>LPNX010923610.1:320514-735636 GCA_001517045.1 Pseudotsuga menziesii
AAAAACTAAAACTAACACTTAAAAAAACTAACATTACATATATACTTTAATGTATTCCTAATGCAAACTAGATTTTTTTATATGTAACAAAATTAAAAAATAGGTGTTGATCAAAGGGTAAAATTTTTTATTTTATTTTTACTTTCTATTATTTAAATTTAAATTTAAATTTTTAAAACTAAGATTAAAACAAACAAAAAAGAATTGTAAAACTAAAACAAAAACTATAGAAAAACTAAAACTAGTATTTGTTTATTTGTTTATTTATTTTATTTTTTAATTGTTCATAGATTTAAAAGAAACTAATCCCTCATGTATTTTTTTTTTAATTCCTATCATGATTTAAAAATTATTTAGATAAACATGAAAGTTCAAAATGAAAAGAAATCAAAATTTCAGTTGTTTTTTCATAAATATTTTTAAATTTAAAAGATTAAAACTATTTTTAATTCCTAACAAAATTGAAAACAAAATAGTAAATAAGGCAAAAATGGAAATTTTAGTAAACAAAAACATTAAAGCAAATTAAATAATCCTACATTCTAATTTTAAATTAGAAATAAAGACTAAAACCTACCTACTTTACTTTAATTGGAATTTATAATCATTTACGTGTAATGAAATTTCCAGTGGAACCATACATGTAAAAGAGGTAAAAGAATGTCCACATATGATTTTACAAAATGAAATATAATATATTCAAAAATATGCAAAATCAGGTATTGTAAACGCAAATTAACAAAATAAAAGCAAAAACAAAATTGATCTAACCTAATACTTACTTGGAAACATTGTTCGATGCAACTTTCGTTTGCATGATATTCTTCATGATTTTGATCACCCGAGATCCCTTCTTCCTCCCTTTCAATATCCAGTTCGAACAGGTGTTCTTCATCTAGTATGCACGATTCTTGAAATGTCGATTCTTCCTTATTTGCTTCAGGAGGAGCGATTTCATCTTTGGTTGCTATCAAGATCTCGTCTTCTAGAGAAGAGAAGATCTCAGTTTTTGCTAGGATCCGAGTGAGATTCTCTAGGATTATGCTCATCCTAAGATCATTTTATCAAATCAAATGCTTAAAAAATGAAAAACAAGTACATGACAAATGCAAAAAGCAGTACAAACTGGGTTAGTACAAAACGAGTGAAAAACAAAAATAAAAAGTGCACAAAAAAATCTGTGACAAAACAAAAAATGAACAGATACAAAATTAAAAGCAAGTTAGTATGAAATAAAGGCTAGACAAAAAAAATGAAAGCAATCCAAACTTTACACTGCAAAACTGTAAATGAAAAAAAAAACTTGCATAAAAACAAACTTGCATTTGCAGAAAATAAAAGAACACTCTTGCAAGAAAAAGTAAATACTTTGCGGAAAAATAAACACACTTGCGAAAAAAACAAGGCTTTGGGGTGACCCACTAAAGTGGATGCATCTAGCTGTTACATCATGGAAATTCCAGAAATTCCATAGTGAATTTGTCCTTGTGTCTTACCATTTTCCCTCCCCCTTTTTATGTAAAAAAAAAACCATCTACTTGTATAAACTCTGATCCCTTTTAGCACCTCCCGAGCAACAACGCCAAATTGTTGGGGAAAAATATTAAACAAATTATAACATATATCCAACGATTTAATTGTCAACCCAGAGAGAGCGTAAAATTGTAAGGTACAGACAAAATATATGCAGGGACAGAGTATTACTAACTTAATTTGATATTCTAGGTGACTGAAATAAAAAAATACATGCAACTGGAATTGAATTAAACTTACGAAAGCAGGAAATGACATGAAAAGAAATATAATCTAGAAAAGCTGAAAATTGCATGAAATAAATCTAATCTAAGAAAGCATGAGAATGCATGAAATAAACTGATTGAAAATAATCAACATTAACTTGTGAGCTCACATAAAATCAACACAGCTAATTCATAACCAAGACATCAAAATATGAAGAGATCAAATATCTATTGTAAAACATGAAATCTATTACAACAAGATCAAATCCATGACTATCTCAAAATATATAAACTATTATCTACTACCAAACCACTAGAGAGGCCTCCAACAAAATCAGGAGAAAGCCCTCCTAGTTATACATGAATTCAAGATAACTAATCATAATTACAGATCCACTATTCTCTCAACTCATCCCTACAAATCCTCAAGATACCCACTTTTCTTTCAACTCATCCCTACAAATCCTCCAAGATATCTTGGATAAGATATTCCATCTCCATGATCTTCTCTTTGAAATTATCCCACATCTTGAAGATGAAGTTCGAATTTGAAGTAGGTGGTGACTTTTGAGTTTGTTAAAGTCTTCAAATATACCTGTAAGCATCACCAAACTCATCCAACTTTAAGGTATAATGAAAATATATTTATTTTCTTAATATTTAATCTCAAATTTACTCAAAATACTCAAAAATAAATTATTTGGAAAATGGTAATATAAACCCATATGTATTATGAAAGTGGTGGACATTAATGGTTTTATGGAATGATAAAATAGGAATAAGGTGACAAATGGTATATGAAAGATGAATAAAATGTGGTATTTTTGCAGCTCAACAATAATTCAAACAGTTGGAAGTAGAAGGTAAAATTCCGAACACACCTGTTTCTATACTTATGGATTCATGAGCTAGTCTAAGTTATATTGCACCAAAAATAGTTGAAAAGTGTAAACTTGTTAAGGGAAAAAAATGCATGGCTGGTACAATTGGAAACAAGGGTAAAAAGGAAGGATACTGATATAGTTAAAGACTGCAGATTAGTCTTTGATGACATGGATACCTCAGTTAATATAAATATACTTCCTTTAGGTTCCTATGATATTTTTATAGGTATGGATTGGCTAGAATATCATAATGGAATTATAGACTTCTTGCATAGAATTTTCAGTTGTGAGGATGCGAATGGTAAGTATCATATGGTGAAAGGAATTTATAGAAATCTCAGTGGTGCCACTTAAAAAGTGCATTAGGAAATGGTTTCAACTTTATGCCATCAAAATTAAAGAATTTGAGACTAAAAAGTAAAAAATAGTGTTGGACCAATTTCCTATTTTAAAGGAATTCCAGGAGGTATTTCCTAAGGAAATACCAGGATTACCATCTAAATGAGATTTGGAGTGCACCATAGTTCTAATTCTAGGTTCAACACTAGTATCACAATCTCCATATCATATGAGTATCCTAGAATTGACGAAATTAAGAATGCAATTACATGAATGACTTGACAAAGGATATATTCAGCTTAGTGTAGCACCTTGGGGAGAACCCATTTTATTTGTTTAAAAGAAGGATGGAAATGTCAAAATGTGTATAAATTACAGACAGTTGAATAAGATTACAGTTAAAAATAAGTATCATTTACCAAGAATAGATGATTTGTTTAATCAGATCGATGGAGCAAAAATGTTTTCAAAAATTGATCTTAGGTTAGGATATCATCAGGTAGGGGTTACGGATGAACTTGTCCATAAAACTACTTTTAGAACAAGATATGGACACTATGAATTTGTGGTAATGTCGTTTGGTTTGACAAATTCTCCTGCTAATTTTACAAACATGATGAATAATGTTCTAAGTAAATTCTTGGATAAATTTGTGCTAGTATTTATTGATGATATTTTAGTATATTCAAAGAATGAGATAGAACATGAGGAACATTTACGAAATTTTTTGCAAACTTTTAAGGAACATCAACTATATGTGAAATTGATTAAATGTGACTTCTAAAAAAGGAGGTACAACACTTAGGACATGTCATCTAGGAAAAGGGAATAGCTGTTGATCTAGCTAAAATAAAGGAAATAATGGAATGCCCTATATCAGAAGATGTACATGACATGAGATAATTTATGGGGTTAACAAGATAGTACCGCAAATTCATAGAATATTTTTTCAGAATAGGTCATCCTATAACAACTTTGCAAAAGAAAAGTGTTTGGTTTATCTTGATCCAACATTGTCCAGACAATTTTGATAAATTGAAATCTTGATCCAAATAAGGATTTTTTAGTGTGTACTGATGCAAATAAAAAATGTTTGGGATGAGTTTTAACTCAAGAAGGCCATGTAATTTTCTATGAATCCAGAAAGCTAAAGAGCATGAAAATAAATACGTAGTTCATGATATGGAGTTAGCAACTATTATTCATGTCCTTAATATTCGACGACCTTATCTGGTAGGGAACAAATTTCTATTACTAACCAACAATATTGGGTTAAAATATTTATTTGATAAAAAAACATTGAATTCCCGTTTAAGTCAGATGGTTTTCTTTCCTGAGTGAATATGATTTTGAAATTAAAATATTAAGGGGAAGGAAAACATAGTAGCGAATGCACTAATCTCACAACAACATGATATGAATTTTGTAGTAATTAGTGATTATAAGCCCGAATTTAAAACTTTATCGAAGAACGCATCAAACAGTGATGAGAATTATGAAAATTGGATGGAAAAATGAAGTAATTTAAATGTTGGAACTAAGAAAATCCTGTATCAGATTGATACAGAAGGGTTTATATGTTTCAAAAATTGATTTGGTGTACTGAATCAATATAATATAAAAAATATCATATTTAGTGAGTTGCATGATAACCCTTATTCAAAACACCCTGGATATCAAAAGTTTATAACAACCTTAAAGAAATATTTTTACTGGCCAGCTATGAAGAGATAAACTGATGAATATGTGGCTTGATGTTTTACTTGTCAACATTTTAAATATATTCATCAACATCTAGCTGGATTATTGCATCCTATACCCATCGTTGAATGGAAATGTAAAACTATAACTATGGATTTTATTACAGGGTTACCAAGAACAAATATGCAAAATGACTCCATTATGGTTTTAGCGAATAAATTAAGTAAAGAAGCCCATTTTATATCTGTAAATTCAACTTATAAAGCTATAAATAATGTTTATATATTTATGAAAGAGATATTCATACTACATGGGATTCTGAAATAGTTATTACAGATCGTGACGCCAAATTTAACTCAATATTTTGGATGCCATTATTTAATGGTATGGATACAAAGTTGAATTTCAGTACAACCTATCAGCTGTGAACATATCGAAAGACTGAGTGAGTGAATCAGGTCCTGGAGGACATGTTAAGAATGTATGTGATGAATCAACTAGGTAAATAGGAGGATTATATTCATTCTGTGGAGTTCACATATAACAATAATTACCAAACATCGAGTTTGTTTAAGGTGTTGTATGGTAGGAGGTGTAAAGTACCTTTGAGTTGGGGAAATTTGGAGGATAGGATGGATTTAGGGCTAGATATGCTAACACTAATGGAATAAATGGTACGACAGATAAAACAAAACTTAAAAGCAACACAAGAAAAACATAAGATTTCTATAGACAAGAAGTGAACAAATAAAGAGTACAAATTAGGAGAGCATGTGTTCTTGAGGGTCAAACCAATTAAAACCAAGATAATAACAGGGATTTATGAAAAATGTGCACCCATATATGTGGGACCTTTTGAAATTTTGGCTAGAACAGGGCCTATAGCTTATTAGTTGGCCTTCCCTCCTTATATAATAATTCATGATGTTTTCCATATTTATTTATCAAAAAAATATGTTTTTGATCAATCTCATATTATTAAGTGGGATAATGTATAGGTGGAACCAAAGGGAGACTTCCACACATAACCAATATGCATTCTCGATAAGAGAGAAATTCATCTTCGGAAGCATACTATTGTACAAGTTAAAGTATTATAGAAACATTATTAAGAACAAGAAGCTACTTGGGAAAGAGAAGAGATTATGAGACAAGATTTCCTGCTTTATTTCAAGGCTTTAATAATACTGATTAAGCACCAAGGACGGTGCAAATTTTTTAGGAGAGGAGGATTGTAATACCCCCTCGTTACATTTTGTTGTTTTATTTTTACTTATGTATAATGGAACAAGTGATTTAATTTTAATATAAATATAATTCTGAATTTTATAGTTTTAACAACTATACAATTAATTAACAGAAACATGGGTTTAAAATAGTTACCAAATCGTCAGCATTCTATAGAAAGACAAGTGTCCAATAATAAGGAGAGTTATTTATTTTCTATAAAATTCTTAGGAAAAGAGAAGAGGGAATGCCGAGGGATTATAAAGAACAAGAGAAATAGAAAAATGAGAGCTTCCAGAGATCACAATGGTGAAGGATCTATTTAATGTATCAATGAGATAGCACGGAGCTTCCAGAGAACATCTATGAGATGTTAGGCTCTGTACTGGAACCACCAGTTAACATAAGAGAATGTTAGGTTCTGAAGTAAATAACTCTCTCTAGTTATTGGTGGCAACAAGTTTTAAACCTAAGAGTCTAGGCAAGGGGGTGGAATAATACAAGCTTGGCATGCTTTGAAGTTCATGTGGCTGGGTGGTGTATAGATTTTAACTCTTCGATTTCTTGTTTACACATATACATTTCCTCAAAACTAATTCTTTATTATTACAGTCATATTTCTATATTAGTAGGTTATATAGTTAGAAATGGAAGTAAGAGCATAACTACATAGTAAAACTAGCATTTTCACTTAGGATTTTTCAATAATAAATATTTATTTACAAACAAGCTTCTAAGTTAATGAAAAATAATAGATGGATGAAACTCCAATTTATTTATCCATTCTTCTAATTTTCCAAATATTGTACTCTCAGACATAATTTAAATAAACAAATCATAAACATTTCATTTTCAAACCCTAAAATTAACATTTGCTATAGGAAATGTTAAATAAAGAACTAGCATGCATAAAAGTTCCAAGCAATATAACATAATTAAACTTGCACTTCTTTCATTCCCATGAATTAAACCAAGTAAAACATGAATTCATACCCTGTATCCAAACTCATGAAATTTAACAAGGAAATCGTGCAAAACTTTAATCTGTCATTAATTAAGTAACATCTCAGATTAAAACATAATTTCTAGGTGTCAAACTAATTTGCAAAATACTTGAAATGGGAAAGTGGCTTCGTGGAAACCACTGTCCACCCAACCATAGGTTGTTCTGCT
Source organism: Pseudotsuga menziesii (assembly GCA_001517045.1). Classification (NCBI taxonomy): domain Eukaryota; kingdom Viridiplantae; phylum Streptophyta; class Pinopsida; order Pinales; family Pinaceae; genus Pseudotsuga; species Pseudotsuga menziesii. Next base: position 327,578 of record LPNX010923610.1, read on the forward strand.
CATTAATATCTCAACAGAACTCCACCCCCAAGGTAAGACTCATGCATTCACCATATATTCTCACTAGTCCCAGTTTTCTCTCAGGATTTCTTCTCTTGGAAACTTGATATTTATTGGTTTGTTACCAAACCCATGACAATTGTGCAATTCATTCCCTTAGATTCATTATAACTAGAACCATAGTGAAAACCCATCATTGCACATGTGCTTATAATTCCACTAAAAAAAAATCTTACACCATTACCATATCACTGGTGTAACCAGAGGCAAAAGCTAGAGGACTTTATCAACTAAGATGTTAACAAAACATGCTTGGACTTATAGGTTCTCTCAACCAACAAAAATTCCACAGAGTGTGGAAAAATTGGACACTTCTATAAGAAATGGACTTGTTTCTCTGTCCTCCAACAATTCCAATTAACCGCGAATTATATGTTTAGTCACAATTCTCTTCAACACTAGAACATTCTCATGATGCAAACCACATTTTCTTCCTTTAAGTTCTTCAAAATTCGTGTTCTTTTTTTTCTTCCTTGTTCTGCATCCTACCATTTTTCCTCCACATCCTTCTCTATGTTTATCATCCTCCTTTCCCCAAACCAACTTTTCATGTCCTTGTCACCTCTTTGCAACACTTGTCCAATTTTCCATTAACTTCTTAATCCCTCTCTTAATTCCATGTTTAACTTCAAAAACATGTTTAAGGAATTAATTAGGAAAATGTAAGAGTTTATCAAAATTATAAGGTAAGAAAGGTTAAATAGAGTCATACATAGATTTTAGGATATATTCCAACCCCCTCACTAACCTAGGTAAATACACAAGTCCCTATTCATTCAACGTGTTGACTGTACCACTGCCGGCTTACTTTTAATATTAACAAAATAAATACAATATGAGTTATTCCTTACAAACACTCATAGTATTTGAAAAAATTAATGGGGTTTCAAAGAAGGTGTGTTATATCCCCCCCCTTAAATTATACCTTGTCCTCAGTGTTCCCATTGTCCAAAAATTTTAGAATCATTTCAAAATATTTATATACATTTATCAGTTTTCAAATAGACGGGGATATTCTTCCCTCATCTTATCTTCCATCTCCTAGGACACTTATTTAGGATTGTAGTGGGTCCATTGGACCTTGTCCAATGGACCTATTCCAGAGCATCTCGGTTCTTTTGTCCAATATACAGATGGGTTGAACTTGAATTTCTGCTTCAGGTTCAACATGTATCACAAACCAATTAAGAATATGATTAGGATTGTACGCATATTTATTTAATAATGATACATGGAAAACATCATGTATTTTGATCATAGGTGGAAGAAAAATCTCATAGGCTACTGGTCCAATTCTGTTCATGACTTCAAATGGTCCACATAATTTAGCTACCAACTTCTTGCAGTTGGCCAACCTCAATGAAATTTTTCTTCCTTTCACTTTCGAAAACAACTTGTCCTCGATTTGGAATTATGTGTAATTTGTCCCTATTTGCATAATTATTTTTTCCTACCCTAAGATAGTTTCAAATTCTATTTTATCTTTGCTACCAGTTGTTTAATTTCTTGGAGCATTTTAGGTCCCATAATCAACTTATCCACCAAGCTTGTCCCAACTCACTGGAACACTACAATTTCTACCATAAAATTCTTTGAAAGGAATAATCTTCAATGATGCATGGTAACCATTATTATAAGAAAACTCAACAAGGTATAAATAATATTCCCACCAACTTGGTTTTTCCATCACGTACATTCTAAGCATGTATTCAATGATCTTATTCACTCACTTAGTCTTTCCATCAGACTACGGATGATAGGATGTACTAAGATTTAATTTAGTACCAAATTCCTTGAACAATCCTTTCCAAAAGTTCAAAGTGAAATTTGGATCATAGTTTGAAACTATTACCTTAGGAATTCCATGTAACCTGGAAATTTATTTCATATAAACCTTTGTAACCTTAGATAGTTTGAAAGTTGATTGAACAATTACAAAGTGAAGTGACTTTGTTATTTTATCAACCACCACCATGATGGAATCATGTTGCTTCTAATTTCTTGGAAACTTTGTAGTAAAATATATGGTGACTACATCCCACTTCCATTATGGTATAGGAAATGGATGGAGTAGACCAGTAGTATTCTTACACTTTGCTTTAACTCTCTGAAATTCCAAACAATGAACAATATACATAGCTACTTCCTTATTCATACCTTGCCAATAAAATCCATTTTTAACTATTGTTAAGGTCTTCTGATACCCTGGATGTCCTGCATATGGTACATTATGCATCTCTTGCATTATTATATTCTTAATTTCATTTTCATCTGGCACATAAATTCTGCCATTGAACTAAAGAATTCCATCTTCAATCATCGAATACTTAGAAAAATTTATAGGTATGATACACGATTCTAAGGCTACTGCAACCTGCTGATAATGATTATCTAACCTCATTGCTTCATGCAATTTGACTTAAGGTCTGATTTCCAGTCAATGATGGCTGAAATTTACATTACCCGACCTAAACTACTGAGTGCATTTTCCACTCTATTCTCCTTGCGTTTTATGCACTTGATTTAAAAATTGAAATCACTCAAGAATTCAATCCATCTAGCCTGCATAGAATTTAAATGAGGATGTTCAAATAGATATTTTAAGCTATGATGATCGATTTTTAACTCAAACCTTCTCCCCATGAGGTAGTGTCTCCACATCCAGAGTGCATGAATTATTACTTCCAACTCCAAATAATGAGTGGCATAGTTCCTCTCATGTTATTTTAACTTTCATGATTCAGAGAAAATCACGTGATCATCTTGCATCAAGACTCCTCCAAGTCCTTCTAATGATGCATCAATGCATACAACATACTATTTGTCTAGATCTGGAAGCTTTAACACTAGTGTAACACATCGAATATTTATTAATTGTTAAAGACTATAAATTATTATTTTTGATATTTTGACCAAGTGAGGTCAAAACAAATGTAATAGAATTATTAATTATTTAATAATTGAAAAATGAGAGAATCAAAACTGAAGTAGTCATTGAAGAGTGTTTGCTGACTGACAAGGAGGAATGACAAGTGGAAAATGGTTGAATGAAAGCTCAAGTGATGCAGGAGGAATGTTCCCTAAAATCAGGTTGGGACTCATTATGGAGCAATAATGAGAAGGTGGCTCATAAATGACCAAATTCCTAGGAAAAATACTATAAGTATTGATCCCATTGAATAAGAAGGAGGCTCGTTATGGAAAGAAAATGACCTAGCTTATGAAAAGAGAGAGAGAGAGAATTGTTCAGTCTTTGTCTTTGGGGTTCAAAACAGGCTCGGGGGTTCTAGACCAAGTAACTTGGCTGCTCTGGGAGTTTGGTTGGGAGGAATGAAAACTTCAGTTTTGTTATCCCATCAGTGGTGACAAGTTCTACCTTAGTAATCATGTATTGTTAGATTTGCTAGTTATATTTCTGAAATGATTATTATCATGCTAGTTTTTCTTTAATATAGTTTATATACATAAATTATAGATAAAATACATTATCAATCTTTGTTTCTATTTTAGATTTATTTATGCACATAGTAGCAATAAAAAGTATATTTTCATACAAAATTTAATATCATGCTAGAAAATCCCTATGCAATATGGTATAACTCGAATAGGATAAATAATTGATAATGTATTATAAATATTTAACAATGTAAAAAGGTAAAAAACAGAGCTAATAGGATTCATATTAAACAATATTATAAGTATAAATTTGAATAGTGATCATGCCATTAGCGAATTTTTTTATAAAAACTTAGTTTTATTAACAAACCGAAAAATTCCATATTAACTTATAATTGAATCGAGAGGTTAGCCAAACTTTCATATATAGTGATAAAATAAATCAAGAATGCAATTCATTAGATTAACAATTTAATACGAATTCCTAACAATTCTGGTATCAAAGTCATAAACCAAAACTAGATCTATCTCTTTAAAAAGAAGTTACAGTTATCTTAACAAAACAGAGGTCGAGAAGCCCTCTTTTCCCCAAAAACCCAAACCATGGAGAAACAACAAAACTATGCCAATCGACGGTTAAAATTGGTTGTGCATACCTTATTTACACAGTAAGGTGTTCACAATTGCATGCAAGCCACACCAACATTGTACCCATGCACACAAAATAAATAGAGTTGGGTTTGGATTATGAAATCAGAGTAAAAAAAAAAAGTTTAAATAAAATCTTAGGTTAGATACTTACCAAAACAGAGCAATCGAATGTGAAGGAGGAAGCATCAACTTCCTTATTCCTCAGTGACCCCATAACCACGACCCAAAAATTATAACTGGATTCCAAGACCAATTTAACCCAAACTTAAATCGTAAGGGCTGCTAGCCGCTACATCCAGCAAGGAAAACACAATAATATAACCATGCCATAACCATGCAAATAGAGGAATTACAAGTTAAAATCGTAAAATGGAAGTATGAAGGATTAAAACACAGAACCCTAAAAAATGAAAGTGTATACTTACAGTTTTAAAATGTAACCTATGCTAGGAGGAAGGCTATAGCTTCATTTCCAAATCAAAATCCAGAATTGCAATGAGAGTCGAGGTTATCCGCTGGCCATTTTGAGAATGCAAACAAACCGAATTGTAATTTTTTTAAATGAAGGTCATTACCTTATCTCCTCCTCTTCACCTGTCACATACAAGACTTGGATTAGGAATCATTTATGCTTTGCAAAAATTGAAATGTAAACGTTGATATAAAACTGAATTATTACCCTTTTAACCATTTGAGGTACGAGGGGTTCCTCCTCCTCAACGTTTCCTCCATCGTAATACCTTGTGTAAAACATGTTCATTAGATTTAACCTACATAAATCTTGTTTTAAAAACTACAACAAATAATGTAAATTTCCTTAAGAAATCTTGGGATTCCTCTTCGATGTAGAAATATTATTTAGAAACAGTCAAATGTAGGAACAAACTATTAACCCTTCCACATAGAGAAACTAAGATGACCTTAAGAATAGGTGGAAGTGAAAGTTATAAATGTTGGCTCAAATTCAATCTTCACTTATACACTTCAAAAAAGCCACAAAACTCTCATTGTAGAGCTCGAATGAGTAGCGTAGGCTTCATTTCCAGAAAAGGAACTAGTATCCACACTAGGGAGAGCTCATTAACCTCAAAAAGGAATAAACCTCGATGAGGAGCTCTGAAAAAAAGTAACCAACGAATAACCATCACAACAACCAAAGAATCTATTTCACGACAACATAAATGAGATACACATTCCAATCTTTGTGAAAACCCAATAAAATCACATCAAATATTATGGAGTCAAGGTAGGTTATAGATGGAGGGTCAAGATTGTGTTGCCATTTACAAGGCCTAAGAGTGCAGTTAAGATACTTCCATAAACATTAGATTACCTTGGCTGCGCTTTCAACTTGCAAGCCATGAATATTCATACCTAATGCTTCCATAAAACCTCCATTAAAACCTTTCCAGCTGTAAAAGCTTTAAACCTTTCGTTTTAACTATAAAACTAAGTGTTGGAATCATTGAAAGAAGTTTGTTGATTAAGCTGCCAACACATCGGAGAAGATTAGTAGTTCGAACCGTCGACATGTCAGGAGAAATTAGTTGTTTGGTCTGCCGATGGGCATCGAAAAATTTTAGTTGTTTGGGTTGCCAACGCAATGAAAGCGTTTAGTGGTTCCGATCGCTGACATGTTGTATGGTCTGCAGAACCCATACATGGTTTGTTTCCCACCATTTCGGATGCCTAAGGAATTATCCACCTAAAGAATAGTGCTTTCGATCACCGATACCACGCCATGGAGTTAGTTTCCTCGCCGATGTTGTAGGGGTTAACAGTTTTTATCACCGATATATTGTCATTGCCGATAATAGTCCTTGGCATCGCCAATAATAGTTCGGAATCCTAGACGACTAAAGGTCCAACACATTGGAGAAAAATAGATGAACAGACCGACAATGAATGCCGGAGAAAACTAGTTGTTTTAACCATCGAAGTGTTGGAATTTTAGTTAGGAAGAGGTTGGACTGAGTAAAGGAAATTTTGAGTTTTTCAAAGTGGGATTTCTCAGCGAATTTCAATGGATTTTTCAGCAGATTGTCTATGGATGACAGGGCTGAAAAGGAAGAAAATTCTAGGTGGTTGAAATTGGCAATTCGGACCAGAATACGGTTGTATGTAAAAGTGTATAATTTTTGGTGAAAATCGTCATTCTAGAAGTGGTGTGGTTTTCACATCCAAAGTCAGAATGGAGCATGGGATAGGCGTTGGAAAGATTATCTAGCAGGGAACAAGGGAGAATCACCAGAATTTGAATGAGTAGAAAAGTACTAGCAATTTCTGAAAAGAATTGTGTTGCTGTCAATATGGACAATCCGAGGATTGCATGCCTAGAGATAGCAAATACCATGAATTTGAACCAGCTATTATGCAGAAGAGGAATTCCAAGAAAAGATGAGGGTTTTGAAAAGGAAATTCCTTTAAACCCCGTCTTGCTAACTATATTATATTTTATAAGCTTGTGTACATAGAAATTATGGCATGGGGATGCTGAAAATGCATGGGGATATGCTTGCATGCATAGGATATTACATATTAGTAAAAATAGTGAGAATTATACATTTATAATGAACCACTAATGGTAAATATTGCATTGGTGTTGGCATTAGTGGAAAAGCCAAGGACAACATGAGCATGGCTGAATATGTTGTTGATGCTGATGAATGTGACCAGCAACCCTATGGAGAAAGGGATAAGGCAACAAATCCAGGATCAAAAGTTGGTGAGCAAATTCTACAATCTCCTGCAAGAGACCAACCAAACTGGTAATGTCAAGGGTGTAAGTAGTATGCATGCAGGTAATGGTTTAATTATGAAAATTGCATGAAGTGTAAAAGCAAGAGATCTCATACCATGTGGTTATTTAAAATTTATATTACATTCATATAGAAGTATATCCTTCCCTGTGAATGTTGATATGAACTTAATAACTAGGACAACTAAGGACTGGTGGTCTTGATTATAGTAATGCATCCTATATGAGGTAGTCCTAGTCAGGCCATGGTATGTTTGAATGCATAGTACTCCTGAATCAATACAAGGTGGCATTGAGTGGATATACATTAAGAGATTTTATAAATCTTGTAGTTATGCATTGAATGGATGCATATGAAAAGTTTGAGTAAACATTGTAAATATGCATACATAAGTGTAGGTGCAAACGTTGTGATGCATTGCATGAATGCATCGAGATAATGCTTGTTTATCATGACTAACTAATGGTTGAAATGATGAATTGATGATAATTATAGAACCATTTCAAGAGCTGTTATGAATGCAGGATAGTAAGTGCATGAAGAGGGTAGTCATGATCGATTGGCTGCCGAAAATTCTCTATGGAAGGGCAAGGTGGTACAAATGATAAGCTTGTGAAGTAAGGAGTATCTAAACACTTTATTTAAATTGCATAAATGATGTGACTTTGCAATTTTAGTATGATAATGATTCACGTGAAGTAAATGAGTTTTGGTAATATTGATGCGATTAACAGCTGGAAGTATTTGAATTCTATAATTCTGAAAATGATTCAGTGATTGTTGCAGCAATGAAAAAGTTATATGCATCAAGACTTACCAAGTGTTTGGCTGATTGAAGTTCATATTTCAGGTAGATTGTTTGGGGCATGGAAATATGGGTAAGACCATGACAAAGGCCGAAATCTACCTTGTGAAAGAGCCAAACCTCATGAGAAAAGTCTCATGGCCGTGAAATTAGTCTGTATGCAGAATGAGTTGTCAATTTGAATTTGTAAATTTTAGATTTGAGAAATTGCTGACAACTACTAATCACTATTGGCTTGCATAGAATTGTGTCAAGAGGACACATTGTAAGTGGGTGTTCATGTTATGCTAGTAAGAATAAAATCATAATGGGCATAATGGTGCTACTTACAAGAGACCAACAAATGAGGATCACCTCATTACCAAGCAAATCAATTTTTTGTAGTAGACAAAGTTTCAAATTCACATTGAATTTAATTACTAATGCCATTGCTTGGTTATGGAACAATCAAATTTGGATTGTATTGTTAGACAATGATTGACTGTTTAGCTACTTGATGAATGTGCCAGGGGTACACATTGCAGGAAGACCATGTGTGATGGCCTGTAGGAGCCAAAATTCACAAGGAGGTTTTCCCCTATCTTGGAAATGGGTTTCAGGTGAAACTACATGTTTGGTAAGCAACATGAGTGAGATGGTATAGATTATGTCGGTAAGACATGTGTGGGATATGGAATGTAAAAAGGAGTTGGGGATGGTAAACCGAGGGACTGTCAACTCAGAGAAGGGAGCCCCCATTCCTCCTTAACGAAGGAATACTGCATCAGCAAATGGATAAGTGTTATGTGACACTAGCTAAGAATATGAATGTCAAATTGTTAAATTCCATATGTAGATCATGTTTTGATTTTATTTCCATTATGACAGATTGCTTGAGTATGAATAGGGCCTACATGGCTCACATCAGAAAGGGGTGCACACTTTTCCTGATGTCAAGTCATGAAAGGGTTTTTAATATTGACTACACCCTAGGAAGTGGGCGCACTCCTGGTGTTTCAATACTTGATAGTGAATGATATGAAACATGATTACATTTTTAGAGCAATAACGCTGATGATTTTGCTTATATTTCTTGTGTTTCCAAGCTAAATAGATGCAGTTTGGTTTTGTACACTAAAGGGAAAAGGATGTTGTCGAGATTGTGGTGACGTTGCAGTGTTGGCTTGACTACCTGCAATCTGATAAACCCAACTATTAGCTGGCTTGGATGAGTAGCCTGATAAACCCAGTACTGTATTGGCTTGATTGCTTGTAGACTGATAAACCCAATTGTGTATTGGCTTGGATGGATAGTCTGATAAACCCAACTATAGGTTGGCTTGACTGTTCTTGATATCTATAAAAGGATGTGGTAAAGATGTCACTGAAATAGGGTTGTTATAAGCCTGGGGATCCATAGTAGATCTTGGACCTAGAAATGGTTGTTTATTGTTGATATAAGTGTATTGTTGATATAAGTGTATGTTGGGTTGTTATATGCTTGGGGATCCATAGTAGATCTTGGACCTGGAAATGGTCATTTATTGTTGATATAAGTGTATTATTGATATAAGTGTATTGTTGATATAAGTGCATGTATTATTGTTGATGGCCTGATAAACCCAACTTTGTTGTCTTGGCTGATTTGTTCCTTCCCATTTGGCGTGAAGGTGTACTGGGTGGACATTAATTATTTGATGTTGAGGAGAAGCCTATGTGCTGACCTAACATCCAAGTCCATAGGCAGTCCCAAGGCTTGCAAAGTGAAGCAGGACCCTATGGACCAGAGAGGAAATGCACAATACAGATAAGTATTGGATTATTTTGCAGCTTCTTGCTTATGAATATACATGTGTATATGATCTGGTTATGATATTCTAAGCTCTTGTTTAAGAGATAAAAACTGATGAGAATAAACTAAACATGTGAATCTATTCAATGTTTGACTATAGGTATTGCTGGGAGCGAGGACTATGAGGGCATCCTAGAGGTGCATGCGGACATGTGAATATCCTGAAGAGCTCAAAGTGAGCAATAATGAAAAATGTGCTAGTGGGACTATGAAGGTCCTAGCAGCCAAGAGTTGTAGACAAACCATGTGGAGAGACTCCATGGTTGAGAGGTCTGGAATAGACCGGAGGCACTAAGTGTCATGACCAAGAAGGGTTGGTCCAACATTCATGGTGAAGTGAAAGAGGCTAAGAGCATGAAAACCACAGTGGTGGTGTGGATTCCAGAATGGAACAAGACAAATAGGGGGAACACTCTTGTTGCTCTCTCTTTCCTTTTTTTGATTACATACATATATATATATATATATATATATATATATATATATATACTTATGCATTGTGAAAACAAAAGATTGTTGAATGCATGTATGGCTGAAAATAGAATGTGTTTATTTGCTTAAAATAAATTGTGAATGCTAGAATAGTTAATTCCCTGCCCAAGAATGGACATGAATGATCTCATGTGCCTGTTGGGAAGGCATGAAAAGTATGAAAGTCTCCTTGAGAAGACTTGGAATTCCATGCCAATTGGGCAATTAATTGACTGATTTTAATGCCTATATTATGCTTGGTCTAACAAAATTTCAATGATGCATCTCACAGGTGAGAAAAGTGAAATCCAGTTGTGCACATTGATCATGGAAGCAGACCAAAAGCTATTGGACTTGGCTGGAAGTCTCCTTCAAACAATTTCCAAGACCCAAGCAAATCTTGGAGAGATGCTCAAGATACAAAAAAGGTAGAATGAGATGAACCGCCAGATTTTGCAAGACTCTATTTGTTTGAAAAAGGAGGTAAAACGCCTTCTGGGAGCAATCTGTAAAGGAAATAAAAGTGGATCAATGATGGGGAATTCATCCAATCGGTCTATTAAGAAACATTCCAGGCATGAAGACTCAAAGGAAATTGAGCAGGTAAAGATGAAGCAGCCAGCGAAATGTTGGCAATGCAGAGGACATCATTACCACCGGGACTGCCCAACGAGGGAACATCAAGAGGGTAGCAGCCACAAAGTTCCTAGACTTGGGGATGAGCTGAAAGTTGAGAACCAGTAGGAGAAGCTCGTGGAAGCCAAAGGGATTTGTCCTGAAAGTTCAAAGTAAATAATTGAATGTGGGACAGATCTGCAAAATTTTAAAATTTTGGATGTGTAAATTGTATATGTATTCCTATGTATTGGAACACCGAGGATGGTGTTATTCCAAGGGGGAGGGGATTGTAATACCCTAGTTTTGACCCTGTTTTCATTAAAAGGTACATGATGTATATATTGTAATTAATCATGGTGCAGAGCTAAAGGAAAAATCCCCACCATCTATTTGGTTGTGTTATGTTTCAACAATTGGGATCGTTGCTGATGGTATATCATGCCATCTGGCACATAATAGTTTTGGCATCATGTAAATATGGAATTTAATTAAAATTAACCTACAACCTGCTACGAAGGTGCAACGATAATGAAAAGGGCATGATTTTCCTAAGGATAAGGGGGGGATTGTTAAACCTTGAGCCTTTGGGGTGAAAAGTCATGTGTCAGCTATTGAACCCATTTGGTTCTCACCCACCTTTTTGTCTTACTCACCTTTCCTTGTCTTCTCATCCAACTACCATATTAAAGGTTCTGTTGTTAGTTGGGGCAGTTATTGGTGGGGAGTGGAGTGTGGCAGGACTGTCAGTCCTTGCCCACATGCACACTCCACTAGTAGGTTGACCCTCATGTTGGCAGGAAAAACCACTACCCCATATTGGCATGCGATTTTTTCCCATTCTCTCCACGACTGCATGGGATGCTTCCACTTTCCCACTCTCTCAAGTTTGTTCATCTCACGTAGATACGTTCTGCTTCCTCACGTACCGTTTGGGGGATTCTCCATCATTTTTCCATCTCACACAGAGAGTTGGGGGGTAAAGATTCAGCTGTTGGCATTTTGGGCTAGGGGCGTGTATTTTCCCTTACCGATTGTGGTATCTGTGTATGTTCTTTCCCAGGCATGGGCTGAGTATCTGTTTACCTTTCCATTTTGAACTGTGTACATTTCCTGTGGCTTCATTGTTGAGAGCGGGCTGTTGTTTTTTAGGTGTTTTGTTGGATGTGGGTTTAGCTATGCTTTGGGGGCTATATGTGTCATTATTGAGTTGTTTTGGCCACGATAGGGCCAAGAACGACTCAGGGATCGATTTCCCCCATCCCAGCTATGAATAGCTTTATTTTACTGCGGGTATGCAGTGGTTGGTCTTCGGACTATGTAGAGTGGGATTGAAGGCTAGGTATGCTTGAGAAACCTAGTGTTTGGGAGCCACACAGACAGATTTAGATGACTGGATTTCTTCTCCACAACCCCTGAAGGGCACTAGAAGGGAAGTTAGGGCTTGAGGGACTGTGAAGCAGAGAAGGGAATGATTCCTAGTGTTGGGTGTGTGTGGGTGTCTTAGAAGTCAGGCTAGCTCTCGTGTAGGCGTCCTTAGCTCTTCGACGAGACCAGCAGCTTAGCATTCAGCTTCTCCTAGCTCCTTCATAGCCTGATAAACCCTACTGTGTTAGCTTGGCTGATTTGTGTACCTTGGCTATGTGTAAGCCTGCTTAGTCCCTTATTCCTTGGGTAATCATGCCCAGCTCGGGGGTGGCAGTGTTGCTAAGAGATTGATGAGCACGCTGGCCTATGGTTGGGTGGAACGTTACAGCGACATAACTAGTTGCGGGACGAATTCTACATAAGATAAGCATTCTTGACTATTTCATCTCTGCAATTACATTTACTATTTAATGAATCATGATGAACATGTTGATGCCTGAATGTATGTTTTCTTTTGCTGTATGTTGAGTAATTATGCATCCTTGCATGTTTTATGTTCAAGCATTTCATTTTTTTTTTATGTATGTTCATGTTCATGGGCTAGTTGCTCAGATGTTTACGGTTATGGTAGCGTCCTCTTTGCTGGTCGGAGGGTCAGGGATGTTACACATTCCTAGGAGTAGGACAATATTCAATAGCTATTATCTTCATAGGGTCCACTTCTACACCTTCTTCATAAATGATATGGACCAAATATAACAATTTTTTTTTGTGGAAAGAACACTTACTGATTTTAGCATACAATTTATTTTCTCTCAGGATGTGCAAAGTGATCCTAAGATGCTCTTTGTGCTCTTCTTTAGACTTGGAATAAATCAAAATATCATCTAAGAATACTATAACGAATTTATCCAAATATTACTTGAATACCCCATTGATTAAGCATATGAATGTGGTTGGGACATTTGATAATAACCCAAAGGCTAATACAATGTACTTGTAATGCACATACATGTTCCAAAAATAGGTCTTACTGTGTCTTCATCCTTAATGCACACCTAGTGATACCCAGTTCTCAGATCGATATTGAAAACACCTTTTCCCCTCTCAACTAATAAAAAATATCATCAATCCTTGACAAGTAATATTTTATTCTTGATTGTGTGTCTATTCAATTTCCTATAGTCTACACATAGCCTGAACGTATCGTCTTTCTTATTTGCAAATAATGTGGGTTATCCCCTAGATGAAATTCTAGTGGAGGATGTACTCTTTCTTCCACAATTCTTCGAACTGCATCTGCAATTCTTGAATTTGTGGGGTACTCATCTAGTATGGTACTTTATATGTAGGCACTTCCCCACGTACCAAATAGATGGTGAAATTGATGTCACTTTTGGGAGGAAACACGGGAACATCATGGAAGACATATTCAAACTCATTGAGAATAGTCATTATCTCTGCTTATGGCTCCATCTCAGCTGGACATTATTCAACGTGAATAGTGTACAACTAGAACCCTTTGTGAATGCATTTATTCAATTGAATGATCTAGATTTCCGTTACTGAAATTAGTCTGGGTATTCCTTTTATCTGTATAGAATTTTCGTCCTCATCCAAGAAAGTCATGACTTTTCTGTGGTAGTCCATAATTACATGATGCAGCTCAATCCAATCAATACCCAACAAAATGTCATAAGATCCCAAAGGAATTATGCCCAAATTAGATTTGGTTTGGAATCCATTCATGGTGAATTTATAGTCTTCAAACACTGCTATAACTTTCCTTTTCATCCTTGTAACTAACTTCACCAACCTGTGCTTAGGTAATTTTCTTCTCACTAGCTTGCATCTCTTAGCCAAGTTAGCATTAAAATAACTAGATGTAGCTCCAGAATCAATTAAAATTGAAACTAGTAAATTGTTTACTCTACCTTCAATTTCTATCATTGATGATTGATGATTGTTAGATTTTTATCATTAAAGATAGCATTATGATCTTAGGATCTTTAACTAAGAGAATACCATGCACAGCAATAAAACACAAGAGACAAGAGACATAAATAATTTTCCTTGGGGAAACCATAAAGGAGAAAACCCCACAAATTCCTCAAAGATAGAATGAGCACCAATGACGGAAGTAAAACCCGAAAACATAAAGATTATCTCCACAACTTCTACCTCTCTCTTTCTCACACTGAGAGAGATTCTCCTCTCTCACTCATGCACCCCAATGAGTGAGTGTGTGTGTGATAAATAGAGAGACTCACTCTCTATTTATATTCTTCCATTCACTTGGAACCCACTCCAACATGTCAGCCTCACTTAGCAATTACTTACTAGAGCCGACGTCTCTAGGAGTGTCTAATAACCCTAGTGCCCCAGAACTTGTGGGGACTTTTCCTCCTCCAACCAACAAGGAGGTTTATCCTTAACACAATGGTGGGGACTATTGCCCTGACTTACAATGACTCACCTAGGGTCAACTTCTCTAGGATAGTCTAATAACCCAAGGGCCCCACAACTGTGGGAACTTTAACCCTTGACCAATAGGAGGGTTACCCACAATGACTAGACATGAATTTGTCATTATAGAAACTTCCTGAAATAAACATCAGGGTATGACATGACTCAATTACATTACAATACATCCTGGAATAAAAATCGGGTTACAATAGATAAGAAATACAAGTGAATACGTTCCGAAGTTACAATTACATCAACACTCCCTCTTAACTAGGAAGGTATTCTCTCAACACAATTTTCATCACTGGTCTTCTTCTCTGGATCTTCTTATCATCTGTATCTTCAAGTCTTCTTCATCTTCAAGTATTCTTTGTCTTCAATTCATCTTCATCTCTGGATCTGGATCGTCACTCAATATGGATCATCATCACTAGATCTGGATCATCACTGGATCTGGATGATCACTCGATCTAGATCATCATCACTAGATCATCAATACTGAATCTTCACAGGTGCTATCTCATGATTCTTCTTGTCACAAGAAGTTCTACAGAGCTAGCCCTTTTTCATGCTGGATGTAGGCCTAGCCACCATGTAGTTCTTCGCCCAGTACTTACATATGATCATGTAGGAACTAACCTATAATCATATTAGAAAGGCATGCCCAACACTTACATCTGACCATGTGGGAACCAATCCCACAACCCTGTCAGAAAGGCCCAACACTCACATTTGACACATGCAAGGAACCAATCCAACATGCATGTTCAAAAAAGGATCAGCACTTATATTTGACACATGCAAGGAACCAATCCAACATACATGTTCAAAAAGGCTTTGCACTTACATTCGACACATGCGAGGAACCAATCCAACATGCATGTTCAAAAAGGATCTACACTTACATCTGACACATGCGAGGAACCAATCCAACATGCATGTTCAGAAGGGCGTGCACTCACATCTGATCAAGTAGGAACCAATCCTACAGTCATATCAGAATGGCCCCCAGTCCTAGACTGAGCTATCTGGTAACTGACCAGGTGCCTCCATTCCCAGAATGGAAGTTGCCCTTACATTTTTCCTACTCGACAGAATGGCCAGCACTCACATATGACATGGGAGGAACCTAATCCTTTAACCATGACAGAATGGATCAGCCCTTATATCTGACCTACTCGTCAGAATGGCTCTCTCAGTCTCGGACTGATTGTTCCTAGTAACTGACCAGGTACCTCCATTCCAAGAATAGCATTCAGCACTCATAGCTGACATGGAAGGAACCAATCCTCTCACCATGACAGAATGGCTTAGACCTTATATCTGACCTACTCGTCAGAATGGCTATGAATTCAGTACTCACATCTGACATGGAAGGAACCAATCCTCTCACCATGATAGAATGGATTAGCCCTTACATTTGACCATGGAAGGAACCAATCCTCTCACCATGTCAGAATGGCTATGGGACTCATCACTTTCCCTTGGAGGAAACCTCGATCTAGAGAACACCAAGATTCTCCCTGAAGTAATCAAACTTCACCCTAGCCAATGGCTTCGTCAATACATCAGCTATCTGTTCCTCCGTCGCAACATACTGGAGCTTCACTGCTCCCCTCTGCACCATATCCCTAATATAGTGATACTTGATCTGAATATGCTTCGACTTGTGATGGAACACTGGATTCTCTGACAACTTCACGCAACTCTGGTTGTCACAATGTATACATGTAGCATCCATTTGGAGATCAAATAAATCAGACAGTAGCTTCCTCGGCCATACTACCTCACAACTAGTTGAACAAGCTGCAACATACTCTGCTTCAACTATACTTAGTGCCACATAGGATTGCTTCCTGCTAAACCAAGAGATCACACCTGATCCCATATTGAAGCAACACCCTGAAGTGCTCTTCCTATCGATGGCACTATGTAATCTGAATCAACATAGCCTCCTAGGTTAATCTTATGATTCGTATCATACTTGAGCCCATACTCAACTGTACCCTTTGCAACCATCAAGTGAACATGTCTCAATGTGTTCAAATCAAAGCAAATATCAGGTCTTGTATCTGTCAAGTAAATCATCTGACGACACATCATGGCATCAACCGACTCTGATGAAGCAACACCCAATAGCTTCATGTTCGATGCCATAAGTGTGGTCATTGCCTTGCAGTCCATCATCCTGAACCTCTTTAGGATCTCTACTGCATACTTCCCTAGTCCACACCACCATGCCTAGAAACTAGTGCATCGACACATAACAGGAGCGTCACAGGTCTTCCGCCTTCAACTTTGAAGCAAAGGGTGGAATCCACTTTACTCTCAGTAAAGCCTAGATTCATCAGTAATCTATCCATCCTTTCGTACCATCTTCTGCAGTCACTCCCTCTGAAGCATTATACTCCCTCTTTCTTTCATACTCTATGCACTAAAACATTCTGTACCGGAGTGACAAGTAGCTTTCTCTGCAACTAATATTCTAAGTATCCATATAGGATCATTGGATACCAAGATCCTATATCTTGAAATTTTTCAAAAGTTATTTTTGCACCCATGTGTGAGCTTGTAATTCTCTATATACTTTCATCTTCAACCTTGTATCAAAGGTTAAGATCTTCATCAAGCTCATCATGTATGTGTTTCAACTTCCACTGGCTACAAATGTCTCTTTGTAGTCTATGCCTTCTTTTCGTGAGAAGCCTCATGCTACGAATATTGTCTTATATCCCATGATGTTTCCATATACTGCATGATGGAGCTACGAACTTCCCTTCATGTATCGATACTGCATCCTAGACATCATTCTTCTTGAACTGGTCTTCCATTTCTTCTTGGTTACTTCTTCATGGCTAGAAGGTTCTGCATCAATGATGTCGCTGCATTCATCATATTATTCTTCATTTTGAAATGTCGTCACTTGTTCTTCGAAACAAGTCTCATCCTTCTTTTCTTGTAGGCGATTATGTATGCGATCTTTCTACAAGTCAAATACAATTGTATGGTTAGAAACATTTCATAAGGAATATTCATACTGGCTAGTTCTAATGCATAAATATATGATCATGCAACTACTTTAGCCAATACAACATTCATCCATATCTCACGAAAACGTTTCTAGATGCCTTCCATCTCTACCAGGACAACATTGAGATAGTGCACTAATCCAATGTGTCAGCAAAGAGGTTTCATTCTAGATAAGTAGAAATGGAGAGTTGTATAGCACCATGAGCTACTTACCCATCACATGCATATTAGTAGTATACTGTCATTAATGCAAACATTATATCATGCATAATACATCAACTGAATATAAACAAATGCATAACAAAACAATATCATGAAATGACAATTGAATACTTATCTTTATTTGTTTTGTGGGTAGACTCCTTCTTGAGCCTTTAGCTTCATCATCTTCTTCATTCATAATAGCATCGTTTCTTATCCAAATGCTAAGGTGGATAAGAGGTTCTTCAAGAGTTGATATCTTCATATTCCTCATCAATTGGGGGATCTTCTTTGGATGGTGAGAGCTTGATCTTCAGTTGCTCCCATCTTCTCTTCTCTTCTTATGAGTCGAGCTTCTTCTTCTTCTCAGAGTCTGCTGAAAGTAATCACTTCCTTCTGGCACACAGTCTTTGAATGAATGAATCCCATGATCTTGGGAGGCCATTCAAGATGGCTATCACTACTTTTGCATTTTCCATTTCTTCTTCTACCGCTTCAAGTTGTTTTGCATCATGGATATTCACATTCTTCAACTGTTTTCTCAAAGCCATCTTCTAATTTATGTTCTTCCCTTCAAATAGCTTGGTCAAGGAATCAAACATATTTGGTGTCTTTAGGGAAGACACTTTTGGTACAAGTTGATCTGTGATTGAATCAGCAATGATCTTCTTGGTCTTGACCAAGTTCTTCTTATGTAAGGCTTTGAGCCTCATCTCCCTCTGAAACTGGAACCTCTCTACTCATGTAGGTGTCCAATCCATTTTCTTCAGAGAGATAATATACTTCCATGCTTGGAATTTGTCAACATCACCAAGCTTGTTATCAATATAATGTGATAGATCACATTGAAATGAGAACCTCAAATGAAAATAGCAAAAGATTAGATCTTACCGATTTGAGGTGTCCGTACTGGTTCCGGAGCTAGCTGATCTAGGGTTTGTCAGAGAAACCATAATTTTCAAAACTTGGAATATTTTAGATATGATTGGATAGAAAGATATATCTCTTCAACTGGAGCTTTATAATGTACTCCTTTTCTGAAAACAGTGGAGGGAAGCTCCTGGAACAAGAAGCCCTAGTTTTCCAATTTCTCCTACAGAAATGCCTATTACTGTTTCTATAGTATATCCAAAATTAATACTCCTATGTGTCTAAAACTTCACACTGTGGTATCCTCACATGTCCCTGATCCAACACCATAGGTTTCATCAGAATTGGTTTCACCAATTGGGACTTATCATTGTTTTCCCAAGGTGACCTGTTATAGGACTGTTCAGAACAGCGAAGTTGTACAGACTTCCACATGTCACTAGTTCATCTTCTGAGTCTGAAACTAGGACCACAGAAATTATAGTCTGTGCCCTTTCTGGAAAATCTTCAGTAATTTAATTTGTATCTCTGTAGCCCAAGATATAGCAATTCTCACTAGGTGTTTTGTTTAGGGATGAATTCTAGAAGAGCCTGGAACCCTAACTTGGAGGGATCATATCTTCCAGAGTATAGCGAATCTGAGGCTGAATTTTGAACACAGTGTACATCCATATTTTATATTCAGTCTCTACAACTTTTCACTCTTGAACCTTCGCCAATATCAGGATATAGGGGATGCACCAAAACTTAGCAGTTTTAGTATTTAGGGTTTTTCTAGCTCGGGGTCAAACTAGGGTTTGACTTTCCCGGAGTTTCACCCAACCAAAAATATTGATCCAGGTCTCTAAAATTCGATTTTGATGAGGAGAGAAATCCTATGCTGGGCTCACTCAAAAATTACTCTTCTGTAGAAGGACCTAATTTCCCGCACCAAAAACTGAAAATGCTCGGAATCGAATTCTGCTTCGACAGAAAGATGTGCCATTCAATGGAGAGTCAGCCTATCATACTTTTCCTGATGGATTGTGGAGAGAGATCGAAAAAGTAAGAATCCCTAGCTTCTGTATCTGCACAATGTCTTCTTCTCAGGTTAGCTCTAATACCATGTTAGATTTTTATCATTCAAGCTAGCATTATGATCTTAGGATATTTAACTGAGAGAATAACATGCACAACAATAAAACACAAGAGACAAGAGACACAAAGAATTTTCCTCAGGGAAACCATAAAGGAGAAAACCCCACAACTTCTTCAAAGATATAATGAGCACCAATTGCAGCAGTAAAACTCGAAAACATAAAGATGATCTCCATAGCTTCTGTCTCTCTCTCACACACTAAGAGAGCTTCTCCTCTCTCACTCATGCGCCCTAATGAGTGAGTGTGTGTGTGATAAATAGAGAGACTCACTCTCTATTTATATTCTTCTGTTCACTTGGAACCCACTCCAACATGTCGGCCTCACTTAACAATTACTTACTAGAGCTGACATCTCTAGGAGTGTCTAATAACCCTAGTGCCCCAAAACTTGTGGGGACTTTTCCTCCTCCGACCAACAAGGAGGTTTATCCTTAACAAAATGGTGGGGACTATTGCCCCTACTTACAATGACTCACCTAGGGTCGAATTCTCTAGGATAGTCTAATAACCCAAGGGCCCCACAACTGTGGGAACTTTAACCCTTGACCAATAGGAGGGTTACCCAGAATGAATAGACATGACTTTCTCATTATAGAAACTTCCCGGAATAAACATCGGGGTATGACATGACTCAATTACATTAAAATACATCCCAGAATAAACATCGAGTTACAATAGATAAGAAATACAAGTGAATACATTCCAAAGTTACAATTACATCAACAATGATCTGGATGGAAATTTTCCAAAGTTGCATAGATGCACAGAATGTTACGAGCTACATCCCCCACTATTGATGATTCCTCCAATTTACAAAATCTGTCATCCTTGTTCTTTTTCTCAGGACAACTGCTGAGATAGAGGTCACCTCTACACCTCCAACAATTAACTGATGCATATTTCCCTTGTATTGTAGGTTCATTTATCCTTGGTTCCATTTTCTAATGCAACTTCTTGCAAGAACTCAAGTGTTCCTGCTTACCATCAAAGGGCTTGAATCCCTTTTTCCTCTAATCCTACTTTAACTTTAGATTACTTTTCTAGATCTTCTAAAGATCTTTCCTATTCTTACCTTGTTCATATAGGCATATGTCATTCCTTATGCACTCTTTCAATGTAAGTGGCTCATCATAATTGATATGGTATTTATAAAATGTTCGAAGAACACTAAGGAAACACTGGTTTTTTACTTTATCCTCTTATATGAAATCCACATAGCTTAACATATCCAAATATCTATTTTCATACTCATCCATGGTCATTCTACCCAATCGAAGTTCAAATAAATCAAGCATATTCTTATCATAATAGTGTTTTGATAAATAGTCTTGCTTGAAGTATCTTTGAAGTATTTTCCAAGATATTTTCCTATCTTCCAGTCCTTCTACCTACTTTAATTGTTTCCACCAACGGTAGGATTTTCCTGAATTTTAAAAATGGAAATCCTGGCTTCCTAATTGTATTAATATTCATGCAATTGCAAATAATTTTTCATCTCTTGAATCCACATCTTTGCAACTTCCCCAAAATTCTCTCCATTGAAGGTAGGAGGCTTAAGTTTTCTTAGTTCACCATGTAAGACATTTTCATCTCCTTTTATTTTTTGTTGTCTTTTAAAGTTATGCTTGTGATGAATTTCATATTTCACATTTCCATGATGGATTCCCATTGAATGATAAGAGGAACACTCCCTCCTTGGACTTACATTGATATCCCTTCAGGAATGATATCTGTCAGGGATTCCCTTGTTCAAAGAATCTTCACCTTCTCTTCTTTCCACATAATTTATTTGCTGCACCTGACTCCTTAGCTTCATTAGGTTATGTATCATTTCCTGATTTAATTGAGTCGGCCACTACTCCATATAATAAAAGATCCTTCCATTTTCTTCACGAATATATTTCAATGTCTAAGACACTTCCTTAGGTTCCATTTCATACCGATGGCCATTAGACTCAGTCCTTTGGTAATTACAAAGTATGGTTTCTTCAACAAGCTGTGATATTTTAGGTCTCTCAGCCATCTTGCAATTATTCCTTCCCACTACTCTAGCAGCTGGCAATTACAATACTTAGAAATCTGTTATGTTCTAACAATCTGAAATTTATCCAAATTTGTTGGTTCAAATCTAAATTCATATGCCTAATGTAGTTTACTAACCACATAGATATATTTAAGTCACTCAAATATAAATTTAAATAAATCATACAACATAATTATTTTAATAGGAAAATGTATCCCAAAGGCTAAGAGTTGTAACCTTCGCTTTGATACCAAGCTATAACACACCTAATGTCACACTAGAATCAACACAATTTTCTTTTATAAGACATAAATGCATATTGGATACATGCATACATTTGAAAAGTGCATAATTATTATAAGAAAATAGTGGAATCTTAAACTATTTCATAAGACCCATAAAATATTAAAATCTATGAGACTTTTATTTACAAATGTCCATGCAAAGTAGATTTATGCCCATTTATGAAAACACAAGTTACTCCACAAAATTAAAGAGAAAATGAATTTATAAGTATTTCAATTTACATGCCTCAATTTATTTGATTTCCATTTTATTAAGACAAATATAAGCAATACTCTAACATACTCTTTTTATAAAACTTATTGTGTAGTAAGAACTGTCTTAGGAAATATGCAGAGTTTAATTCATGAAAAAATAAATAGGTTAAGACATATAAAAATGCACCCTTTTAATACAAATATTATATTATTTTTACTAAAAAATATTTTCCCTGCCATATTAAATTATGGCTTGGAAAGTAGCATTTCCAAACTTTTACTTATAAAATTTCATTTATAGGAAGTTGTACACTTTTTCATGAGCTCGGAAGAAGCAAAAAGTGATAACCAAAAGTAAGAGTCTATGATTGAGTTGTCGATGAAGTGAGCTGTGATAGAGTGAAATTCGATCAGTGAGATTAGACGAAGTGAGCTTCTACCAGTGAAAATCGACTAGTGAACTTCAACGAGCTTCTACACAAGCATATAAAATTATGCCAAACATTTTCTGAAGAGGAAAAATCAATATTTCCTCAATATTTTAAATTTCCATATTATTATGTAGAGGAAATACAACACTCCAACAAATTATTTCCAAATGTTTGACACAAGTATTTAAAATTCAATGAATAATTAAGCCAAATGTTTCATTACGACAAGGGAAATATCCCTTGAAACTTATCCTACCCATCGAATTTCTAGTGCAAACCCTATGATTCTAAAACTTGTAAATTAAAAACCAAAAACCACCCATTAATTTTCCCGTGGTATTTGTAAAATAATCTAAGTTGTACTTAGACTTCAATGGAGACATTCAAACTCTTTTAAATTAACAATTTCATCATGTGGTTTTCAAAACAAGAATACCACTCAATGCAAAACACCTAAAAACATGCCTTAGCACAAGGTATTGTTCAACCTGTAGTTTTAAATACCATATACCATCTAGCTTAACACATGGTATTTGTCAAAATTAAACAAGAAAAATTCACCCGTGGTTTGCAAATTACCTATTAGGCATAATGGGTCAATTTCATTTAGCTTAGGAGTTGCGCAGTAAGAACCAAACTTTAGAGTAAGCATTTTTAGACATAATTTAAATAAACACATCATTTTCAAACCCGGAAATTAACAATTTCTATAGGAAATGAATTTGATTTCAACTTAAATAAAGAATTAACATGCATACATTTTCCAAGCAATATCGCATAATTAAAATTGCATTTATTTCTTCATTCCCATGAATTAAGCTAAGTAAACCATGAATTCATAACTTGTATCCAAACGTTGGAAATTTAACAAGGAAATCATACAAAAATTTAACTCGTCATTAATTAAATAAGATCTAATAAATTAATAAGAAAATTACAGTTATCTAACTTATCTGCAAAATACTTGAAATGGGAAGCTGGCTTCATGGAAACCACGCTTCACCCAAACGTAGGTAGTTATTCTTGTTAATTTCTCAATGAAACTCCACCCCCGAGCTGAGACTCATGCATTCAACATAGATTCTCACTAGTCTCAGGATTTCCTCACTTGTAAACATGATTTTCTAGTTTGTTGCCAAATTCATGCCAAGTGTGCAATTCCTTCCCTTAGCTTCATTCTAACTAGCACCATAGTGAAAAACCATCACTTCATATGCTCTTAGAATTCCACTAAAATAATTTCATGCACCATTTCCATATCACTAGTGCAACTAGAGGAATTTATCAACAAAAAGTTAACAAAACAGGCTTGGGATTACAGGTTCTCTCAACCAAACCAATTGCCACAGAGTGTGGAAATATTGAACACTTTGTTCTAGAACTGTACTTGTTTCTATGTTTTCCAACAATTCCAATTGACCATGAAGTCTATGTTCAATCACAATTCTCTTCAACACTACAAGATTCTCATGCTACATGTTGCATTTTCTTCCTCTATATTCTTCAAAATTCATTTTCTTTTTTTCTTTTCTTTCTTGTTCCGCTTGTTTTTTCTTTTCTTCCACTATCTTCTCTATGTTGCTCTGTCCTCCTTTCCTCAAGGTCCCACCAACCTTGTATTTCCTTGTCACCTCTTTGCAAAACTTGTCCAATTTTCCATTAACTTCTTAATCCCTCTCTTAATTCCCCTTTTTAACTTCAAAAACAGGTTTAAGGAATTAATTAGGAAAAAGTATGGGTTTATCAAAATTATAAGGTAAGCATGGTTAAATAGGGTCATACTTATATTTTAGGCTATATGCCACCCCCCAATCACTGATCTAGGTGAATACATGAGTCCCCGTTCATTGAGTGTGTTGGATCTGCCACTACAAAGTTAACTTTAATATTAACAAAATAAATACAACATGAGTCCTACCTTAAAATCGCTTATAGTATTTTACAAAATAATACTAACAAAAAAAGGGGGTTTCAAAGCAGGGGTGTTACACTACTTAATTCACTTACACATAGTAATGGTTAAGCCATAGAAATTTATCCATCACATGTAACTATCCTTATTCATGTTTAGATGGATAAACTCACCTAATCAAATACACATCCAATGATTGGATACAAGCTTCTTATGCATGGTCCATTTCCCTTTCCTTTGAAGGTCTATACTCCAATAGTAGACCATTTTTATACTTAAACATTTAAACCTTTATTCTTTCCCCTTTCACAACTTGTTATCTTTCAGTAGTTGTGACTTCTCTAGTTCACAATGATTACAATATTTAATCATAATTTATGTTTCTCGATCCACTCATTAATATCATCAAGGAATGGATCTTGGATCTTGCCATTTGATAGAGTCACCCCTTCATTATTGCCACTTAAGTTACCCTAAGGATTTATTACAAATTCACAATTTTCCTATCACTTCAATGCCATCCATTAGGTATACATGCCAAGGGAATTATATAAGTTTTAGTTAACTTCTCTAGTCATGAAAATTCCATAATGTTGTTAGTCAAAATGATCCCTCTACTCAACTCTCACTAATCTTTATCTGGATAGGATAATCTCTCCTTTTTGATAAGGTGCATCTCTCTTTCCACTTATCCACGGAGGCTTCACTTGTTGGCCAATATCCTATCACGTGAGTTCATATTGTGGGTTTTAAAATTATCAAAAATTAAACCAATATATTGCAGGTATTAGGGGGATGAGGGGTTTAAGGTGGGGGTGGGTAGGGTGGTTTATAAGGATTGAGGTATAAAAAGGGGTGGGGAGNAAGGGTTTGGGTCAATATCTCTCGAAATTAAGGGTATTCTTTAATATCCCATGATCGCACGTACTATGTGAGACGTTCACTAACTGAAGTCCCCGTGCACTTATCAAATTTTCACAATATGTACTTTTACTTTTCCATTGCCATTATATAGGAACTCCTGGATCTTACTTGTTTAGTTTAATATCGCCCTACTTTCTAAAATTCCTTATAATTCTCCACATCATCATCCCTAATTATTTAACTCAAATTGATTAATCGACAACATTCATACCTTCTAAAATTCCTTATAATTCTCCACATTATCATCCCTAATTATTTAAATCAAATTGATTAATTGACAACATTTATTTCTTTATTTATTGAAAGGTATTGTCCTTAAACCGTATAATGATTCTTATCATGTTTCATATTTGGGAAAACTTATGTTCTTCAACCCAAAAAAAATGGCAAAGGATTATTCATTCAAGGAATACATCAAGAATGCTAAGTTATCCTATCTACTACATTGTGATTATTGCCTCGTGAAAATTCCAAAATATTCCATGAAGATCTACGATATGCTACTATTCTTAGTTGACTCCTTATACTACTTTTATTACAATGCGCTTTCCCATAATTCACTTGTGGAATTTAAACTCAACTCGCCTTATCAATTTACAATCCATCATCTTCTGTGAGTATTTAGCTATTACTATTTTTTGGTTTATCTCATATTTCCAAATTGATTAAAAGTTAACGTCATTATAAAAATTTACAAATGCACCAATTGTCCTTCCTCCATGCTTGTAATTCATGTGTACCCGTACCCGCTAATGTTTGAAGATCAAATCTTTAGAAACCTTCCTTCGTTTCTTCAAATCCTTGTCTTTTTGTATTTATATTATCATTCTAATAATGGGTCAATTATATTTCTAGGTGTAATTGGATACTATCTTTAAAGTATATACACATTGTGTAGATAGTTTTATCTTCATTTGATATGTACCTCAAGGGATTGTACCAATGTTATGTTAAATCGACCTATTATAATTTCTTTACATATTGTTTAAATAACTAGTATATTCTTTACCCCCTTAAGATAGTTTTATCTTCATTTGATATGTACCTCAAGGGATTGTACCACTATTATGTTAAATCGACCTATTATAATTTCTTTACATATTGCTTAATAACTAGTGTATTCTTTACCGCTCAAGTTACATTGACCAATTTAGTGTATTAAGTGATTGGAAGTAATTTCCACATGAGGACATTTCCTTGATATCCTGCTTACTTTAGATTTATATATCCATAATGTCAAGTCCAAAGAAAACACCTAAGAGACATACTGATTCTTTCCCTACATACATTTTATATGTTAATAACATTCATTCATTACATAAATTACTTACTATATCATGCAATTAGAAGTGTGTCAAAGTGTGCCATCATTCCACTTGAACCAATTATAAGTTGGTTATTCATTTAAAGGGTCAATGTCTCTCTATGTCATGCCTTATCCTACTTTTGCATCCCTAATGTATGGGTCTTCATATCAATATTTGTGCATATTTGTGCATAATAGTTTGCTTGTAACCATTTTCTTGGTCTAGCATATATATGTGCATACGTTTATATAACATGTGTTTTGTGTTAGGATATTAAAACACTTAGGATTTAGTTAAGATCAACTTGGTATAATTTGTCTTTGGGTAAAGCATGTTATTTTAGTATGTGTGTACTTATGTAATCCAACGGTCACAATATGTTTTAAACATGGAGTGATTTGATAATTCATACTCACCTTAATCTTAACGGTTATTCATCCATGGCTTAGCACCCAATTGGTCGATGATATCTATTTAAAGAGAATGGAGAGTCATTTGCTTGATGATAGATTGTGAGAAAATCATATGTAAAATATTTTCCTTTACATAATATATTGCGTCAAGTAGATATTTGGTCGAGACCGTGGATTGTTTCCCTCGTTGAGGGTTTTAACGACGTAAAACATTGGCATGTTGATTAATGATGTGTTTGTAGGAGTGGTTGTTGAAGGTTTTCGATATTTTGAAAACATCCTATGTTAGTTGAACATGGTATTATAGCAATTATAAATTTTTGCTTCTGTTGTTGCTATCGAGATCTTGAATCAGTGTTGTTGTATGCATTAAAGGATTCCTGGTTTATGATATTTTTATGCATTTTTTGGGTTGAGAGAGGTGTTCCATTCATGTTTTCGGAGTGCTACTTTTAACTAGAATTTCTTTTCCTTTCAATCGAAAATTAGAGGAAATTTGGGGTCTAAAATGGGCCTTATAAAAAATGTGCCATGGATGAGTTAGATAGAGTTGGGATTTTTAAGCCAATAGAATTTCAATATATTTGGTCAACCATTATGGTTGAGTTGGACATATAATGCTTATATGTCATATTTTTATTTGACAATAGCTAACTCTATATCAACCTTACCTTGGTTAAGATCGTAAAATGATCATCTCAAAATATGATATATATACTTGAAATAATAAATATATAATATTTTATTTGATCACTACTTCCAACTCTTTTAAAAATAATTCTCGCATTAATTAAAATTATAGTGGAGACATTTTGAAATACTAGAAGCATTTACTAATCAATGCTTAAAAAACAAAACTAAATAGTATTTAATTTTAAAAGGACTTCTCTTGAAATACTACATAAAAATATTTAGTATGTTTAATATTACTCTCCATTCTTAGGGATAAACTGTAGTTCACGCGGCTTTGCTCATAGTAAAAGTTTAATAATACAATATTACATTTACATTTCCCTTTGGTAAAAGTATAAGACAAAAATTCTGTCAATATTACATTTAAACTAAAATTTGCAATATTACATTTACATTAGAAATTTTCTATGTCATTTAACAATGTTTTTTTAATATTTAGAAATTTGCAATATTACATTTACACTATAAATTTTCTATGCCATATAACTTTTTTTTCAATATTTTTAATAATAATAAAAAACATTACAAATGGTTATAAATATATAATGATTTTTAATAAATAAATTATTAATGATTATAAGCAAATTCATCCTTATACAAATGGAAATATTGAATAATTTTTCAATATTTTATATATTTTAAATATTTAATATTTTTATTATAAATGTTATTTAATTTTTTTTTAAATTAACATGATAATAATACTATTATATTTTTATATTTTAAATATTTTATAATTTTATTATAAATATTATATATAATTTTTTAAAAATCAACATGATATGAAAAAAAAATATATAAATATATATGGTTTATTAGATTACATAAATTATAAGAAAATATATTGTTTATTGTTTGTTATTTTATGTAATGTAATATTTTTTATATGAATTAATATAAAATTTACATTAAAAAATAATAGTGATTTGTTATTTTTTAATATTATTGTAATTATATTTTCCATTATAATTTAAATATGAATATATTTGAGTTTTTCATTTTATTAAATATATAAAAAGTAGTTGTGTATTTATTTTAAAAAAAATATAATATAAAAATTTTAAAATTCTTCTATATCATTTATTATGTGTGCATGAGAACCTAAATATTTCATTAATATTTTAACCAATATCTCTTTACTCTACATTAACTCAACACACTTGTCAACTACCATTAATGAGACAATTTCGATTGGCTTTCATTAGATTTAATGTGACATGGCATATTTGTAGTGTGATGTGGCTTTTTTATTATTTTCCTTTGGACGCCCATTTTAGACCCCAAATTTCCTCTAATCTGAGGCTTCCATTTTCCTAAGATATGTTCATTTTACTAGATCCAGAGGCATATTGTTTCCAATTCCATATTGTATTTATTTATTTTTATCATATTCTTTCATATTTTAGCATGGTTTTCTATTTAATCCCAGTTGTTACCTTCTCAGTCTACATATTCTCTTTGTCATCTTCTCTATGTGAATTTGAAAAATAAAAACATGAAGGAATGGGTTTTCTTCATTGCGTATGATCTTTGTCATGCGCCTTGTGTGAAATTGGTAAATGAGAAATAGTGGGAAATATTACATTTTCTAGGTAACCTAATCAAGGAATAACCCTAAATCTAAGAAAATTTTATTTTGAATTTTTGTTTTTTGTTTTGTGTGGTTGTGGAAAGTGTCTTCCAAGCTGAAAATCAAAATTTTCGAGGTAGGCACACTCTCCTCCTCCAACAAAAACACCCATGTTCTCCTCCATAATGTCACTATGTATTTTGTTTAACTCACTTTATTGAAAGTACTTTAAAACATAAGTGTTCTTGGGTTCAAGTCCTTCATTTTGTTACTTTTTGTAAAACTTCATGTAGCTTTAAGTTATAAAGTAACCTTATTGTAAAATTGATTCCCAATTGTTTTATAAAAATGAGTCAATTTAAAAAATAGTTTATTTAATAGTGATTTTAGAAGAAAAATTACTAATAGGGGGGAATTATCGTTGCCTTTTGCTCCCATTAACACATGGATCAACTCGTGTTTGTCATGTGGCCCCTTGGTTCCTTTTTATGTGTTTCTTCAAAAGTGCATAACTTTGACATCTAGAGTTCATTTTCAATGAAGTTTTTCTTAAATGCCTATTTTTTGATATATTCACATCTTCACCGCCATTTTATGCTTTTAAAGCAATATTAATTGCATATTAAAATATGGCCACTCCATGTGACGTTCTGCTAGTTACCAGTTCCAACTACTTTTCATGGAAATGTTGTATGGAGGATGTCCTACAATGCAGGGGACTTTATCAGATTACCTTGGGAAAAGAAACCTCCCCACTGATGTCAATAATAATAAAAAAATGGGTAAATAAATGTCATGAATCCCATGGTTTAATCATGATGTCATTTTTTAATGACCTATGATTCTAGATAAGGATTAGTAAAAATTGGAAATTATGTTTGGTAAACATAATGAGATTCGAGCTCACTATCTTGAAAATGAGTTAGTTTCTTTAAATTCAAGTGTTTTTTCTTGCATTCAAGATTATCTATTTAAATTCAAAACTGTTATAACCTTATTTGAAGAAGGCAAAATAACTAAGCTAGAAAAGAAATGTTTTTATGTTATTCCTTCTAAGCTTGGTCCTTCCTAAGTTATGCTTTTGTATCTACCTTTTACTCCATGAAATAATCTCTAAGTACTAACTATAGAACCCAATCTTAAATCTTTTTGTGATGCCTTTATTCAAGAGAAATATAAACTCATACATATTGGAGCAATCAACACTACTAATACATCTAGAAACATCTTAGTGGCACAACAAAATATTAAAACCAATAATCCCAAGAAGCAATATCCCCACAAAAATAAGAAAAACAAGGCTCCAAAACCCTCCTAGTCAACTCATCCTTTCAATGGTGACAAGGGAACCAAATGAAAATATAAGAAGACTAAGCACCATTGCAACTTTTACAGGAAATATGACAATGTGGAATCTAAGTGTTTCAAGAATATGGAAGCCTTGGAAGAAATAATAAAGAAGCACAACATCAACAATGATTTTCTTCTAACTCTACAACTCATGGACATGAACTTTTTGCTTCTAGTTTTTCCTTCAATGCATTGTATTCCTCTTCTTCTAATGAGTAGTTCATTGATTATGGAGAATATTAGCATAGGGATAAGGATAAAGCCACATTTTTTATTCAAGTGTATGTAAATCCAAACAAATATTTGTTGGTTATGGTAGATCTACGAAAATTCAACTAGATGATGGTGATTTCAATGATGTACTATGTGTTCCAAGAATTTCCTATAAATTTTTGTTAGTTTATAAAATCACTCATTCTAGTGAAGGTAAGATGGTATAGTTTACACCTTGCCAAATTGTAATAAAGGATTTCAAATATCCTTAAGCATTCCTATAGACTATAATTGTTGATGATATTACCAGATTATACATATTCAACAACTTTGGGTCATCAACTTTTTTGTTAGCTTTTATTGCTCATAAAGATGACTTGAGAAAAATTTGGCTTGAGTGATTCATTATTTTAAACTATCGCTAATTGAAACAACTATGTAATTAGAAAATGGTGAATAATTTTCATAGCATCTCTTGCAAAGATGTTGTTTGTCCCGAGTGTGCTCTTGGAAAACATAATTGAGATAGTTTTGAAAAATGTTCCTCTTGGAATGCCTCCATCCCCTTGCAACTTGTTCACATTGATTTGTGTGGGTTTCTTCCTTTTGCTTATTTCTATGGCTTCAAGTATTTCTTATCTTTGATTGATGACTTCACCAGATGCACTTGGGTTTACTTCTTAAAAATTAAGAGTGAAGTTTTTGACAATTTTTTGTCCTACAAGGCCCTTGTAGAGAAACAATTTGGACATAAAATACAAAATATAAGAAAATATAATGGAGGAAAATATGCAAACAACAAATTTAATAGTTACTACACTTGACATGTAATTCAATTGAAAACACAACAAAATGGAGTTGTTGAGATAAAGAATCACGCATTAAAAGAAATGGTTAATTGTATGATCCAAGCTAAGGGATTACATCTTCGATTTTGGGATGAATCCATTAATTCTTCCAATTACATAGTGAATCACACTCCCTCCAAGGCTCTAAAAAGTATCACATTGGAAGGAGAATGGATTAACATTAAACTAGATGTAAGCCACTTTCTTGTTTTTGGTAGTGAAACATGGGCTCACATTCCTGATGAAAAATGGAAATCATTGCAACCTAAGAGTGAGAAGTGCATATTTGTTGGATATTCCAAAGATTTAAAAGGTTATAGAATTATTCATCCAAAATCCAATGACATAATTATTATAAGAGATGTTAAATTTGATGAGATTCTCTCAGCTTGCAAGTCTAATTTGGCATATGTGCCATTTGTGCTTTGTGAGCCATATTTGGGGCTTATCCTACCTTCTACCACCATTTTTTTATAGTGTTCCTTCTCGAGATTCTTCTAATGATGGTGACAATGAGGATGAAAATCCACCTTTGCATGCTTAATTTCCTCCAGTTGCACCAGCGCAATTGTTTCCTCGATGGGTTTGTACAGCATGCGAAACAACTGGTTGTCGATAATCCTAGAGATTAGTGTCAAACACATTTGTATTTCAAGTGTTCCTCTTCTCTTTTGGCTCAAGTTTTATGGAATCATGATTTAGAAACATTTTCAAAAGCTTCATCCCATCTAGATTGGGACACAACTATGGATAAATAATATCATTCCTTAATGGTAAACTATACTTGGGATCTTGTACCATTTTTGAAAGGGAAAAAAAATTTTCATATGTAAATGGGTATACATAACTAGATATGCCTCTAATTAAGTTTTTAAAGACTCAAGGAAAGGTTTATTTCCAAAGTATATTCCCAAGTTTAAGGAATTGACTACAATGAAAGATTTTTTCCATGTCACCAAAATGAACTCCATATTCCTTGTTCTTTCCCTTTTCGCTTCACAGAATCAGAGGTCCAGCAAATGGATTTCAAGTTTGCATTCTTGCATGGAGATTCACAAGGATAAGTTTACATGGAAAAAACTTCTATATTTATTTATAATGAAT
The DNA here is from genome assembly GCA_001517045.1 of Pseudotsuga menziesii. Lineage (NCBI taxonomy): Eukaryota > Viridiplantae > Streptophyta > Pinopsida > Pinales > Pinaceae > Pseudotsuga > Pseudotsuga menziesii. Next base: position 360,528 of record LPNX010923610.1, read on the forward strand.
CCAACCTTGTTTTTTTTCTTACAAAATATCTTTATGTCCTTAAGCAAGATCCTCAAGCTTGGTTTGCAAAAATGGATAGATCTCTCATTGACATTAGTTTTTCTATATGCCATTGTGACCCTAATATTTATACCAATAAAGTAGGAAGATATCTCATTATCCCTTTTATTTATGTTGATTACCTTATTCCTATTGGTACTGACGCTAAACTTTTAATCCATGTGAAATCCAATCATAAGAAGCAATATGAAATGACTCACTTATGACACTTACTTTATTTTATTAGTATCCAAGTCTTGCAAACCAAATAGGGAATTTTTATTTCTCACCCTAAGTATTCTTGTGTCCTTCTTTATTGCATTAACATGGATAAGTTTAAACTAACCCCTTCTCCCTTCCAGTATGGAGTCAAACTTACTGCCACTTGCACTACACATGATGTACTTGACTCATACCCGTCCAGATATTTCTTTTGATGTTGGTATTATTGCCTAATAAATGCAAACACTCCATGGAATCCATTATAAATAAATAAAAAAGGATCCTTCAGTATATCCATGGTATAATTCAATTTGGGATTCATTATAGTTCAGGGGGGTACTCCTTTGTTTGTTGGTTTCATTTTATCAAATTGGGTCAATAACATTGAAAAATGCAAGTCTATTATAGGTTATGTTTTCAGTCTTGGTTCTAGACCTATCACTTGGTATTGTAAGAAACAAAAATCTCTTGCTCTTTCTTGAACATAATAAAAGTATCGAGCCATGGTTAATGCAAGTCAATAAGTCTTCTCACTTTGACATATCCTTTGAGAGCTTCGATTTGAGCAACTAAATTCAACTACCATTTGGTGTGGAAATTAGAGTGCTATAAATATTTCCAAATATCTACTACAACCTCAACACAACAAACACATTGAGATATAGATTCACTTTATAAGAGATCTTATTTAATATCACATTCTTTAAGTGCTCATTTTCCCTACATATGATCAAGTTGCAGAACTCTTCACAAAGTCCCTTACAAATGTGAAGTTTTATAAAATTCAATCTATGTTAGGAGTTCAAGAATTTGTCGTTAAGGGAGGATAGGCTCTAATGCCTAATCCCTTATCCTATTGTATCACCTTTGTAATCCTTAAATCCTATCACAAGTTGTTCTTAAGGGGGAATGCTAGGATATTAATATAATTAAGAGTCAGTTAAGATCAATTTGGTATAATTTTTCTTTAGGTAAAGTGTGTTTATTTAGTATGAATTTTACCTATATAATCCAATAGTCATGATATGTTATAGACATAGAGTGATATAATATTTTATCTTCACCTCAATATTAACATCTATTGATCTATGGATTAACACTCAATTGGTTTATAATCTCTATTTAAAGAGCATGGAGTGTCATTTGCTTGATGATCAACTGTGAGAAGACCATATGTAAACTATTTTTCTTTTGCATAATATTTTTCCTCAAGTAGCTATTCGACTGGGGACATATATTGTTTCCCTCTTTCATGTTTTTAACCATATAAATCATCAATGTGTTCATATGTGATCTATTTGAGTAAGTGGTTGTTGAAGGTGTTTGATCTTCTAGAAATATCCCATTTTAGTTGAAGATTTTATATGTGCTTATGCTATATAATTACTACTACATACATTCTTAGAATAATTAATCATGTTCTGAGGCTTTGAGATTAGTGGAATGTTGAGTTGTGTCTTCTAGATCCTTCACAATAGTTTAAACAATATCAACATTTTATACCAATATTTGGTATTTCATCTCTCAGCCCCTAGCGATGGACTACCAAATCTTGGTCCGAAACATTGATACTATTTAAACCATTGCGATGGATTCAGAAGACACATGCCAATCATTAATCCTATTATATGAGTTTTTATATTTCATAGTCTACATACTAAGTCATTTGGTATATGTTTTCAGCTTGACCATGAATATTAATAATAAAACATGCATAATTTAATTAATTTACCACCAAAATTACCAAAACAAAGAAACAGGGAGATGAAGAAGAGAAGACACATCCTATATATGTCCAGGGACATAAGTGTTAAATCTCCCTTCCTCACATTTTTTTATTTCTAATGTGCACCATATATGGTTTTCATACTTTCCTATGTAGATTCAAACCTATATTGGGTCACATGTATTGCACATAGAATAATCATGAGATGTCATTGATGCCTTTTACAACTCACCAAATTGCACCAGGACAACACATAGATTGAGTATTGTAAATCTTCACTTGATATATTATAACTCCAAACCATACTTTAGTCTCCTTATAATAGCCACTCATTAGATCCAAAAATATACTAAATGTAACTTAGACAAAGATTCATAAATGCAATAATCAATTTTATACTGTAATTATCTTTAAAAGTTCAATTTTTTTACACTTGTTATTGTTATCAACCCAAATGGGACTTCTCCATCCGAGTGTCGACATTCCCTATGCTGGTACACAAAAGGACATTTTAGGATTGAATATTTCCAAAACACTATAGATGGGCATGACATAAGATGCATTTACCTTTCAACCAGCCTACCATATTATTTTTCTAACTGTTGAATGGCGTACGTGACTCTCTTCATTGAAACTCGCATACGTACGTGACTATTCCCATTGACAAGTCGCGTACTATATGTGACTATCTCCATTGCAACCCACGTACATCAGCATACATGGGTTTCCTTTAAGCAACTCGCGTGTCATACGCGGGTTGCCTATATTAATAGTCACGTACATCTCCATTCGACATTAAAAAATATAAATCATGATTAATGGAGATTAGTTGGGCCCTAATCATTAACTACGCCAACTATCTCAACCTCCTCAACCTTCGAAACCACTCTATTTCCAAAAGTATAAATAGAGGCCTTGGGGAGAGCATTAATCAATGAAGTTTCAGAGCAAAGTTATGCTGGTGTTATATCTTCAGAAGTCTTGGAGCAGCAGAACTCAAAGTTCTTTGGTTGCAGAGGAGTCCTTGTCTTAGGCATTGGATTGTACTCTTGTCTCATTCACTGATTGTTAATAAAGAGAATTATTCTTCCAACATTGCGTTGAGTCTCTTTCATGTATTATGGTTGATGAATATATTCGATTATGCACTAGATATATTGTTTATCTAACATGTTATATATACATGCATAAGGTTGTACTTGGAGAATTTGCTCTTTTCAGGTGAAGGAGGTGTAGCCCTGAAATCTTTGGAGAGGAACAGAGCACAAGGAGATCAAGCTTGGATCAACCGTCGGTAATCGGGTGAGTCAAGTATTTCTTCATATTTCCCTTCTGTACTTTATTAAAGCTAATTGTCTGCAAGGTTAGAAGTAAGTTGGCAACCACATACCCTAGGTTACAAGGGTGTTTAATCCTGAACAATAGAACTGGTGACTCTGCTGGGGAGCCCAGCCTACTATGGGTTAACTCTGTAGATCCTTGCCCGGTATTTGCTTTGATTCAGTGTGTGGTGTTGTGTCTTGGTTCAAAGTTATAGTAGTGTTTGAAGATATTTATAATTTTTTCTTTTGTTGAAAAATTTTACTCCTATACATGGGTTGATGTGCTACACAGTTGCGTACAGAGGTCTATGTATGCAGGTTGATGTATTAGACAGTCTCGTATAGTACGCGGGTTGCTCTTGTAAATAGTCGCATACAGGTCTGAGCAACAAAATTTTGGGGTTGGGTTGCTTGTCCCTATCCTTCTGTGGATTTTTTGTTGCTTAGTGGTCTTTAGTAATGGCATTGCACTATAGGTTTGATAGCCTTGTTAACCATACTTCTTGCTTTTTGGTAAGCCCTTGAGTTTCTATTGGTTGGATTGTCTTTCTTTTAGCAATTTGAAGTGGATTTTTCTGTTGGGTGATAGGTCCAAGTGCTGGTTGTCTGAATTAGTGATCATGGTTGTAGATAATGTATATCCCATTCTATTTCTGAATAGTGTTGGTTTGTCACTTGCCTTTGATTGATTTCAGTGATTTCCATTCATTGTGTCTCCCCAAGCTTGGTGTTTTCCAAGTCTTCCTTAGGTGGTTGATCTTTGGTTTGTTATAAATATGCATTACTTCATTTTTCTTACTTTATATAGTTATATTATTCAAGCATACTCAAGAATTTTTGCATTTAGGTGCATAATAATTTTTGAGGAATTTGAAAAGTGAAAAGAAAAGCATTGGAAACATTTGCATTCAAATTGCATATGGTAGTTTTACTCTCTGTTTTTAAATAAAATCTCAAAAATTACAAAAATAATTCTTAGTTTTCTCTTTCTTGGTTGCATTTTCATTAGTTTATATTTACAAAAAAAAAAAAGAGAAGCTTGTTTTAAGTAGTGATATTTTGGTTTGGAATTGATTTATACACCTGTTTTTTAGGTTTCTTATCGAGTCAATAACATCATAGTATTTCACTCCATTTGCCTTTTGAGTAAAAACAACCCTTAAAATAAACGACATAATTAAAATTTATTAGTAATTTTTGTTTTATAGGGCCATACACCTACTAGCTTAGGCTAGAATTGTGGGATAGGAAGTGTAAACTCCCCACAAGTAATTAAAATCAGACATAGTGGGCCAATCGATAGGTAAATCCTTCTCTTTATCGATAGTATCTGGGAAGCTCCTCTCAAAGGAGAGTTATGCATGAGGCCACATGGAGGAATTGGACTGAAAAGATAACCCTCTGATCCCTTGTCAAAACGTAGGCCAAGGTTTTTACGCATCTAGGGATTCTGTCCTAGACAGAGTTTCGGGCTCAGCTATCCTGCTCATGCGTATGAATCAGTCTTGCGATTGTCCCCCCAGACTATTGGTATAGTTAAGGTAGCCTCTAGTCTCTTGACATATAGGGTTTATGCACATGTATACCGAAAGGCTATTTCTGGTTCACCTTGGATGGGCTTGGAAGGTAACCCTTGTTGAAAATGTAGTAGGGCGGTGGGTGATTCCTTCGCTTGTGCCTAAGAACCTCTTCAAGGATGCCAAGAAACTGTCTCTCAACTTTATTTGGGAAAGAATATCTTGTACCCCTTGTGATTGTGAGACTTTGGGAATTTTTTAGTGATTTCTCTATGGTTTGTCGGTGTTTAGCTGACCTTAGGGTTTGAAGAGTCAAATTTATAATCATGGAGGACCAAGCTATCAGAAGGTCACAAAGGTTACAAAACCTTCCTCCGCTCATTACATTGGAACCTCCACCTCCCACTCAAAGGCGGAGATTGGACACAGACGGTTCTTTTGAACTGATAGGATTTAGTGAAGTTTCAGGTGAACCAGAACTTAGGGCAAACCATTTTAATTTAAACATAGTTGAGATAGAATACTTGCAGGCTTATGAGTTTGCAAGGAATTTTAATACACCTCTAACTGACTTAAACGATACTGTGATCGTTGAGGTTCATCCTTTTGATCCACCCGTGATTGGTGTCCATGTGGGCAGAATAATGTCTACTGCAGGTGAAAGTTCTTTTACTTCCACCTCAGCCACTATGGATGAAGGGGTACTACCTCCCCCAGTAGGTTCCCCTAGATCAAGTATACCTTCTATGCCCTTAACTCCAGCAAGCTAAGTGGTTCAATCACCGTCTCCCACAAGTCTAGTAGGTGCTTCGGGTGGTATGGTCACTAGGATTACTAGTGTACCTACAGTTCCTACTTCCCTCGCACACACTGCCCAGAGTGGTCCTATAGGATCCTCGACTTTTGTTCAAGGATTTACTTAGAATGGGGGCCACATTCCCCCATCCACTCCAAACATAGGCCCAACACCCTCATATGTAGGGGTGTAGTTTGGAAACACTAACCCTTATGGTCAAGGTTTTCAAACTTCAGTTTCTGCTCCATTCACGAGCTCTCCCTTTTCTCTTTTTAGCGGAGGGATACTTGCTCCTGTTTTTCAAACCCTAGTTTCGACTAGGGCAGCCAGAACCTCTTATACTGCACCTCACACAAAGAATCCTATGGCTTGTGGAAGGAATCCTTTCCAAAGAAACCCATCCACTTCACAACCGACAGCAAGGGGAAACCCCACCTTCACATATGGGAATATGGGGGCAAGTCCCTCTAATCCCCAAACTGGTACTTTTTGTGCTTCGGTTAGACCTAAGCTTCCTTTCCTGGAACTGTTAAACTTGCCATATTTGTCTAAACTAATGAATGACCCAATGAGACATGATCACTCCTAGCCACCCATCCCTACGAAGCTGCCCTCGGATATCCCAAAATTCGAAGGCAAAGTTGGTGACAATCCTGGAGCTCATGCCACCACTTTCCATTTATGGTGCTCTTCCAACTCACTAAACGAAGATTCAATTTGGTTGAGGCTATTCCAAAGAAATGTGATGAGTACTGCAACAAAATGGTACATTGAGTTTCCTTCTGCTATGTTTAGTAGTTTTTGGGACTTGGCTAACACTTTCCTTACTCACTTCTAGCTTCCTGTCTGATATGATTTCAGAACAGACTTGTTGTCTACTTTCCGGCAAAACAAGGCCACCCATATCTCGGATCACATCCAAGAGTAGAGGAGGCGGAAGAGCCTTATTAAATCCACTATTCCTCTTGAGTTCTTATTAGAATGGTTACTTAAATCCCTATTTCCTTATATATCTAAGGTTGTATCTACTTTAGGAGTGACGAATGAGGAAGAATCTATCCTCAGGGCACAACAACTAGATTTGATATATTTTCATTTTGGGATCTTATATGAGATTATCCCTGAGGCACCGAGGCCAATGCATGATGCAGAGAAACCTAAGCCTGGACCCCATGCCGATGGTGTGGTTGGTTCCGTGAATTCTCCCACTGTAGAATCTTTGTCCAAATAGCTCCATTAGTTTTCTATCAAACATTCTATGGTGGAGGCAGCAAAGGATTCCCCCTCACCCCAAAATGCAAATGTTTTTGCATAAACCTCTCAGAAGGGAAATCAAGAGCCCGATGGGAAAAAGAAGAGAGGAAAGAGAGGGGAGGGAAACCAAAACAAGAAAAAACCCACAAAAAATGCTAATGGGGGTAAGAAAGAAAAGAAGAAGGTGAAATTCCCATGTAAGTTGTGCCATGAAGATCACCTCACCCATATTTGTCCCCTTATGGAACAAGCTCAGAAGCTGTTAAAAGCTCAACAACCGGCTATCCTAAAGGATCCTTTTCCCCAAGGACAGAATTTAGCTTCAGCTTCAAATGCAGCAAGGGGTACCCCAAATGCCGCTGACTCCAATTATATCAACATGGTTCGATCCCAAACTTTACTACAGAGCAGGAATAAGAACTATGAAAAAGAGACTTCGGAGAAGGGTAAGTCAATAGGTGAAACTTCTAACCCTCTCGTGATTGAGAAACCTACCAAAATTATGCCCAAGATACCGAAATGTGTCTTTAAGAAGACCTTTCATAATCCTAATGCTAGGGCTGCAGCAAACTACTCCGTAGTTGAAGACTTAGCCCAAAATCCTTGTGCAATGTTGACTTTGGAAGTGTTACAGAGTTGTCTCACCCAGCGGGATGCACTCTTAGCAGCCTTAGGCAGTATGGAATCATTGAGTCTCATGGTGAAATTTAATTTGTCTGAAGTCAAAATTCGCCTACCATATCATGTAGCCTTATCAATAGATGTTATCCATGGTGGAAAGACCATTGGAAGAGCAGTTGTCGACAAGGGTGCTTCTACATGTGTTATGTCCTTGTCTTGTTGGAAAGCTCTTGGATCCCCAGAGCTGGTCTTGTCAAACACCCTATTTATTGCTTTCAATAGAAGGTCATTCCATATGCATGGTATCCTACTTGCTTTTGAAATTAAGCTGGAAGGGAAAGCGATGTCTGTTGAGGTAGAGGTGATTGATGAACCTTCGGATTATAATTTTCTCTTGGGAAGAAGTTGGACTTATGCCATGTATGCTATTGCATCGGTCATCTTTCGGGTGGTAGTGCTTCCACAAGAAGGGAAGTTGGTTACTGTTGACCAACTTAGCTTTACTTGAAAATGCCACATGGAATCTAATGAGTCCACTGTGCCATTGGTTGATCAGGTCAAACCTGCTTCAGAGAGATTAGGGGTTGGAATGTACACATCATTGATGGGAACATTTGATCTTCGAGCTCCGATTAAGTATATAGGTTCTAATAGTATGGGGAAGTCCATAGCTACGGTTGTTGATAGGAATAATCCTTGGGTTCTCCCTTCCCACCATGAACCTAAAGTGCCCTTATTGGTAGCAGAAGTGTCTTATCAAGCTATCACCCAAACCTTTGTTGATCCCTTTCTAGTCCCCCTCACAGTCTCAGAGGAACTGGAAGAAGCCTATTTGCCTACTTGGGTACAAAACTCTTTGCATTCTACAGATTGTTTAGATATGGTTTTACCTTTTGATGAAGCCATGTGCAGATGAGATAATATCTGTGAATATCTTCACCATCGATCCTATTTTCTTCTAGAGTTAAGCAAGATAGAGAATCAGGAGTTTCATATGAGATTGGTAGACGATGTTGATATGTCCATTAATCCCTTACCAAGGGAAGGAATGTTTGCTGAGGGGAATATGGAAAATATTTCCACTACTATCCCCATCAACATCTCTATAACTCCCAACATTGTGGAAAATATACATATCGGCACAAACTGCTCTCCTGAGGAGATTGCGATCTATATAGCCTTGTTTAAGGAATTCCACGATGTTTCTTCCTAGTCACATGAGCAGATGACAGGCATTGATCCATCTATAGTTGAGCACAAGATTTGAACATACCTTGACGATAAACCTATTCGGTAAAAGTTGAGACCTGTCAACCCACGTAAAGCTGCGACAGTAAATGCTGAAGTTGAAAAACTGTTGAAAGTAAGTTTCATTTATCCCATAGCTTTGACAAAATGGGTATCCAACCTTGTTCCTGTTGATAAAAAGCAAGGGACTATACACGTCTTCACTGACTTTCAATATTTAAATAAATCATTTCCTAAGGAAAACTATCCCACACCATTTGTAGATCAAATTATTGATGCTTGTGCGGGAAGTGAAGTCTTTTCGTTTATGGATGGTTTCTTCGGATATAATCAAATTCAAATTAAACTAGAAGACCAACATAAAATGGCTTTTATTTTTCCTTGGGGTACCTTCGCGTATAAGAAAATTCCCTTTGGATTGAAAAATGTTGGGGCAACCTTTCAGCGGGCAATGAAATTTTCCTTTCACGATATTAAATCCGTTGTCAAACCTTACCTTGATGATCTACCTGCACATTCTCATAAGAGGATCGATCACCCAGATCACTTGCATTTAATTTTTGAATGATGCAAATACTATAATATTCGCTTGAATCCCCACAAGTGCATTTTCTATGTCAATTCAGGGAGACTGCTCGAATTCATTGTTTCTAACAAAGGAGTTTAGGTGGATCCTTTGAAAGTTGAGGCCATTGTAAATCTGCCTCCTCCTCGTTCTATCAGGAAGCTTCAGAGCCTGTAGGGGAAGTCTAATTTTATTCAACATTTCATTGTAAATTATGCCAAGATTACTAAGGGTTTCATGTGCTTGTTAAAATAGGACACCCCATTTGTATGGGATGAAATTACACAACTCGCATTTGAGGCATTGAAAAAAGATTTGTTGTCGACACCATTATTGCATCCGCCAGATTACTCTCCGGATTTTATATTATATCTAGCCACATCTGAGTCAACCATAGGGGTATTCCTAGTCCAGGAGGACGATAAGCTCCAAGAGCATGTCGTTTACTATCTCAGCCATGCTTTAGCTGGACCTGAACTTAGGTATTCCAACATAAAAAATTTGGCCTTAGCAACTGTTTATACTGTTCATAGGTTACGTCACTACATCTTACTGAGGAATACAAAGGTAGTGGCAGATGTTAATCCTTTTCAATATGTTTTGTCTCGACAAATAGTCATTCTCCAAGAGTTTGACTTGGATTTTCAGTTCGCCAAATCGAAAAAATCCTTAGTTTTTGCTGAGCTCATTGTAGAATTTCTAGTAGAGGAATATGTATCTATTGAAGAAGAATCATTCCTAGATGAGCATATCTTTTTGATTTCCACCTTTGAACCCTGGTACGAAGATATACTTATCTATCTCCAAAATTTTAAGTATCTTGCAGCTTTCTTGCGGGAAGAACGATGTAAACTACACCTACATGCCAAGAACTACCTCATCATAGGAGATACTTTATACCGTAGGGGGGTAGATTACGTTTTGCGTTGATATATTACCCACAAGGAAGTGGAGATTGTCCTAAATGATGCCCATAGTGGAGCACGTGGGGGTCATTTATCTGGGTTAGCAATGGCCCAGAAGATATTACGTGTCGGTTATTTCTGGCCCATAGTCTTTAAAGATTGTGTGGAAGTCATGAAGCGTTGTCATTCTTGTCAGCTTTACACCAAAAAGATGTGGTCACATCCTGCTCCATTGTTTCTCGTCATCTTAGTGGGCCCCTTCATGAAGTGGGGGATTGATTACGTGACGTGTAACCCAACCTCGGTTGGGGGACACAAATATATCATTGTCGTTGTAGACTATTTTATGAAATGGGAAAAGGAAATGCCCACCTTTAAAGCTGATGGAGAAATTGCATCTTTTTTCATGTTCAATCAAATTATCACACGATTGGATATACCTAAAGTGATTGTCACTGACCATGGAAGTCATTTCCAAAATAGCATGATGACTGAATTGACCACTATGCTAGGATTTATACAAGAACATTCATCTTCGTTCTATCCTCAAGCAAACGGTAAAGTCAAGGTTGTTAATAAAACTTTGAAAAATATCCTCAAACGTACTATTAATGCAACCCGTTCCAACTGGCATATCATGCTATATCCTGCACTTTGGGCATATCAGACCAATGTAAAAACTGCTATGGGGTTTTCCCCCTTCCAACTTGTTCATGGAGTGGAAGTCGTTGCCCTGGTTGAATGTGAAATCTCGTCCTTAAGAATTTCTCTTCATGTGTTACCTGATACAACTGAGCTGGAAGAACGTCTATTACATTTAGAACATCTATATGAACAGTGTAGAGATGCGCTGACAACAAACCAAGATCACAAAAATAGGGTCAAAATCCAATATGATAAATCGGTCAAGCCTTGGATTTTCTCTAAAGGGGAGCTTGTATTGCTCTAGGACCAAGACAGAGAACCCCTGGGGGCAAAAATGTCGTTGGTACCTTATGCTGAGTCAAAGGTGTTAAAGAATGGTGCATATGAATTGATTCATTTTGATGGGAATAAGCTGCCTGAGCCTAGAAATGGGCTCTACCTGAAAAAGTACCATGCTTAGGCTTGCCACTTTTTCTTGTATTTTATCGTATGTATTTTTATGTACACTAGTTCATCGGTTTGTGTTTTTTATACCATATATTGGTTGTTTCAGATGTCTTCTGAGAGGTTCGTAGGTTTCGCTAATGGCACCAGTCGCCACACTTGTAATTTAGCTTCAGCTGCATTGGTCATTTATTCACCCTCAGGACAGTTAGTTGCCTCAGGAGGTGCTTTCTTAGGTCCTGCTACCAATAATGTGGCTGAATATAGGCCTGTCATTGAGCTTCTATGGAATGCTTTGTCACTTGGTATCACTCAGCTGGAAGTCCGACTAGACTCTCAACTGGTGGTTTCCCTGCTCAATCAGGCCTATTAGGTGCGAAACCCTATTTTATTGCATCAATTTATGCAAGTTAGGTTATTGGAAATAAATTTTGAGTTCATTACATTCAATCATATTCCAAGGAATCAAAATTCATTAACTGATGCATACACTAATTACATCNAACAAACACAAAAAACATTTGTAAATAAACCAGCAAAATATATTCATATATGTGAATATCTATCCATATAAATAGGTCAAGTCTCTGATCCTTAGATCCTGTCATAACTGTATAATATACAAAACATGGATCAAAGTCCATAAAATGATCCTAGGTCTAAGTTGGACCACTCTGGTCACTTGGACCCCCTTGGTCGCCCTGATCGCCCTGCACTCGGGATTCTTTAGCCTCTTCGGGTTCAGCAACCTCAACAGCATCTATGTACATAAGTACTACTCTGGATACTCACCTCAAAAGGAGTATCCAGACATGTGGTACACCAACCACTAGCTCCTGCATGATGGCTGGGATGTGCTCAATCCATAAGGTAGGTACTCTCTGAATAAGCCTGGCCATCTTCCCCTCAAGAACCCTAATCAAGCCTTGGTCTTCTCCCAAAATAGGATGCACATACATGCGTGGATGCCCAGTAGGGCGAACTGGTCCAATATCTGCATTTTGAAATTTTAAAAGGATTAGAATTCTTATACATATGTATATATCTCTATATTTAAAATTCATAAAAATTTGAAAATTTTGAAAATAAAAATTACCTAACTCTCCCCATGCTCCTCCTGGAGGGAGGATGAGGTTAGTATCACCACAGAAATCTAATTCAGCATATGGAGACTGCTCCAAGGCTGGCAACTATTGCACCCACCAAAAGTAGAAGTCATCATCATAGACACTTTGGATTGAGCCACCACCTCCCTGGCGGAGGAAGATATCTAACCACCTACTCAGCCTAGGCTGATGAGGAGAACGAACTAGAAATGGTATTGTAGGACTCAATCCTGACACTCTCTCAAAGAAAAAGGCTACTAATATGTTGGAATAACCAAAATTTTTCCTCCTGCCTTTTTTGCAGTCAGAGAGTTGTTTTCTTATTATCGGGATCACTCCTGAGCACAAGTCATATAGGGCTCCCTACATACAGTCTGCTGCTAATATCATCTGGTTCCAAGTTGCAAGGTGAAGTGATGATGACCCTGCAACCCTCACTATAGTGCTTGTCAACACCTGTAAAGGAAAGTTGTGAATGTGAACAATAGGGATGAAGCTACCCATCTTTTGAGTGCTTGGCTCGTAGTATATATCAATATAGTTCTGTAAACTTAGAGGGTCACCTCCTCTGTCGGTTCCTTCCAAGTTCATCGGAGCTCCCCATTGTGATAAACCAGCAATGAAATCGACATCCTCCAATGTAATCTCTAAATACTCACCTTGAAGTTCAAACATGCCCAAATCATGATCCCAATAATTTATCAAGAACTCTAAGAGGCGGACATTTTCCCGCATAGGTGAGGTACAAAAAAACTTCAATAACCCACTTTAACGTAAAACATTCACTGTGGGGTCATCTTGAAGAGCTTCTTGGTCCATGTCTTAATGTTCCCGCTCCCTCCACTCAAGCACCATCTTTCAATCTAATAATCAAGCAATTGCAAACCACTAGATTCATGTAAAATTTGAATTTTTTGACCCTACACATTCTTTTTATACCTTGCGCAGCGTACGCGACTGTATTTTAGGCAAGTCGCATACTGTATGCGACTGTTTTTCGGGCAACCCACGTGTAGAATGTGTGTACGCAACTATTAACATACCATACCCGTGTACACAACGTTCCTTCTTTGAAGGCACTTGAAAACATGAAATTAGGGCTTAAAATTAACAATTGCTTGGATCAAATGAAAGAGCATGGAGTGTAGTTTTACCTGACTCTTGTGGTTTTGAGAATGGTCCACTGAATCGTCCACACCGAGCAATCAAAGGTAGAGGTAAAAATTGTCTTTTTATGGTTAAAAATCAAATGGTGAATTTTTTATTCATATTTTGAACTATTTATAGAAAATTTATTTTCCAAGTGGGTTTTTTCCCTATAGTTCATAATTTGTAAACTAATCCCATATCTTTTCTTCCATGTGACAGGTTTATCATCATTTTTAAGCTGTTTTTTGCTCATATAGGATGGTTTTTGGTCATTTCACATGCATTTTGCATTTATACCTACTCCATGTTAATCCTAGCATTAACACTTCGACCACGGACTATGGTATTTTTAACCAGTAGCTCCTTGTATTTACCATTGTTCTTCCATGGATAGGACCTTCCTCACATGAGTATCCTCATTTAGAACCTCTTTATTGTCTTTTGATACTCATGTTGAAGCTATCATAGGTTCAGGGGAATCTCTTTTAGCTATTTTTCACACCAAATTGAGCGTCATTTTGGTCTCTTTTTACAAGCTATCCCTTTATAGGACTCCCCGCCCTTATGGAGTTTATTTAGGCCCAGGTCTAACTCCTTAAAATAGACTTGACTGCCTAGTAAACTTATCCATTCAAGCTCATTAGGAATATGTGAATTGGAATCCACATTGGTGGTAGGTTATCTCTTTCTAAGACCATGTGGAATAATACGAGAAATGATCACTCTCTTTTCTACGGAATTGAGAAGAGTATTCTCAGGTATAGGTTTATCACTTTTCTAGACCCAAGGGACTAAAATTACAAAAAAGGAACACCTGATATGAGCTCAGTTTTCTATTTTTTGTGCTCTAGACCTAAACATGAAAAAGATTTCAAGTGTACTTTTTGTCTTTGTCATGCTTGTTAAACACCAAGAACAAAGCATTGAGTTTATTGTTGTAAGCCCCATTTCTCGTACTCAAATGGATCTTTCTGAGTGATATTGCTTTCCTTCACACTTGTAAAGCTCAAGCTATATGCTACTCTCGAAGAAGCATTGGGTAGGTGGTAATTTAACCTTTTTCGGACCTACCTTACTAAGTACGAAAAAGGTTCACCTTTTCTTCTATGAAAGTTAAGAGAGTTCTTCTGTGGTATGTTTTATACTTTTTTGGCCTCAGGAGACTAAATTGGATGAAAAAGGCCCCCCCTGGAGTCTTCTTCAGAGTTTTCATACTCTCTAAATATGAAAACACCAAGTGAGAATGTACTAGTTCAGGCTCATAAAATCCATGAATCAGTGACACTATCAAGCATTATTCCCTTTTCTCTTCAAGCTTGTCAAAAAATGAAGAGAGTTTCGAGTTGACTTTCTTGGAATCATTAAAATTTAACAGGGAAGGTAAGGAAGAAGTTTTATTTTGGTTCTCAGTTAGTGGTAGCATGTCATCCTTGAACATAGCACTCTCTGTCTTTTCCAATACTCATGTCTTAGTGTTCACTTTCAGTTCAGCTATTGCTTCGAGTTTCTTACTCCTCCTCTTGTCAGTTCTACCTGGGGAATCTGATCATGTCGCCTACATGGCAGATAAGTTTAGTTGTACTATCTGAAACATTAAAATCTACCTTGGGCCATCTTTGTGTCATGCTCACTTTTCAAGGACTTAACCCTGTATCTGATCTATATCTTGATTCCATCATTGTCTTATTTGTTATTACTTGTGTCTCCCTTCTTTTACCTAGTTCCTAGTCACTCTTGTGATCCGTTGGAGGATCTATTGCCTTCCTTATCACAGTATGGTTCCGCATCAACATTTCCTAATGACGAAGACCTAGAGTTTTGATGACTGTACCTTAGGATTCACTTCCATTATTGGTGAATTCCTTTGCTTCAGTTTTTGATTATCACCTATTGGTTGACAATCTATTGAATCCTATCCATGTTCGACTTCAATAACATCTATTCACATGGCTTGGATTGTACTGGTTCTTTGGTATTTTTTGATAAAGACCTTAGGTTCATATCTATGGACTAAGTAACGCAAGATTATGTTGTGGTCACTTACACAGCTTCCATATCTTTGAAGACTCATCATTATTGTATATTGTGGCTTTGATCCGCCTTTATAATATACGTGGTCTTGTACCCGTACTATATGATGTACTCAAATATTGTAAATGAGCTAGTGTTCCAGTATATTGAACATAACATCCTAAGATATGACTTTGTATATGACATTATTATGTATTTGGTTCAGGTACTACCTCTGCTCCATCGGACTTCTGATTTCTCCAAAGATAATGATTATAATGTATTTCAGCCATCGTTTCCCTCTGACCTCACACATTAGGGGGCATCTGTTATCAACCTAAATGGCACTTCTCCGTTCGAGTGCCGACATTCCCTATGTTGGTACAAAAAAGGACATTTTAGGATTGAAGATTGCCAAAACAATATAGATGGGAATGACATAAGATGCATTTACCTTTCAACCAGCCTACCATATTATTTTTCTAAGTGTTGATTGGCGTACGCGACTATATTCATTGAAAATCGCATACGTACATGACTATTACCATTGACAACTCATGTACTTTATGTGACTATCTCCATTGCAACCCGCGTACATCAGCATACACGGGTTTCCTTTAAGCAACTCGCTTGTCATATGCGGGTTGCCTATATTAATAGTCGCGTACATCTCCATTCGAAATTAAAAAATATAAATCATGATTAATGGAGATTATTTGGGCCCTAATCATTAACTACCCCAACTATCTCAACCTCCTCAACCTTCGAAACCACTATATTTCCCAAAGTATAAATAGAGGCCTTGGGGAGAGAATTAATAAATGAAGTTTGAGAGCAAAGTTATGCTGGTGGTATATCTTCAGAAGTCTTGGAGCAGCAGAACTTAGAGTCCTTTGGTAGCAGAGGAGTCCTTGTCTCAGGCATTGGGTTGTACTCTTATCTCATTCACTGATTGTTAATAAAGAGAATTCTTCTTCCAACATTGCGTTGAGTCTCTTTCATGTATTATGGTTGATGAATATATTCGATTATGCACTAGACATATTGTTTATCTAATCTATTATATATACATGCATAAGGTTGTACTTGGAGAATTTTCTCTTTGCAGGTGAAGGAGGTGCATCCCTGAAATCTTTGGAGAGGAACAAAGTGGAAGGAGATCAAGCTTGGATCAACCATCGGTAATTGGATGAGTCAAGTATTTCATCCTATTTCCCTTCTGTACTTTATTAAAGCTAATTGTCTGCAAGGTTAGAAGTAAGTTGGTAACCCCAGACCCTAGGTTACAAGGTGTTTAATCCTAAAAAACAGTTATGTCATATTACCATTCAAATAAGACTACTTGCAAATAATGTTTCACCAGCCTACTAGTTCCCTAGGTTGAAATGGAGACATAAATTTTGTAATAAAGGGACTATGGGACTTAAGAGGACTTTATTTTACGATATTCACATTTAAATTGGTCACATAAATGATAAATGATAATAAAATAAGGTGGCATGGGTTCATGAAGACACTTGGAATCCATTGTGGAGCCTTTGGATGACTAGAATCCCCACATACTTGGCATGATCTTCATCAAAATTCGAACACATGGGTAATGAAAAATTATTGGAGGGTAATGTGGTGTAAAATAGAATATAATGAGATAAGTAAATCTAATTGGTAAAGGAGAGTAAATCCCATAGAAGAGGAAGAGAATAGAAGACATTGCGTGCCACTTAGAAGGAGATTCCATGCACTCTATGACAAAAAATGATGAAAGATTCTATGACAAGTGTGAAAAATTAAGACCTAATTGCAGACATATGAAAAATATGACATGACAGGGATAAAATAACCGCTAATAGGTCGAATTTTGGAGTTATAGGCAGCCATTCAAATTGGGGAAATAATTGTAGAATGAAGAGGAAGACAAATGTCATGAGAGTTAATAAACCACTAAGATGAGTTGGAGTAATACCATGGAGGGAAATTAAACCTTAGTAGGACTCATGAAGTTAATGAATGTAACAAATATAAAATAGAATATTAATTGAACTATTACGTTTTTAGTGAAAGGGTGTAACCATTCACTATGTTGGCTCAAGCCATATAGAAAGCGAGCTTATTGCACATTTTATCCATCATCCAATATATTATTAGTATTCATATTCATTATTAAAATTATAGTCAGATTCAACTAATGGACAACAAGATTCGGTTGCTCCATTTGGTATCAGATCAGATTCGCTCTTGCACTCTGAGCTCGTACTCAACTCATCAATTCCTATTTTGAGCTCAGACTCAGCTCATTGATTCTTGATTTTTTTCTTGCTACTTACTCCTTCCATCGATTCACTTTTCCACTACACTCCCATTCCCTCGCGACGTGCACACGCCTGTTTTCATTCACCCATCAACGCATAGCCTTCCGCTGCCTCTCCATTCGCCACCCCCCCCTCTACTCCTCTCCCCACCTCCATTGTTCCCCACACCCAACCTCACTTCCTCGTGCCTCATGCAACCATTCATTTCTTTTCACCTACAACTCCCTTTTGTCCCCTCCACACAGCCTCTAATTTGCCCCTCTGTTTTCTCTCTAGCTCCACTACCACCGTCCTCTAGCGGCCAACGTCTCATTCCATGCCACTATATGCTTCACGTTTCCATTCCCTTCACCCTTCATGCAGACCAACCCTCTCCTCGTGCTTGCATACTCCATCGCTAGTTGCACAGCTCCTCGCGCTCTCCATTGCCCCAACGCCCTCCTCCGTCTCTATGACCTCCAACATACACTGCTTCTCTCCGCATCCCTGCCCTCCTCCATCTCCGTGGCCTCCAACCTTCGCTGCTCCTCTCCACGACCTACAACAAAAAAACAATATATTATAATGTAATATAATAAAATATATTATAATATAATATATTTATAATAAAATATTTTTAAAAAATCAAATATTATATTTAATATTATAATATTTGTTTAAAAAATAAATAAAACTATATACATTATATAGTTTATGAAAAATAATAATAATAATAATTAATTAATTAATATATTATTATTCAAAAATTCTCTTTAAAAGGCCAAAATAGCGTTGTACAAACATCCATGGCATCTTATAGTAAAAGTGATGAATTCATAAGTCTCCTTGAGAAAATCCTTAAGGATATGGATGAAATAAAGAAATATATTGATGAAACGTTTAAAGAAAATGAAGATGAAGGAGAAAATCACGTAGAAGAAGCCACCCAAGTTGATGAAAAAAAGGAAGATAGAGTAGGCCAGTATGTCATCCTCGATGAGAGTAATGGCATCAATCAATATAACATGCAATACAAAGATATAGCATACCCTAGTAATAAGGGAATTGACAACGAAATAATTGACAAGGAGAAGGATGATCCTGACCAAGATTATGATAAGAGACAAGCCGATGTTGCTAACAATAAAGATGATTAATGCTATGACAAAAATATCACAATCACAAACACACAAAGGACAAATATCATCACAAAGACGGCTATAAAGAACATCAAGAGAAGCAATTATAATATCTATCAGACACAAGATAATACCGGTGTTCTTATGAGCATTATAAACACAGGGAGCCCATTTAAGGGAACTGACACAAAATGTGTTGGGGATAACAACACGAAAACTAAGGTCGCAATGTATATTAAGCATGTTCAATTGACAACAAACATAGTTAAAAGAAGCAATTAGACAAGTAGAAAAAGCATAAACAAAGCTTCACCAAGTTCATACTTATTGCAAATACCAAGACATAATAATCAAAATGAGGCAATGGCCGTAATCAAAATCACACCTCTCAAGTCATCGGTGCGACATAGAGCCAGAATAAAAAAATGACATTAGGAAATACTCGAGCTTTGAGGACAAAGCTCCCATAAAGAGAGTGGCAATGTAACAAATATAAAATATAATATTAATTAAACTATTAGGTTACTAGTGAAAGGGTGTAACCCTTCACTATGTTGGCTCAAGCCATATAAAAGGAGAGCTTATTGCACATTTAATCCATCATCCAATATATTATTATTATTCATATTCATTATTAAAATGATAGTCGGATTCGACTGACGGAAAACCATATTCGGTTGCTCCAATGAAATTATGTCATGAGGAAGGATAATATCTCTGGATCATTTGTTAATTTTCCTTTGGAATTTTGGAGATCTTTTGCTTGTCCATTGCACGGTGAGTGTTCACTCTCCCTGCTTGTGAACCAATTTCGGGGGAGTTGGATTCCTTTCCAGGTTGGTTTATGGAGAGGACATTCAAACCTCTCATTGGATATTAATGAATTATTTTTAGTTTCATTTTAAGTACCATACAGTCGAATTCTCATATATTCCCCTATTCTCGCCTTCATTCTTCTCCATTCCCCCACACTCTCATGTTGAGGGTGCAATTGTTGGAGTGGTGCTTGCACTTTGCTGAGTATATTTGGTTCTCAATATGTGAAATATTATGTATGTATCTGTAATATTATTTCCATATTCTTTTTAAGTCTAAATATCATAAATCCATGTATGAAAGGCTTGCATTCCCATGCTTTTGAATGACTAGTTTTCATGTATCTGGCTTCCATTTCGGAAAGAGTTGTATATCACATTTGTAAGAGGAATTTAATATAATTTTTATGATTATTGGGGATAATTAATCTATGTATAACTCTTTAATTTCATTACCATATTCTCTGTATCTTGAAATTCAAGAAACTCCAGCATGAAAGGCTCGCATATCCATGCTCTTGAATAACTAGTTTTGATGGATTTGGCTTCAATCTTGAAGTAGTTTTATATCAGATTTGTATGAGGTATTTTATATTATTTTTATGATTTTGTGACATAAATATATGATTTTTACTCTTTAATTTCATGTCCCTCTGATTTGTTGGTTGAAATCCAAGAAATCCATATAACACATATTTCATTAAATTTGTAATTATTTAGTGGATCTAGAATTTAGAACTTCCGCTAGATTGAGTTCTTTCAAAATGAGGAAAGTCATGGCCTTTGAATCCTTACATAATTTCTATTAATATTATTTATAGTTTGTATTAAATTATATTATGACATAATACCAACATTGTATTTTTTACTACAACAATTATAAATATTGTCATAGAAATTATTTTTGTCTTTGTTGAGTATGTTGTTTTACTTTTGGAAGTTGACACTACTTATAATCAAAACGAGAAAATATTTTATGACTTTAAAGTCTAATTTTTACCCTTGTAATGATTAAAATAAATTATGAATTAAAATAGCAAAATTAATTTATTATTATTGTTTTTGGTAGTGGTAGTGTATTAAAAACT
This sequence comes from Pseudotsuga menziesii, assembly GCA_001517045.1. Classification (NCBI taxonomy): domain Eukaryota; kingdom Viridiplantae; phylum Streptophyta; class Pinopsida; order Pinales; family Pinaceae; genus Pseudotsuga; species Pseudotsuga menziesii. Next base: position 381,427 of record LPNX010923610.1, read on the forward strand.
AAGTTGATGAATGTTTACTTTATGAATAATAGATTAACGTGAGAAATTTCTTACCTATAAATTTATTTAATGACATTGATGTTAGTAAAGCCTCCCTTATTTATTAAAATTAATTATTTTAAAAATCAAAGTCAATTATGAACTAGAATAGCATTAGTGCAGTATAGTTTGACTTTTTTCATATACAAGAGGAAAGGGGGAAAACCAATTGAACTAATTATTGCAAATGTTCATTATTTATTTATGAAGTTTTGAACAATGTGTTTAATTGAAAAGAGCATATTTATATTGAAAATATAAATATCTTACAATATTTATATTATCATTAAGATTTTATATCATCTATTAATTTATGTTAGGGCACGGAGGAATCGAACCACCATCGTCCTGCTTGTAATGCAGGTTCTCTTCCATTGAGCTAGCACCCTTTACAACATGAGGGGAGAGGGGCTATGTTAACACATAGATTACACCTTTCTAATCCTCTGTGACAAATCAAAATGATGAAAACCTTAGACTTTGATTCTTTACATAATTTCTATTAATATTATCTATACTTTGTATTAAATGGTAAGTTGATTAAGTTTATGTAATGAAATTAATGTTGTATATGTTACTATGATTAAGCGATTAAATTATAATTTGATATGGTTACTAGTACATTGTTGGTGCTGAGATCCTTTACTAGTAGAAGGTTGGCACAATTTTAGAATGGCTCGTTTAGAAACTATTTAATGACATAATACAAATGTGTTTGTTACTATAAAATTCTCGACATAGAAAGTAATATTGTATGTGTTGAGTATCATGTTGTATGTTGCAAGTGATAAGAAAAACTATCATATATTAAGTGTTACTAGCTAAATTTATTATTTTAATGATCAAAATCAACTATACGTTAGAATAATCAACTATACGTTAGAATAGAAATATAATTTATTTATATTACTGTTATTTTTATTTTCTAATAAAAGTTAAGTTGATCAATGATTATATCATGAAAAACAGATTGTAGAAGATTTTTTTACATATTATTATTAAAGTTATTTAATGACATTAATAATCAATGTTTATTGCTATTATTATCTTGGAATTTCATTTAATTAAAATTATGTTAAGTAATGTGTCTAGGTTGAGTTACCATAGTAAGTCTAAGTCTTTTTTGAGTATGATGTTTTATTTTTGGAAGTTGGCACCACTTGATAGTGGACAAAAGAAAATATTTTATGACTTAGAGTAAAATAGGTTTTATCTTAGTAATGATTAAAATAAATTATGAATTAGAATAGAGACATAATTTATTATTATTGTTGGTGGTGGTGGTGGTGTATTTAATGATATACTTTGATTATCATTAATATTTATATTTACGTATTAAAACAAAAGTCACCAATATTTCACTAGTGACGTATTAATAAGTTGTGTAAGAAATTTCTTACATAATATAAAGTTATTTAACAACATATTAATATTGTGATGTGACTATTATTAACTTATGCACTATTGACATTAAATGTTAATACTTGGCTATTGATTTCGGGATTAAGCTATGTGAAAGCTTTTCAAACCATAATGGATTTTACATTGTTCCCCTAACGATCATGCATGGAGTGCCCACTTGAAATGTTGGTTTGAAAAACTCACTGACAACTTAATCCAAAAAATCTTTCACAATGATGACAAACTGTGAAGGCCTGCACTTTGAAAATGTTACTACTTTGTCTTTATTGAGTATAAGATATTGCACTAGCACAAAGTTTGCACCACTTTAAATTCTACAGAAGAAAAAATAATATTAATTAGAATGCAGCAGAGTAGAACAATTAAATTTGTATCAATTATAATAACAAATAATAGGGAAAAGTCACTTCAAACCTTATTGCAAGTGCCTTACATTTATTCACAGAGGAAGTCTAGAATATGTTTTAAGGTTCATTATTGAATATGATTATGCACATTTGATACAGTGACATGTTGAGTTTATGTAAAAAATAAATTGAAAAGTTAAAAATTTAATGGTATTGTCTAATTCACATAAAGTACCATCATATGAATTAACATAGAAGTTGAACCAAAATTTCCATATTAGTAAATGATATAAAATTCCTCAAAAAAAAGGCTTGAACAAAATATTTGATATACAACAAACATTGAAAAGTGTTTCTTCTTGTATATTAATAAATCGTTCAAAGAGAAAATTACATTCATGAATCATCTCCACCTAATCTCCTTATATTTAGTGAATTAAATCAATGACAACTTGTACACCACATTTATTTATCGTGATCTTCCTGCAATCTTCTTTCTTTTGCATCCATGCCCAAACTATGGTATTAACTGGAATATATCCAAGTCATGTGCCATCAAGGTTTGGTACCCAATATTGTTTTAAAATTTTCCCTTGTATTTCCCTGAACTAGGATTCCACCAATCAACCTTTACATGAAGAGTCTCATTTTCATCATTCTGGAAGATATATGAGGTGGTTTTTGCCATCCAAATCATCTCTCCTTCATCCTCAGTTCATGATCTAACTAGCAACATATTTCTTTTCTCAACTTCAATCGTAGGATTGAATCTTGGCTTTAGCTTGTTGCACTTGGGTCCAACATATACCAGTTCATTCGTCACATTATCAAATCTCCATCCATAATACTTATATTACATGCAGTGCATTGCGATCATCATTAAATCTCACATGGATTAAATTGTGTTTATGATGCAATGTATTTGATGATAATGTCTAACATGAATTAAAGCTAACATGATGTTACTACTTAATGATTGATTTTATGGATTAATTTATGTGAAATTTTTTCAGTCCACAATGAGTTTTTCATGGTTCCTATAACAAGCATGGGTGGAGTGTCTACTCAAAACGTTGGTTTGAAAAATGTTCACACGGTTTAATCCAAAAAATCAATCACAATGATGACAACTGATAAAACCTGCACACTCAAAATGTTAGTACTGTATTTATTGAGTATAAGTTAATATACTAGTACAAAGTTGGCACCACTTTAAAGTCTACATTAGAAAATATAATTATGAATTTGAATGCAACATAGTAGTACAATTAAATTTATATCAACTATAATAATGAATAATATGGAAAACTCACTTCAAACCTTATTGCAAGTGCCTTAGGTTTATTCACAAAGCAAGTCTATAAGATGTTTTAAGGTGCATTCGCATAAATTATCATCACATGAATTAACATTGAAGTTGAACCAAAATTTTCATATATGTAGCAAATAATATAAAATTCCTCAAAAGGTAGATTGGAGAGAATATTTGATATACTACAAACATTGACAATTTTTTCTTCATGTATATTAATTAGTCATTCAAAAAGAAAAATTACATTCATGAATCATCTCCACCTAATCTCCTTATATTTTCTCAAGCAGATCAAGTACAGCTTGAGGATAAAGATTTCCACAGTTAATCATAATGACAAAGATAGTTTATGGAATTAAATTGCGTATTGAAACGTCCCTACGTTTCGATTGGGCACTCCACCAATCATCAGGGGAACAAAATGAAAAGCTCAAAGTGGTATTTAAGAGAATGAGAAAAAGATAATAATAAATAAGGTAAGGGTTTTATGCATGCATTAATGAATATAATTATGCACATTTTATATAGTGAGATGTTGTGCTGATCTAAAATACAAATTGGAAAGTTAAAATTTGAATGGTGTTATCTAATTCGCATAAAGTATCATCACATGAATTAACATTGAACTTGAAGTGAAATATTCATATATGCAGTAAATAATATAAAATTCCTCAAAAAGTAGCTTGAAGAGTATTTATTATACTACAATCATCTAAAAATGTTTCTTCATGTATACTAAAAGTCATTCAAAAAGCAAAATTACATTCATGAATCGTATCCACCTAATCTCCTTATATCCATTCAAGCAAATCAAGTACAACTTGTACACCACATTTATTTATGTTGGTCTTCCTGCAATCTTCTTTCTTTGGTATCCATGCCCAAAGTATGGTATTAATTGGAATAGATCCAAATTCTGTGTCATCAGGATTTGGTCCCCAATATTGTTCTAAAATTTTTCCCTTATATTTCCCCGAGCTACGCTGCCACCAATCAATCTTTACATGAATGGTCTCACTGTCATCATCTTGGAAGATATCTAAGGTGGATTTTTCCATCCAAATCATCTCTCCTTCATCCTCATTTCCTGATCTAACAAGCAACATCTTTCCTCTCTCAACATCAATTCTAGGATCGAATGTTGGCTTTGGCTTGTTGCACTTGGGTCCAACATATATCGGTTCATGTGTCACATTATCAAAATCCCCATCCATAATACTTGATACTGCATGGAGTGCATTACCATCAACGTTAACATTTTTCCTCGTCTTGGGTCAAAAATCATCAGAAGAAGAATCACTTTCATCCAAGGGTGTATGGTCATTGTATATTCCATTTATTGCATCAAGAACTCTTTTCCAATACTCTAGTTTTTTATTCCATTCCTTTGTAACAATTGGTGAATTCTCATTTCCAATAGTCTCTTTCCACATTTTTATGTATGATGTTATTCCTTCCTTTAGTTCTTTTAAATAAACATCATTGTCTTTGGGACATAAGAAATATGGCTTCCCTGTGGGCAATATATGTCGATCTTCATCATCTATATTCCACAACTCAACTGGTTTTGACCACTCAAAGTCTCTGATGGATTCTTTATACCTCATAACGAGAACATCATTGAGTACAAGAAATTGGAAGTATTGGACATTAAGATGTCCAACTAGTGCATTTTTCCCCTCCTTGATGTACCCATTAAGAAAAATTTTGAAGTCATACACTTTGTCAATAAGTTTAGGTGGAAACACCTGTTTTTCTTCTATTGTGCAATATGTATCCGTTGTCTTAGGTAAATAATATATATCCTTACTTTTCAAGTTTGAAGACATTCTTCCATAGGTTCCATCTATGTCTTCAAGGGTGTGCCCCGCATGCAAGAACCCAACCTCAATAGTGATGAAGACACCAAGTGTAATTGATAATGATAGAAACATGAAAACATAATGATTTTTATTATCACAAGCTACATTGTCCAACTGTAGCAACAAATGTGGAGGACGAGGTTTAAAATCAAGATTTTGATTTTTTGAGCTTCCATTTAAAGATAGGAAATCATCCTTGTACACTCTACGTTTTGAGTAAATAGAGTTTTGAAGTAATGCATTTGAAAGTGGGTTTCTTGAACTTCCACTCTCATAAAGAAAATCACCATACATATCAAGGTGTGGGTCTTCAAGGTCCCTCAAGCACTTTGCAAGAGATGTAATGGTAAATTGTGATCCCATGTGTACAAATGGTAGGGATAAATGACCAAAACCTCATGTGCTATGCTCATGTGTTAGCATACCTATCAAAGACAAACCCAAGTTTGTTCCTGCAACATATTTTGATTCCACACGTAATCTTGGGATTGAAGTCTTTGTTTTGTTCATTTAATCATGGATAATGCTCAAGTATTCCTTTGGATACTGCTCTAACATAATTATGTGGGCATAGTAGCAATATATTCCACACATAACAATCTTGTTATGTTTCTTCAGTTTAGCTCGCTCCTTTTCTTCCAGCTCTTTTGTAGTCGATGTCTTCATATGTGCTTTCAACACGATACATTCGCTACATTTACTAAAGTTAGTGTTCTTTGAGAATACCACATCTAGAAAATGAGTATTCCAAATCTTGATCATTGTTGGTTGTGATATTGATGGAAAATTGAGCTCTTGAAGAGCCTCATTGATCTCTTTTAACAAAGAACTTTGGGTGTATGTTGATGGTAGTAATCTTAAAGGAGCAGACATTCCATCTTCTTCAACTTGTTTTGTTTGGTTCGATGAAAAATCTGAATTATCCATTACAATTTTGTGCAATATTTCTATGGTTGCCATAGTATGTGCATGTGGTTTGAATTTATTGGTGTTACCATGAATTGCTTTGACATGTCCTTGTTGGAAATTATGTTCGTAAGTATAGAAGGTGCTTTGAGGAATATTATGTATCTTGTACCAAGCTTTCTTACAAATAATATCTCCATTAAAACTTGTGTCCTTTACTTTCCTAATAGTAGGAGGTAGGCCATGGCCATGGCTCTTTGACATGATTGTGTTGGAAATGAATGAATTCAAGACAAATTCCCTAATGCCATTTTTTCAAAGATTTTCATACCCCTTCTAGTAGTTTCAATGGCTTTCCTATCCACATGTTGAAGACAATATTGTTTGCAACATTCATCCGCTGCCAAAAGTAGGATTTCTTTCTCTTCATCTCTCTGTATTTGAAATTTTTCCAACTTTTTTTGTAGCCACAACTCGTTTAATCCTTCTATATGGCCTCGTTACATGCATAGAAATTGAGTCTGGATTTTTTTCATTATAAATATCACCATCCCATGTGTTTAAGGGACTTGTGTCCTCTATAAAGTCCCATACCACCATTTCCTTGGGTGCCTCCTTGAAATTTTCATTCACCCTTAAAATCTCACCTTCATTGGCCACCAACTTATTTATTGGCCATCTAACCAAACAATGTATAGACTTATCCCCAATCCTACATCTTTCACAATTTCTATCTATGTCTTCCACAAAAATACTGAATTCTTTTTCACCTAACATTTCACCCTCAACCATGTCATTCTCACAGACATTAACTATGATGCATTTGGCAATGCACATGCTTGTTCTTGTGCATTCATGTGTAAGAGAAACACTTTTACATGTGAATGTAAGCCTATCTTGGGAAGTATTTACTGGATGATCATGACAATGAGGTTCCAAATCTTCTTTTGGACAAATCTCATAAGATCCCAATGCACCCCCTAGTGTATTCTCAAATCATGTTGGGTGTGGCAAAAGAGCATCATGTTTTAACACCTTCTCAATGTTAACCACTATGGATAATTTATTTACCATCCTTCCATGCACCTTATTACCAATCTTTGTATTGAATATAGAGCCTTCACCCACCTTCACTCCACATTGCAAAAGATCGACCTTGTCTCCAATAGAAAATGCAAAAGAGACATTGGCACCTATATAGCAAATTACACAAACTTAGTATTTGCTCAAAAAAACAAGCAATGTATTATCAAAAACACTTAACATGTGCTTCAAGATTTTGATTTACCTTTGTTATGCCTCAAATCTATGATATTCCATGGATGTAAGTCCCCTTCATCAACATCTTCCACAATCAAATGTGGTTCAATGACATCAATTATCAAAACCATAACATATCCTACATTAAGCCTTTCTCCACCATAATGAGTTGTGGTCTATGTAGATTCAACCCTTCCTAGTCCAATAGCTTGACCATTAATTAGGAGGTCAACATAGTCCCCTCTTGTCAGAAATCTAGTTGTAGTTAGCTTTCATTCTTAAAACATTGCAGGTTGAGTAAAGCTAATGTTTTTTACACTTCATAAGGTATTTTTCCATCTAGCACAACCACATTGTCATCAATCACAATGCACCATGATGAAAATCTAGTTGTAATTATTTTTCCTTCTTAAAACATTGCATATTGAGTAAAGCTAATGTCTCTTAGACTTCATAAGTTAGTTTTCCATCTAACACAGCCACATTGCCATGAAATACATTACACCATGATGGAAATCTAGCTGGAGATAGCTTTCCTTCTAACAACATGGAACTATAAGGGAAATCTTATGTGTGTTAGCTCATTACACCATGATGGAAATCTAACTAGATTTAGCTTTCTTTTTAACAACATGGCATGATAAGATGAAAGCTAAGATAGTTTTCCATGTAACACAACCACATTGTCATCAAACACATTGCGATGTGTTGGAAATCTACATGAAGTTAGCTTTCATCCTTAAATTGTTGCACTGTGAATGAAATCTAATCTGTGTAAGATTTCATAGTGTAGTTTTCCATCTAGCACAGCTACATTGTCATCAATCATAATGCACCATGATGGAAATCTAGCTGGAGTTAGCTTCGTTCTTAAAAAATTGCATAGTGAGTAAAAGCTGCTGTGTGTTAGCTTACATAAGGTAGCTTTCCATCTAACACAGACACATTGTCATCAAATACATTATACCATGATGAAAATTTAGTTGGAGTTAACTTTCCTTCTAACATGGCACTATGAGTGAAAGATTGTGTTAGCTCATTACACCATTATGAAAATCTAGTTGGAGATAACTTTTTTTTAACAACATGGCACGATGAGTGAAAGCTAATGTGTGTTGAATTTCATAAGGTAGTTTTCCATCTAACACAACCACATTGTCAAATTGCACCGTGATGGAAATCTAGCTAGAGTTATCTTTCAACCTTAAATCATTACACGGTGAGTGAAATCTAATGTGTGTTAGATTTCATAATATAGTTTTCAATTTAGCACATACAATGTCATCAATCAAAATGCACCATGTTGAAAATCTAGCTAGAGTTAGGTTTCATTCTTAAAACGTTGCACGGTGAGTAATAGATAATGTGTGTTAGCTTTCGTAAAGTATTTTTCTATCTAACATGACCACATTGCCATAAAATAAATTACACCATGATGCAAATCTAGTTGGAGTTAGCTTTCCTTCTAACAACACGACACGATGAGTGAAAGTCAATGTGTGTTAGCTTTCATAAGGTAGTTTTCCATCTAACACAACCACATCGTCATCGATCACATTGCACCGTGATGAAAATCTAACTGAATTTAGCTTTCATCTTTAAATCATTGCACATTGAGTGAAATCTAATGTGTGTTAGATTTCATAATGTAGTTTCACATCTAGCACAACCACATTGTCATCAATCACAATGCACCATAATAGAAATCTAGCCAGAGTTAGTTATCATTCTTAAAGCATTGCACGGTCAATAAAGCTAATTCTTGTTAGCTTTCATAAGGTAGTTTCCCATCTAACAGAGCCACATTTTTATCAAATACATTACACCATGATGAAAATCTAGTTGGAGTTAGCTTTCCTTCTAACAACATGGCACTATAAGGGAAAGCTTTGTTAGCTCATTACACCATGATGAAAATCCAGCTGAAGTTAGCTTTCTTTTTAACAACATGGCACTATGAGTGAAAGCTAATGTGTGTTAGCTTTCATAAAGTAGTTTTCCATGTAACACAACCACATTGTCATCAAGCACATTGCACCATGTTGGAAATCTAGCTAGAGTTGGCTTTCATTATTAAATCGTTCCACGGTGAGTGAAATCTAATGTGTAAGTCTTCATAGTGTATTTTTCCATCTAACAAAACCACATTTTCATTAATAACAATGCACCATGATGGAAATCTAGCTAGAGTTAGCGTTCGTTCTTAAAACATTGCATGGTGTTTAAAGCTAATGTTTGTTAGCCTTCATAAAGTAGTTTTTCATTTAACACAACGACATTGTCATCAAATACATTACACCATAATGGACATCTAGCTGGAGTTAGTTTTTCCTCTAACAACATGGCATTATAAGGGAAAGCTTATGTGTGTTAGCTCATCACACCTTGATAGAAATCTAGCTGGAGTTAACTTTTCTTTTAACAACATGGCACGATGAGTGAAAGCTAATGTGTGTTTGTTTTCATAAGGTAGTTTTCCATGTAACACAATGACATTGTCATCAATCACATTGTGGCGTGTTGGAAATCTAGTTGAAGTAAGATTTCATCGTTAAATCATTGCACAATGAGTGAAATCTAATGTGTGTAAGCTTTCATAGTGTAGTTTTCTATCTAGCATAGCCACATTGTCATCAATCACAATGCACAATGATGAAAATCTAGCTGGAGTTAGTTTTTGTTCTTAAAACATTGCACGGTGAGTAAAAGCTAATGTGTGTTACCTTTCATAAGGTAGATTTGCATCTAACACTGCCACATTATCATCAAATACACTACACCATGATAGAAATCTAGCTAGAGTTAGCTTTCCTTCTAACATGGCACTATGAGTGAAAGCTTATGTGTGTTAGCTCATTACACCATTATGAAAATCTAGTTGGAGTTAGCTTTCTTTTTAACATGGAATGTTGAGTGAAAGCTAATGTGTTAGCGTTCATAAGGTAGTTTTCCATCTAACACAACCATATTGTCACATTGCATCATGATGGAAATCTAGCTGGATTTAGCTTTCAACCTTAAATCGTTGCATGGTGAGTGAAATCTAATGTGTGTTACCTTTCATAATGTAGTTTACCATTTAGCACAACCACATTGTCAACAATCAAAATGCACCATGTTTTAAATCTAGCTAGAGTTAGTTTTCATTCTTAAAACATTGCATGATGAGTAACAACTAATGTGTGTTAGCTTTCGTAAGGTAGTTTTCTATCTAACACAGCCACATTGTCATCAAATACATAACACCATGATGAAAATCTAGCTGGAGTTAGTTTTTTCTTCTAACTACATGGCACAATGAATGAAAGTCAATGTGGGTTAGCTTTGATAAGGTAGTTTTCCATCTAACACAACCACATCGTCATCGATCACATTGAACCATGATGGGAATTTAGATGATGTTAGCTTTTGTCCTTAAATCATTGCACGATGAGTGAAATATAATGTGTGTTAGCTTTCATAATATAGTTTTCCATATAACACAATCACATTGTCATCAATCATAATGCCTCGTGATGAAAATCTAGCTAGAGTCAGCTTTCGTTCTTAAAACATTGCACAGTAAGTAAAGCTAATGTCTATTAGCTTTCATAAGGTACTTTTCCATCTAACACAACCACATTGTTATCAAATACATTACACCATTATGGAAATCTAGTTGGAGTTAGTTTTCCTTCTAACAACTTGGCACTATAAGGGAAAGCTTATGTCTGTTAGCTCATTAAACAATGATGTAGATCTTGTTGGAGTTATAGCTTTCATTTTAACAACATGGCACAGTGAGTGAAAGCTAATGTGTGTCAGTTTTCATAAAATAGTTTTCATGTAACACAACCACATTGCACCATGTTGGAAATCTAGCTGGAGTTAGCTTTCATCCTTAAATCATTGCACTGTGAGTGAAATCTAATGTGTGTAAGCTTTTATAGTGTAGTTTTTCATCTAGCACAACCACATTGTCATCAATCACAATGCCCCATGATGGAAATCTAGTTGGAGTTAGCTTTCGTTCTTAAAAAATTGCATAGTGAGTAAAGCTAATGTCTGTTAGCTTTCATAAGGTAGTTTTCCATCTAACACAGCCACATTGCTATCAAATACATTACACCATGATTGAAATCTAGTTGGAGTTAGCTTTTCTTCTAACAACATGGCACTATAAGGCAAAGCTTATGTGTGTTAGCTCATTACACCATGATGAAAATCTAGCTGGAGTTAGCTTTCATTTTAACACGGCACTATGAGTGAAAGCTAATGTGTGTTAGCTTTCATAAGTTAGTTTTCCATGTAACACAACTACATTGTCATGAATCACATTGCACGGTGTTAGAAATCTAGCTGGAGTTAGCTTTCATCCTTAAATCGTTGCACGATGAGTGAAATCTAATGTTTGTAACATTTCATAGTGTAGTTTTCCATCTAGCACAACCACATTGTCATCAATCACAATGCACCATGATGAAAATCTAGTTGGAGTTAGCTTTCGTTCATAAAACATTGCATGGTGAGTAAAACTAATGTATGTTAGATTTCATAAGGTAGTTTTTCATTTAACACAATCACATTGTCATCAAATACATTACACCATGATAGAAATATAGCTAGAGTTAGCTTTCCTTCTAACAACATGGCACTATAAGGGAAAGCTTATGTGTGTCAGTTGATTACACCATGTTGAAAATCTAGCTAGAGTTAGCTTTCCTTTTAACAACATGGCATGATGAATGAAATCTAATGTGTGTTAGCTTTCATAAGGTAGTTTTCCATCTAACATAACCACATTGTCATCAATCACATTGTACCGCGATGAAAATCTAACTGGAGTTAGCTTTCATCCTTAAATTGTTGCATGATAAGTGAACTCTAATTTGTGTAAGCTTTCAGAATGTAGTTTTTCATCTAGCGCAACCACATCATTATCAATCACAATGCACCATGATGGAAATCTAGTTGGAGTTAGTTTTCCATATTAAACAGTGCACGGTTAGTAAAAGCTAATGTGTGTTAGATTTCATAAGGTATTTTCCATCTAACACAACCACATTGTCATCAAATACATTACACCATGATGGAAATATAGCTGGAGTTAGATTTTCTTCTAACATGACACTATGAGTGAAAGCTTATGTGTGTTAGCTCATTACACCATTATGAAAATCTAACATATCCTACGCTCCTAAAGGAAATGGGTTTGAATTTTGATTGCAGACCCTAACACCCCAAGGGAAGAATAAGTCATTCCAAGGTTTTGTTAAGAGTTTGCATCAATAGGAGAGGAACAAATCAATGAAAATATGAATGGTTAAAAATATTTGTTAAAATTGCAATTTTGGATAAATGAAATTGTTGTTTTAATATAGTAATGGATTGAGCACAATGGAATATTATTACTGCAGTTGATTGTGCAATGTTAACATATGATATCGACAATTTCATCAATCCAACATAATTATTGTTAAATTTCAACACAAAATAGAGTTTTCTTCCTGTAGTAACCAAAAAAAGACAAGTTCATAACAAATTTAGAGTACAGCCAAATAAAATAAATTGACAAGATAGAGCCAGAAGACTCTAAGAAGCAAAATAACTAGAGGGAGATTTAATTTGCTCAATTTTTTTTTTCAAGCCAAAAAAACTTATACTTTTACTATTCAATTAAGAATCAAGAAGTATATATCCAAATAGTCTTAGTGTAACTGAATCAATAATAATAAATATCAACTAGACCATGTGGTTAGCTTGAATTTCTGTAAAAAATGTATGCATGCAAAATACTCGAAAATGACTGTTAATTTTGCAGGTTATATGAGTTTTAGTACCAGTAATAAAATTCAATACATGAACATATAAAGAACTGAGGTAAAATTCAAACTGTAATAAAATGTAACAACATAGCTTTCATTTCTTTCAACTTTAACGCTCTGCTGGTCACTACGTTAACTTAATGCTCTGCTGGTCACTGCGTTAAAGTTGATCATTGAAATATTTCATCAACTGTCATGTACAGAAAAATAATAAATAACACGTGCAGTAAACTAAATCTCAAGTAAACTACATAAAATAAAGAATCTTAACCATTGTTGGATCCGCCTTATACTTAGTTCTGAGTTTGATCTTGTCACTGAAAGGACAAGTCAAACTAGTTGAACCATATACATACCTTGAGAGAGAGGGAGTAAACAGACCTTAGTTTCTTCAATCAATTTAGTAGTGCAGTCAAGGAGAATCACACAAATGCACTCAGAGTGAAAGATGTGCAGTCAAGCACTCTACCAATAGATTCATGATGAACAAATTCTTGAAACCATTCAAGGTGGATCAAACAGAAAGACTTGGCTTGTGTAGAGAATAGATCGCAGTAAATCCCATGCAGAATAACATAGAGGTAAAATTTGCAGACTGCCATGGAGAAGGAAAAACGCAGCCCAGACGGAGTAATCCAGGCAGATCGGTGAAGACCAGGAAGAGTGATCCCGAGGAGACAAGCTATGAGAAAAAAAAGAACAATCAAAATCCAATCCCGTGAAGGTAAGCCGTAAGCCAGGCCGTGAAGGAAAAAACTAGCAATAAAAAATCCAAGCCCGTGAAGATAGCCATGAGCCAGGCTGTGAAGGAATAGCAGCAATCCAAAATCCAAGACCATGAAGACAGTCGTGAGCCAGGCCATGAAGGAATAGCAGCAATCAAAAATCCAAGCTTGTGGAGAAAGCCGTGAGCCAGGCCGTGAAGGAAAAAACCAGCAATAAAAAATCCAAGCCCATGAAGACAGCTGTGAGCCAGGCCGTGAAGGAAAAAGCAGCAATAAAAAATATAATCCCATGAATACAACCATGAGCTAGGTCGTGAAGGAATAGCAGCAATAAAAAATCCAAGACCATGAATACATCCGTGAGCTAGGCTGTGAATGAATAGCAGCAATAAAAAATCCAAGCCCGTGGAAAAAGCTGTGGTGAGATCCCAAAGTCACATGTAATGAAACTAAAAATAATATCTTCCTTAAATAGGTTAGGGTAAATAAAAAAATCACTTAGGATAGAATTAACGAAGGCCCACACAAAAAAAAATATAATCATAAAAATAAAAATTAGGTAGTCCAAAACCGTCCCAACAAAAGTCAAAAAGATTTTAATATAATAAAAAGTAAATTGTCAAAAAGTCTATTAATAAAATCATGAGATTTTATTAATAAGACTAAAATAATTATTTAATGAAATTATAATAAAATGAAAGTCCAAGGGTCCAACATAAAGTCTAAAATCATAAGTGGGTCATTACAGTAAAAAAAACATAAGGTAACCATAAAAATAAATGGTTCAATGATCTTTAATAAATCATCAAGTAAATATACTCCATAAAGTAGGAGTCATCATAGTCAAAGGTGCACACAAGTAATAGTGCTAAGACTAGTAAGAATAGGACCAAGATTCAACAACCACAAGATCAAGTTGAACTGTAAAGGTGGAAAATCAATCAAATAGGATCAATAAGACCAAATACTTTTCTCTCTCTCAAGGTACATAGTTTTATATATTTTTTCATCACTGTATAAGGGGGAAGATCCAAATGGATGGTACAATCCTTTTTTCCTTGACACTGTTCCTAAAGGTTAGGTACTAGGGACATCATCAAGGGGTGGCCAGTCCCTTGAGAATCAACCTAGCAATAACCGATTAGGAGAGGGGACATCATTATCTTCCATTCTTAATGAATGGCTTTCGGCCTCAGGCGGAGTTTCAGTCTCACACTAAAAATTGATCAACTACCTGCAGTACCTACTTGGACATCGTGTCCCTGGTCCTATACCAGAATATATCTCAGCCTCCACCTGCAGGCTCTACTTGGACATCACATCCTTGGTCCTAGACCAAAATACCCTAGAGGCATATAGGGGCCCTAGCCACATGCTAGGGGCTTTGCCATGGCATCAACCTGCTTGATCCTAGACCAAGAACCCCAGGAGACTACTGGGGGCCCTAGGGCACCTTCTAGGGTCTTACTCTGTCCTAGTCAACTAACTAGGAAACCATTCTTTGAGAATGGGTCTCGCAGCTGCACTAACTTTAACAATGACTTCCTAGAGAACATTGATTCTTGAATATGAGGAAAAGACACAAGTTTGTTTAAAACAAAAATATAGAATATATTTCAACGCCAAAACAAGAGCGCAATTCATGCTCATCTGTAACCCTCTTAAGTGAAGTTCAAAATTCTAGTTTAGAAAAAGAGTTCAAACTTAAAGCCAATTAGTCTTGAGATCCCTGTAATAGATGGAAAATGCAAGAAAGTTGTGAAGCTGAGTAATACTCTGTTCATTGCACTTGTTGCGAGAAGTCTATGTCACTTTCCTTTTTGATTTACTGTGTGCAAACTATATACATTTATTGTCCAATATGCATCTGATAAATGAAATTTTGTATTGAATGGGACAATGGAATTCCTGTATTGAATTCCATTGAATGGGGCAATGGAATTCCTGAGTTGTGAATTTCAATTAAGTGTCATAGATAACCAAATTCGAATTGAGATTTTTACCATTTGAAAATCTCAAGAAGCTCCACTGAGGATTGAGAAAGAATTGGAGCATGACTATTGATTATTACCCAAACGTAGAGTGGACTATTGATTACTAAAATAAGTGCAAACAATAACTTTGAGCCATCTTTAACACATTCTTCCACTGGTGTTATGTTTGAACAAAGTCTAAATGCAACCTCAACAAGCCAGTTATTGTGTTAGATCTTGATGCAATTGCAATGTAATATTGAGATGGCAAACTATCCATCTTACTTTTTGAATTTTGTGGACTGCAATGGTCTCAACCTTCACTCAAGGAGAGTGGTAGTAGATACTTTCCATCCATAATCAAAGAGCAATCTGAAAAATAAAATTTTAGAATGCAACAACCACACACCAAGACCAACCACATCAACCTCTTGCACAAGATAAACAAAAGGAGGTTCCACTTTTTCTAGAGAGGCTTGGACAAACCAAGACATCTACCCAGATTGACTTTGATTTTTTGGTGGACCTACAAAATTTGTGTTAAAATTCTACTTATCCAAGCTATCAAGGATGTTCCTATCTACAAAAGGGTTAGAGGATATAGTCTCAAGAAATTTATGGCAATACCTCAAAGACTTCATGGAGTTAAAGAGAAAGTCTTTACTCAATGGGTATCCCTTGATTCTAGGTAGAACTTGGTTAACAACAATTGTTTCTTACATTGCTTACATTTCTAGAGGCATGACTATTGCCCATGGACAATCCCTTGAAGGTTGACTATGTACCTAAATTGCCAGTAAACTTGGGTATGGGAGACTTTAGATGTAATGTTCTGGTTCATGTGAATATCATGTCCCTCACCCAGTTGTAACCTCGCTGAACGCCTGGAGACCTTAGCAGATTCTGACTTGCTCACCCTTGTAGATAAGGTATCCTTTGCTCCTTAGCCTTTTGTCCCCACTTTAATTTCTTGTCCATGTAGTTCACTAGAAGCCATGGTTATGTTAGAATCTGAACCACTTTCAAAGAGTAATGTAAAACAAATATGTTGCACCCAGAATTGATAATCAAGGTTATTTTCAGCTGGTTCCAAACCAGAATCACCTCAAAACTGCCCAGAACTGTCTAGACAATGTCCTAACTTATAATTTAATCCTTTCTTGCTATTGCAAATATCTCAGAATGCCTTTATTTCTAAGTATGTTCAGATCCATCCATGTTGACCCTTCGCTACTACACAAAATTGATAAGTTTTGCTCAGATTAGCTGCTACAGGGATGGAATGACTTCAACAGGACCTAGGGCATCGTCAAACTCAACCAAATGAAAAAACTGGCACCCACCTTCATCATGTTGGATGTCAACCCAATCAAAGACTCCAATTTTTTCCTTTGGACTTTTGCATTCCACCAAGTGAGCAAGATTTTTCATCATGTTCTTGAAGTTGCAACTCAAGTTGTATAAAATCAAGTATGTCTTTTGAATATTGCACACAATATTGAATGTGAGTTATTGTTTTCTTGTCAATCATGATAGTGGTGTCGATAATAGAAAATAGTAGAGTGTTTAGTAACTCTCCAAGGTCATTTAATTTTGCTATTGAAAAACTGAACTCACTCAAAAGAAGCACTTTTTGCAACTCCACCCTTTTACAAACAAGACTCGACAAATGGAATTTTGACTCAGAAAGTAGAAGGTGTTGGGTTCAACCGAAAATGCACATAATTGCAATGACTTATAGGAAATAAGCACAAATGAACACATAGTTTGCAAGTTACAAAATGATGTTTACAAAATAAATGCCTTACCTCTGTAATCTTGAGTGATGACTGCTCAATTGTGGTATGGGTGGTATTGTCTCACAACTGATATGAAAATGTAGTTCTAAATGGAGTGCTTCCTACCTTCAAAAATAATATGAACGAATTCCTAGAGAGAAGAGAGCATTATTGAGTTTACTGACTGGTCACAAATATTTATCTTGAGGAGAATCATATTCTGAATGGTGAGGAATGCACTTCTCTCAAGAAGCAGGGTGCTCTTTGAAATTTGAAAAATACATACTAGTAATTTAAATGACCTTAAGTGGTATGCATTAGGGACTGCAATTTTCTTCAATTAATAGAGCCAAGCCTCAATTTGTCAATTAACAAATTTAAGGCTTGATATCAAAATTTCTGATATCATCATATTCTAGTTATCATATGACCTTCACACAACATTTACTATCAAAACCCCTCCTTTTTTTTCATTTTTCATTTTTAATGAAATCCTTATAATCTAGTGTAAATACCATTTCTAGGAGAGGTTAATACAACTCTTTATTACTATCAGAATTTTTTTCTGATTGTTGTACTCTAGCTGGCGTGACCTTTTCATGAAGATTCCTTTGGATCGCTCTTTCTCCAAATGTCTACACAGCAACACACAAAGTTTGGAAGAAGGATTCACAATGGAATGTGTTTCTTCTTACAGTTCACAACACAAGTCGTAACTTCTCAGAGTGTCATCAACGGTTTAGGTAGACAAACTACGCAGCTCCACAGAGTTTGCAATGCTCATCAACATTCTAGGTAGACAAACTGCACACCTCCACAAAGTTTGCAATGCTCACCTCCACACACTAGTTTTTTAATACTCCTACGTGACCAAGGGCACTCTCCACCAACAAGGTGTAATTAGCACATTCAATGCATAGAGATGTTTAACACTACAATATGAAGGAATACACCACTAGTCTTTATGCAACTCATAAAAATTCAACACATACACTTAATGCATCTCCTCATGCAGCATTCTCCAACAGAAATGGATGGAAAGCATTTATTTCTTGAACATACAACTGATATCCAGGTTTGGTACCAACGACCTTCCTCAAAAATTTCAAATTCTACTCCTTTCCAAGATTTACCAACCTATTTGAAACAATATGAGCCACCTTGGGTAATGTAATGAGAGTGCCTACAAGCCATTTTGAGAACCATTTGAGGTCTGATGTTTCTAGTGCAGTATCTTTAATAACTGAGCCAAGAGTTGAAGATAACAAAGAGAGATTTTAAAAGGTCATCAGAGAGAGAAAGCAATAATCATAATGATGAAAACAATATCTTGAATTTTTCTTCTTATCTTGAAGAAATAAGGATACAATCACCAGATTCAGGCATTATTTCAGAGCAGGCCATGAGTGAAAAGCAGTTTGGTCAGAAAAGGCAAAGCATGGAAAAATAAATTAGAAGTTCTCAATTAGTGCCTGAAAGTGAGTTCCTAGATCATAGAAAAACAGTGATAGATAACATTTTCAGCAATTTTGAATCTTTTAAACATGTAAGCATTGAAGAGAGCTTTCAGGTTTCAAACTGTAAAGAAAATTTGAAGGGTGAAAAAGATTTTGAAAGTATTCATGAAAATTGTGTTCCTATTGTCAAAGATCATGTGCTTTCTACATTTGTGACTAAAGACAATGAAGTTAGGATAGTTACAAACACTTATTTGTATTAAAATTCCATTCTGAAGAAGAAAAGAAAGCTCTTGAATAAACATAATTCAGGGTTATCAACTCTACGAGAGAGATTAGATAATCAAATAAAGATAAATATTTGCAAGGAAGAAGAAAATGTGCTTGAAGTATTATCTGGAGTAGATCATTGAAATAAAAGGACATAGATCAAGGCAAGGAAACATGAAGTTAACTTTGATGAACATTTGCATTTGGTAAAAAGGGCAAGAACTAAAGTTGAAGATGAAACCAAGAAAATTGTAGAAGGCTCGAATAAAGGAGGCATATCAAGTGCCAATGACAATAATGGAGAAAATAGGGCATCGGATAATGCTTGTGTGTTAAATGAATGCCATTTGAGAACTAATAATATCTTAAGTTCTAACAGTCTTGAAACTGAAGGTGATTTGCCACATGGGCAGATGTCTTCAATTTTCATGGAAAGGCCTATGTGTTTTCCACCAAAGGCTGATAAATATCGTTTGAGAAGTAGCCTACCGAGTGTTGAAGCTGCCATGCCTCTCTCTAATCTCTTGTAATACTCTACTGACCCCAAAAAGTCCTAACATCGAAAATATCGACTGCAATCAACTGTTGTGTTCACTGCTACCCCTCATATTGCAAATCATCCCTGTTCGCAAAGATAGTTCTACTAAAATAAAAGTGAATGTTGTTCATAGTCAATTTGTTATTGATTTGGATTCTTATCCTTGAAACACAATGCTGAAACAAAACATGCTAAAAGATAATGCCTGCAATGCACCAACTGGAGCTCTAATGGAAAGGGTTGATCATTCCTCATATTGGGACCTTGAATGAGATAAATGCCACTTAATTGTAGTAAAAGATATGATAAAAGAAAAAAACAAATGGTGCATTGAATAAATGTGTCTAAGGACATCTAGACATGTAATCAAATAGAAAGGGCATAAACATGAAAAGATAAAATGATGGACCATTGAATCACAAATTAATTCATACTAGGAATTGGTGAAAGCATACTATAGAAGACTAATTAAAAATTAAGAAATTATTGCAAACATGGTTTAAAATAAAGAAACAAATGACATGATAATGGGGACAGCTAAAAATAATAATTATGAAAATGCTTGCTTAAGGAATTCAGATTGAATATTGCCTATAAAGTATTCCAGAATCAATAGACATGTTATCAAGGTGATCTAATAGTCATTATTAATTTTATTCAAAACTTTAAAACCGATTCTAAAGTCTAAAGACAACACATAATATAAATAACTAATATATATTATGGGTAGTCAGACTATTTTACAAACATGATATGCCCAAAAGAAAAAAGAACATTTGAGATTCATTATAACTATTCAAAAGATTAAGAATTTACACCTGAAAAGAAAAACACATTTCACAACTCTCACACATGTCGTTACCATACCTATTCCTGGGTCCAATCCCATTTCACGTAGAATTGTCACTCCAGTAGTTTTAGCTCTTTCATTTGCATCTGACATGTTCTTATCAACATAGCTTGTTGTGACAAGATGCTTATTTAACTGCAAAAAATGCAATATATCACTTTACCAATCCATGCTCTTTGTAAAGCACGTGACATAGTAGACTGGTTAATATGAAATGGAAATGGCATAATGCTTTTTCCAAATCACTAGAGTACTTTACCTGAATTATATATAACTATTCACACCCCCTATACATTAGCATTTATTCCAGTAAAAAAGAAAAAGATAATAAGTCAATATTGGGTTATTTTGCTTCATTGAACTATCAGGTCTATTGAAAATATTTTTCCACATAGGAAGTTCGCAGGCTTACTGCCAAGGCATATGCAATGAGAACAGTACCAAAAGTTTCATTGGAGTCCAACTAAGAGAATCATGCAGTATATACAAAAGAATTGATTATGGTTTGACTCTTTCAGTACAGAACAACAAAGACTTTTCTGCATACAGAGGTTCATTATCACTTTATTCAAAAGTTGTTTGAAGGAAATGAGGTGAAGGTGGAGTTGTACAACTCAGGAGGAGACTGCAGATTTCTTCATCAAAGTACTAGGTCCAAATAACTTGTTGAAATTTGGAGATGAGCACTTGTATCCAATATGACCATGAAAGGAGAGTAATATTACTGTCTATAACATACATATTGTATATGTACTTTATCAATTTAGAATTAGAACTTAGAATAATAATAGTAAAAATGTTACATGTAATTAAGTGCATTAATCAAGTCTTAATTAAACTATGGTAGTTTGGTTATTGGTCTTCATCTTGAGATAACATTATACGCAAGTCTTACTTTGTATAAGGATATATAAAGTTTACTCTCACCTCTGCAACTATTTGTATTTGTTGCTTACCTAAATTTATTTTATGTGGGGAAAAAGTGATTTCTGCTCTAAAGGAGGAGACAGGCAAAGAGGGTGTAGATTCTGAGCAAGGAGAAACTCTATATAGTAGGAGGAGAACAAGGTTGTGTTTTCATCCTAGAGAGGTAATTACGACATGAATTAATTTCAACGTTGTGACATTTGTAGTTCATGTTTTCAGACATGAAGCACACTGTAGGGAACATATAAAGAAGAGAGTCATGCATATGGATAAAAGATTCATAGATTTTATTTTGATAAAGGAGAATTTCTATGCGGTAAAAAATATCTATGCTATGGTAATAAAACAAAGGTTGAAGACATTTAAAATATTGGAAGGTCAAATAAAAACATTTAGGAAGATGAGACATTGAGGAAGATGACCTTCCTTATTTGAAACTGAAGGATGTAAAGGAGAGGATTTTAAAGAATATGTGAGATGTTCACTATGCTATTTGATGTGTGATGCCCATTGAAGGTCTAAGTGTGAGAAACCAATAAAGGAAAATAAATGAGAGACTAAAAACAAAGGTTGAAGACATTTAAAATATTGAAAGTTCAAATAAAAACATTCAGGAAGATGAGACATTGAGGACACTAACCTTCCATATTTGAAATTAGAGGCAGTAAAGGAGAGGATTTTAAAGAATATGTGAGATGTTAACTATGCTATTTGATGTGTGATTCTCATTGAAGGTCTAAGTGTGAGCAACCAATTCCATTGTTCTAGAGGCTCTCATTATGTCATCGTTGTGAGATTCCTGTTGAAGGTTTTAGTGTGAGAATACATGGGATGCCCATCCTGAAAAACAATGTTGAGAGGCCCAACAATGTAGTAGAGAAATATAACAGTATATGAATGAAGGTTGTTTTGATTTTCTGGCATGGGTCATATGATGGATATAAGAAGTCTTTTGTAGATCAACGATATGCCTCTATTCAAAAGTCAATATGTGAGATGCTTGATTTGAAGACACATTGATAAGGACAATGAGGAATTTTCCCAAAACTCGTGCACAAATGGGCACCAACTATATGCCATAAGAGATGCCAATTATACCAGATAAAACTCAGACACAAGTCAAATCTTTGGCATTTGAAGATCATCTAAGTATTGAAGCTTTGTAACCCAGATAAAAGGTAGCAGCAAAATATGTCAATCGGATGGATTGAAGACAAGTAAGTTAAAGTTCTTGTAACAATTTTTGAAAATGTGTAAAGTGCAATATAACTCAGGTCTATTTATATAAATCAAGCCACTTTGAGATTTGTCTTGAGACATATTGAAGCTGCCAAAGTGAAGAAGACAGGAATAGTGAGTTGTTTTGACATTAACCTATGATTTGACACGTTACAACCTAAACATGAAGTTGACTTTCTTAATGCTACAGTGATTGATTGTAAAACAGTTGCAATTGAATGAGTTTGGAAAGCTTATTTGACTACGCTCTTTTGTGCTCTTCTTGAAGTCATATTTTAGTGAGTTTTAGAGCAGACTTGAGGGCTGATTCTGTAGCAGCCTATGATAGGGTTTTGAGGGCACTCATTGACTGTGCCTAGGGAAGATGTGATTGGGTTCCATAAGCAGATCTTTTGGATGATTGGGCATGAGTTCATGAGTAGCATTGTATTGAGCATACTTAGATGACTTGAATGCTTAGGAAGACTTCTTGATGACTTGACACAGTTTGTACATAACAGTGATGTGACTAGAACAATGGCATCAGTGATTAATTGACTTAGACATGTGACATGACAAAGATTTAATATGATGACAAGCACAATAAACGCTTGATGACTGAAATACCTTTGAAGACATGTGCAAGTGATGATGACCTCTAGCTGATTGAGGTCTGAAATTAATACTAATTGTACATGCCAAAGTACTCATTTTATTAACATCCTTTAAATACTATTTTTCAGACTTCAGAGACAGATATGTGCTGCCCATTTTGTGCGAATGAATGGCGAAATGCTTGCTAATGGAACATTGCTATACGCACTGTCATAAATGGATTGTTTTTTTCAAGTATTTAATACCATATTGAATGCATGACAGGCATGAATGAGTGATCTACTTTCTAGAAGATAGTACCTCAAGTTTGGATATTTCAAATACATTGTATTATTGTGCTAATACACTTTCTTGTCCTCTATTTTTCTACTGCTATACTTGTACTTACACTTAAATGAATGAGACCATACATTTGTTGAATGATGTAGGCATGATCTAAAGTTGGAATTGGTCACTTTCTTATCATGAATGAAAGTATTAGTGAATGAAATTGATATGCTGATTTGCATTTACAAGATTCATATTTTTATATAGTATGTCTTCTTAATTCCTCTTTTAACTTCATAAAGGCACTTGTCTCTGATTTGGTCACTAACATTTTTGCATAGAAGACATAGTCTCTTGTCCAAGTGTCTTGCAGAAGGGCTCTCCCCTTGGAGGTTACAACACTCCAAAGAATTCACAAGGATTGTGATCGAGGTGACATTGGAATTTGGGTCACATCCTTCTTACATGCTTACTGGGCTACCCTGCTAGTTTGCCCGGTAACAACTAGCTATAAGGCCATTGTTACCATAACCTGCAACATCTGATACAGATTATTGACATACTATAAACAGAAGTAAAAATTTGCACTAAAGTATAACATGTCATATTTTGCTCATGTTTCTTCTAAAAATGCAATATTATTCTTCATTTTTGAATTGTAACTAATTTCACACAACATATTTTTGTACTGTATGGTGATTTAGGTCACAACTAACTGATATTCTTGATGGTTTAAAGTAGAAGCCGGATGTTGGAGCACTACTGCAGCTTCCTATATCTACTTTTGTTTTCTTCATGTGCTATAAAAATTTCTATTTCTGTAAAATTTCCATTTATTTTCCCTAGTCCTTGCGTTGTTGACTATTTTCTGCAATTTTTGTAACAATAAGTTGGTTTTATGCAGTAGCTTACCTAGCATTGATTGAGGAATGAATAACATTTCTATCTATACAGTTTTTTGTGTTCAACTATATGTGCAAGACATTCTTGCTCTAATCTTTAAAATCAGTTCAGAGCTCTGTAATTAAATACTTTAGGATGACAAGTATGATTCAGATTTACAGTGAATAATGTCAAATTGGCACTCATCTCATTTAAATCTGCAATAGCTAGCTGATATCTTGTCTTGTGTGTGCTCTTGTAAGTTCCTAACTAGTGTTAACCCCATGGAAGTTATAAAAATCATTGGAATGACTGACTTTGAGAAACTAGGTTTTGGAAGTTTGATCTTGGACATGATTAGCCCTGCCAAGCCATCCTTGGGATTTGGGTGTTTGGCTATTGGTGTTTGGGATTACCACTTGTCCACCTCTGTACTGGCCCTAGTGAATAGCATTTAACGTTGCATGGGGGCAATGGGTGTACTATGTTTGATTAGGTTCGTTGGTGAGAGATCTGATGGTTGATTTTTGATAAGTGCTTTTCATAACCTAGCCTTCTCTCTCCCTTGTATCATCTTCCTGCATTTTGGTTTTGAGGAGTTGAGAGATTGACCCTTTGCACATTCAGTTAAGTGCTTTCTTGGCCATGACCGTTAGCCTAGGTTGTAAGTGTTTTTGTTGACTAACTATTGGCTATTGAAAAGTTTGGAACTGCATCCAAATTGCGTGTTCAGCTATGTTTGGATAAAGGTAGACTCATACCTTCCTCTATGTTTCCTTTTTAATGCATTGTTTTTGGTTGATGGGTAGGAATTGTTGTTTGGTTGAGTGACTCTGCCTTGTGTTTTTCTTGCCCTTTGTTACATTTGACCACTATCACTATTTTGTTATTGTTGCTTTCACTTGTTCGGTCACTAATTTATGAGGCCAAGTTGTTCTTTGGCCAGTCTGTTTGCAAGGTTTCATGTTTTTGTTTAAGCCCTCGACCCTTTGCATGGCTCAGAGTCTAGACTGTGAGCTGTTAAAGCACAGTAGGCAGAATTGTTGGTTATCTGTTGGTTTTCCAGTGGTCAAGGACAACATTTGCATGATTTATTTGTTTGAACAGCTCATTGTGCTATATCTCTTGAGCATTGTTTTCCATGGTCATCTTGGGCTTAAGGGCATATAATTTTACTACTTATTGCTAAGACTTGGTGATTGACAACCTTACTGCTGTAACAATTTAAATAACAACACACTCTAGATTTGACTATTCTGAAATTCCTCAGAGAAAAAACAACTTCTGTCGCACACACAATCACTTGCTAATCAAGTTTCAGTAAATACTTCTATTCTGAAAATCATTCTATTCCTAGAGGATCATCTCTAACAAAAAACACTAACTTCAAAATCCCAGGTACGTGTCACAAAGCAACATAGACTTTCTAAAGGCGTTCATGTTTCCTAGCTTATTATCATTTATCCCAAAAACACCATTTAATTCTGGAAATATTAAACTTGTTGTACAATACCACCTAGCATATTCAATTCCATCTAGTTTTCCTTCCTTTCACAATGCCATCTTGCCCTCATAACCTTGTACCTTTTACAAAATTTGATGTTGAACCTGTACTATTTCTTGGATTTCTTTCTTTTATGTCTGTCTACAGTGACAATGTAGAAATAAACTCAAGAAGCTAGGCTATGGTGAGATCTGTTTTCTCAACATCCCCTTAGTACTGTAATGAGACCTGCCTACCGTGCCAAAGTCATTCTTAGATCAAATTAATTTTATCTCCTTTTTTATGGTCTCTATATGTGATTACATCTCTGTGATGCAATTTACATGATCTGCTAAGAGATCATGGCACCTGTAGTCATTGGAATCGTGGTTAAATCTTATTGCATGTATGCAACTGGTGTATGACTCTCATGGTGCATATTAAAAGCTATGAAAGCATGGGTAAATCTTGACCATGTTCTGCATTTTCTGGAATTTCTATTATTGATGGTAGACTTTGAACTTGACAAAATCTTGTTACTGTAATATCGATTCAGACCTTTTATGACCTGATATGTTGCTAAAATGAGGAGTTTTCATTGGGCCAACAACTGTGATCTTGTGGTGTATCCGCATGATAAAAGTAAGCTCATCGAGGATCAGCCACCACCTTGGTCTTGACCATGAAACTACTGTGTGAAGGAATGATGACATGCTGTGAATTGGAGAGTGGAAGTATTGCCTAGCCATTGCATGGAAATTCAAAGCTACTATCGACATGAAGGAGGTTTACTAAACTGATTGGATGGAGTACTCTCAATGGTAGTAAGCCTATGCTAAATTGTAGTCTTCACTCTTCGATTTGTATTAGTAATGGCTAGTTATCATCATTTACTCTTTCCGAAGTGTGAAAAATTGATTGGAGAGAATTACAGTTTATGGAGTCATAAGATACTAACCATTATTGAATTTAGAGATCTTGAACAAACCATCTTAGGCATAGTGGAAAAAATTGGCATCAATAAAAAATCAGTGAGGGTCTAGAAAACATCTTCTCGGCAACATCGGCGAAAAAATTGGCAAACCGCGACAAGCATTAAAAAATGCAAATTTTGTACTTCAATATGGTCAAAATTAACTTATCAATTTTCCCCTATTTGCCAAATTTTCCCCTTTTTTCCTGATCTTTCCCGATTTTTTTCTCGATTTTCTTGATTTTTTGCCGGTTTTTCCCCGATTTTCCTGATTTTTTGCCAATTTTCCCGATATTTTTTTCTGGTTTTTCCCAATGTCTGATTTTTTGAAAAATCGGGATTTTTTCGGGCCGAAAAATTGACAGCCAGAAAAAATTGCAATTTTTCGGGACATCACCAAAAAATCGGCGATTTTTTCCACTATGATCTTAGGTAAAGAATACAGACCAACAAATTATCCCAAAAACTATGATAAAAGACATAAAGAGGCACTTATGCTTCTCAAACTGTCAGTGGTAGACACATTAGTTCCAGAAGTAAGAAATTCCATTGTAGCACCTATATTGTGGACAAATCTCCAAAATAAGTATCAAGCATCATAAGTTGGGTGGTCATTGTATTTTAAAAATATTTTGTTTTAACATTTACACCAAGTTACAGGATGGAGGACCAGTATCTAAATATTATTGCACTTGAAGGATCTTAATGATCAATTTTTTGCTATTAAGAAGCCGGTGGATGATGAGGATATGGTTGCTTTGTTGATGCGAAGTTTTCCGCCATTCTTTGATTCATTTGTTGAGTCCTTACATCTACTTGGGGAGAACCAACAACTTACATTTGAGAAGTTATTAACACTTTTTTGTACAAAAGGAAAGGAGGATAGATCAGATAGAAGCATCAACTCCATCCACTATAATGAGTGCATTAAGTGCAAAGTTCAAAGGCAAAGACAAAAAGAAAATGCTAGCAATTTATCAAAGAGAACAAATTCAGATGTTATTACTACAATAAGCCTGGACACTTCAAGAGATATTGCCAAAAAAACAATATGACTTGGCACGTGGTCAAATGAAATCAAGGCATGCAAATGTTGTTGAAAGAGGTGAAGAAGAAGCAGTGGGCTATTTCACATTTGTGGCATTACATAATCAATCAACTAAGTCTATAGCCTAGTATTCGACTCAGGTGAATCTCACCACTACAACTGTCACAGAAACTGGTATGTAAATTTCATTGAAGATAAGAGTAATAGTGAATCTATTGCTTTGGGTGATGGATGGACTCACTATGTTAGATGATGTGAGGTTGTTCATGTCATATTGAACAATACTTTAAGTTATACTTTCAAAAACGTTCGATATGTTCCTAACATGAGCAAAAATCTCGTCTATTAGTGAGATAACTAGGAACCCTAATATTTTTGTAAATTTTCAAGGAAGAAAATATATGGTCACTAATCTCGTGATAACAAGGTGACTATAGTTTGTATTGGTGAAAAAGGATTGTATAGACTGGTTGATTCTAAAAACAACAAAGGAACATGCACCAACTGTGGTAGAGAATACAAATGTACTCTGGCATGAAAGGTATGGACACCTAAGTTATCAATATTTATTTGTACGTAATAAGACTAATATGGTGGATGGTCTTCCATCCATTCAATATTGTTAGAGGTATGTGCAATATTGTTAGAGATATGTGTAGGCTGTCAGTTATGAAAACAACATTGGCTTTCATTTGATACTGACAATAAAACATGGCAAGCCAAATGAGTTTTGGACCTAGTACATGTTGATTTGCATGGTCCAATGAAAACACTTACAATATATGGAGATAAGTATTTCCTATTACTGGTTGATGACTATTCAAGGAAAATTAGGGTTTTTTTTATGAATAATAAGTCAAATTGTTGTTCAAATTTTGTAACATGAAAAGATTTTGTAGAGAAACAAACAAGTAAACAACTGAAAGCTTTAGGATATGATAATGGAGGTGAGTTTGTTTCAACTTAGTTCAAATAATATTGCAAAAGGGAAGGTATACATAGGAGGTATACCACTCCATACACTCCAAAACAAAATGGAGTCATGGAAAGGAGGAATAAGATAGTTGTGGAGATGGCAAAGTGCATGGTGCAGAGCCATAATGTACCATAGCCATACGGGGAAAAAACAGTGAATGTTGTGGTTTACATCCTTAACAAAACTCCTTGTAAATATTTGTAGGATATCACTCCTGAGGATTCATGGTTAGGCAGAAAACCTTTTGTAAGATATTTTCGTATTTTCAATTGTATTGCTTTTGCAAATATTCCCAAGGAAAAGCATTCCTAATGAATAACTGGATGTTTCTACGAACAAAATTGTGTTTAATAGAGATGTTGTAGATGAAAAAATATCATTCTTCTGTGATGATGGTAAATCTATGGATAGTACTAAGTAGTGTATGGGAAATTGTTTCCCATTCAAGAACAAGTTCTGGTGTTGAAATTAAACAGGACTCAGAGCCGGAAACATCATAGGAGTCAAGTTCCAAGGAGGGGTTTGGTGAAGAAGAGTGGGATCCTCAATCTTCACAAGAGAGAGGGATTCTTGATCTTCATAGAAAGACCAAGAGGGCCAACAAAGGAAATGGAAGTGGTATTATACCATGATGGAAGGATATTGAGAAGAATAGTTGCCAAAGGTACTAGAAGGAAAGACTACACGATTGAGGAAACAAATTATGCAAGGCAGTGAGCAGGTAAATTGCTCTCTAACTTCTGTTGTTTTTTGTGTCAGGTATTTGAACCTAGCACATTTGAAGAATCCAAAGGAAAACTTGAATCAAAGTCTACCATGAAAGTGAAATATGATGCATAGATGAAAAGCAAGACTTGGGTGTTGTCAACATTGCCTCTAGGGAAGAAAGCACTTGGTTGTAAATGGATTTTTAAAGTCAAATATAAACTAGATGGTTCTTTAGACAAATACAAATCTTGTCTTGTCACCAAAGGATATGCACAAGATGAAGGGGTGTACTATGAAGAAACCTTTGCCCCCACAGCCAAAATGGTAACTTTTCGACTAGTTATCTCCATTTTTGCTCATTCTGGATGGAAGATATACAGATGGATGTTAAAAGTGCCTTGATGTAACCGCAAGGGTTTCATTTTTTTGGAAAGAAACATTGGTTTGTTGGTTGGTAAAGTGCTTGTATGGTTGGTAAAGTCCTTGTATGGACTCAAGTAGGCTCCTCAAGCCTGGTGTTTCAAACTTGATCAATACCTTAGAGATTCTAGAGTTAGAAAAACCTATTATGAACCCACTTGCTGCATCAAAAACAATGACGAAGATATATTGATCTTATTTTGTCTATGTTGATGGTCTTCCCATCACCAAAAGCAGTACCAACAAGATTCAACAGGTGAAATTTGATATTTGATCTATTTTTGAAATTACTAATTAAATCCTGCTTCATTATTGTTTAGGTGTAGAATTTTGTAATCTAAGCACGCTATATTTTTATCACAAGTCAAGTATGCCAAAGCACTCTTCAAAAAATTCAGAATGACTGAATGTAATCCTACATCTACACCTATGGAAGTTGGCATAAAACTCTCAACTTACACGGACTCACCACTAGTCAATGAGTCATTGTATTGGAAATTGGTTGGTAGTTTGGTTTATCTTACTACCACCCAATCAGATATATGTTTTTTAGTGCTTTGTCTCTTTCTCAATTCATGTCTAATCCTGAAGAGTTACATTCACAAGTTGCAAAATGAGTCCGTCAATATTCAAAGGGACCCTTGACTTTGGCATTCTATATCATAGATCTGTTGACTCCATGCTAGCAGAGCATATTGATTTCAATTAGGCCAGATTAGTTGATACAAGGAAGTCAGAAACAGGTTATGTGTTCACTCTTGGTTTAGGAAGGTAATTTCATGGCAATGTAATCTACAACCTACAGTTGCCTTATCCTCCACTGACAAAAATGCAAGGCAGACTTCAGTACATGTTGTGAGGCAATGTGGTTATGAATAATATTGGTCGATCTTCAACTTGACCAAGCAATGATAACCTCACTTTTCTGCGACAATCAGAGTGCTCTCAAAATGGCGAAAAATTTAGTCTATCATGACATAACTAAGCATATTGAAGTTCATCACAATTACATCAGATAGTTGGTTGACAATCAAGACATTTGCCTTTATTATTGTCCTACAACAGAGCAAATATTGACATAATAACAAAACCACTTGGTAATGATAAGTTAACTCATCGTGCCATGTTGTTGAAAAGAAAGCTAACTCCAGCTAGATTTTCATAATGGTGTAATGAGCTAACACATAAGATTTCACTCATAGTGCCATGTTAGAAGGAAAGCTAACTCCAACTAGATTTCCATCATGGTGTAATGTATTTGATGACAATGTGGCAGTGTTAGATAGAAAACCACTTTATGAAAACTAACAAACATTAGCTTTTACTCACCGTGGAATGTTTTAAGAATGAAAGCTAACTCTAGCTAGATTTCCATCATGGTGCATTGTGATTGATGACAATGTGGCTGTGCTAGATGAAAAACTACACTATGAAATCTTACACACATTATATTTCACTCACCGTGCAACGATTTAAGGATGAAATCTAACTTCATCTAGATTTCCAACACAATCCAATGTGATTGATGACAATGTGGTTGTGTTACATAGAAAACTACCTTATGAAAACTAGCACACATTACTTTTCACTCATCGTGCCATGTTGTTAAAATGAAAGCTAACTCCAACTAGATTTCCATCATGGTGTAATGAGATAACACACATAAGCTTTCCCTTATAGTGCCATGTTGTTAGAAGGAAAGCTAACTCTAGCTAGATTTCCATCATGGTGTAATGTATTTGATGACAATGTGGGTGTGTTAGATGGAAAACTACCTTATGAAGATTAACATACATTAGCTTTACTCACCGTGCAATGTTTTAAGAATGGAAACCAACTCTAGCAAGATTTCCATCATGGTGCATTGTGATTGATAACAATGTGGTTGTTCTTAATGGAAAAATACGCTATGAAAGCTTACACACATTAGATTTCACTCACCGTGCAATGATTTAAGGATGAAAGCTAACTCCAGATAGATTTACAACACGGTGCAATGTGCTTGATGACAATGTGATTATGTTAAATGGAAAACTACCTTATGAAAGCTAACACACATTAGCTGTCACTTATCGTGCCATGTTGTTAAAAGGAAATCTAACTCTAGCTAGATTTCCATCATGGTGTAATGAGCTAACAAACAAAAGCTTTCCCTTATAGTGCCATGTTGTTAGAAGGAAATCTAACTCTAGCTAGATTTCCATCATGATGTCATGTATTTGATAAAAATGTGGCTATGTTAGATGGAAAAATACCTTATGAAAGCTAATCGACATTAACTTTATTGACCGTGCAATGTTTTAAGGATGAAAGCTAACTGTAGCTATATTTTCATCATGGTGCATTGTGATTGATGACAATGTGGTTGGGCTAGATGGAAAACTACATTATGAAAGCTAACACACATTAGAATTCACTCACTATGTAATGATTCAAGGATGAAAGCTAACTCTAGCTAGATTTTCATCATGGTGCTATGTGATCAATGATGATGTGGTTGTGTTGATGGAAAACTACCTTATGAAAGCTAACACACATTATCTTTCACTAATCATGCCATGTTGTTAGAATGAAAGCTAACTCCAGCTAGATTTGCATCATGGTGTAATGTATTTGATGACAATGTGGCTATGTTAGATGGAAAGATACCTTATGAAAGCTAACACACATTAGATTTCACTCATCATGCAATGATTTAAGGTTTAAAGCTAACTCCAGCGAGATTTCCATGACGGTGCAATGTGACAATGAGGTTGTGTTAAATAAAAAACTACCTTATGAAAGATAACACAAATTAGCTTTCACTCATCGTGCCATGTTGTTAAAAAGAAATCTAACTCTAGCTAGATTTTCATAATGGTGTAATGAGCTAACACATATAAGTTTTCACTCATAGTGCCATGTTAGAAGGAAAGCTAACTCCAGCTATATTTTCATCATGGTGTAATGTATTTGATGACAATGTGGCAGTGTTAGATGGAAAGCTACCTTAAGAAATCTAACAGACATTATCTTTTACTCACCGTGTAATGTTTTAAGAATGAAAACTAACTCCAAATAGATTTCCATCATGGTGCATTGTGATTCATGACAATGTGGTTGTGTTAGATAAAAAAACTACACTATGAAAGCTTACACACATTATATTTCACTCATCGTGCAATGATTTAAGGATGAAAGCTAACTTCAGCGAAATTTTCAACATTGCACAATGTGATTGATGACAATGTGGTTGTGTTACGTGGAAAACTACCTTATGAAAGCTAACACACATTAGCTTTCACTCATCGTGCCATGTTGTTAAAAGAAAATCCAACTCTAGCTAGATTTCCATCATGGTGTAATGAGCTAACACACATAAGCTTTCCCTTATAGTGCCATGTTGTTAGAAGGAAAGCTAACTCCAGCTAGATTTCCATCATGGTGTAATGTATTTGATGATAATGTCACTGTGTTAGATGTAAAACTACTTTATGAAGGCTAACAAACCTTAGCTTTACTCACCGTGCAATGTTTTAAGAATGAAAGCTAACTACAACTAGATTTCCATCATGGTACATTGTGATTAATGACAATGTGGTTGTGCTAGATGAAAAAATATACTATGAAAACTTACACACATTAGATTTCACTCATCGTGCAATGATTTAAGGATGAAAACTTACTCCAACTAGATTTCCAACACGGTGCAATGTGCTTGATGACAATGTGGTTGTGTTACATGGAAAACTACCTTATGAAAGATAACACATGGTAGTTTTCACTCATTGTGCCAAGTTGTTAAAATGAAAGATAACTCCAGCTATATTTCCATCATGGTGTAATGAGCTAACACACATAATTTTTTTCTTATAGTGCCATGTTGTTAGAAGAAAAGCTAACTCTAGCTAGATTTTCATCATGGTGCAATGTGTTTGATAACAATGTGGCTGTGTTAGATGGAAAACTACCTTATGAAAGCTAACATACATTAGTTTTACTAACCATGCAATGTTTTAAGAATGAAAGCTAACTCTAGCTAGATTTCCATCATGGTGCATTGTGATTGATGATAATGTGGTTGTGCTAGATGAAAAACTACACTATGAAAGCTTAGACACATTAGATTTCACTCATCGTGCAATGATTTAAGGATGAAATCTAACTTCAGCTATATTTTCAACATGGTGCAATGTGATTGATGACAATGTGGTTGTGTTACATGGAAAACTACTTTATGAAAGCTAACACACATTCACTTTCACTCATTGTGCCATGTTGTTAAAATGAAAGCTAACTCCAACTAGATTTCTATCATGGTGTAATGAGCTAACATACATAAGCTTTCCCTTATAGTGACATGTTGTTAGAAGGAAAGCTAACTCCAACTAGATTTCCATCATGGTGTAATGTATTTGATGACAATGTGGGTGTGTTTGATGGAAAACTATCTTATGAAAGCTAACAGACATTAGCTTTACTCATCGTGCAATGTTTTAAGAACGAAAACTAACTCCAACTAGATTTCCATCATGGTGCATTGTGATTGATGACAATGTGGTTGTGCTAGATGGACAGCCACACTATGAAAGCTTACACACATTAAATTTTACTTATCGTGCAATGATTTAAGTATAAAATATAACTCCAACTAGATTTCCAACACGGTGCAATGTGATTGATGACAATGTGGTTATGTTTCATGGAAAACTACTTTATGAAAGCTTACACACATTAACGTTCACTCATCATGCCATGTTGTTGAAAAGAAAGCTAACTCCAGCTAGATTTCCATCATGGTGTAATGAGGTAACACACATAAGCTTTACTTTATAGTGCCATGTTGTTAGAAGGAAAGCTAACTCCAGCTAACATCATGCTGTAATGTATTTGTTAACAATTTTACCGTTTTCGATGGAAAACTACCTTATGAAAGCTAACATACATTAGCTTTACTCACCGTGCAATGTATTAAGAGCAAAAGCTACCTCTAGCTAGATTTCCATCATGGTGCATTGTGATTGATGACAATGTGGTTGTGCTAGATGGAAAACTACATTATGAAAGCTAACACAGATTATATTTCACTCATTGTGCAATGATTTAAGAATGAGAGCTAGCTCCAGTTATATTTCTATCACAGAGCAATGTGATCGATGACAATGTGGTTGTGTTAGATGAAAAACTACCTTATGAAAGCTAACACAAATTAGCTTTCACTAATCATGCCATGTTTTTAGAAGGAAAGCTAACTCTAGCTAGATTTGCATCATGGTGTAATGTATTTGATGACAATGTGGCTGTGTTAGATGAAAAACTACCTTACGAAAGCTAACACATATTAGCTATTACTCACCGTGCAACGTTTTAAGAACGAAAGCTAACTCTAACTAGATTTCCAACATAGTGCATGTTGATTGATGACAATGTGGTTTTGCTAAATGGAAAACTACATTATGAAAGATAACATACATTAGATTTCAGTCACCGTGCAATGATTTAGGGTCAAAAGCTAACTCCAACTAGATTTCCATCACGGTGCAATGTGACAATGTGGTTGTGTTAGATAGAAAACTAATTCGATCTAGATTTTCATCATGGTGTAATGAGCTAACACACATGAGCTTTCACTCATCGTGCCATGTTGTTAGGAAGAAAACTAACTCCAACTAGATTTCCATCATGGTGTAATGTATTTGATGACAATTTGGTTGTGTTAGATAGAAAACTATCTTATGAAATCTAACTCCAACTACATTTCCATTAGGGTGCATTGTGATTGATGACAACATGGTTGTGTTAGATGGAAACTACATTACGAAAGCTAACACATTGGATTTCACTCATCATGCAATGATTTAAGGACTAAAGCTAACTTCAACTAGATTTTCGTCATGGTGTTATGTATTTGATGACAATGTGACTCTTTTAGATAGAAAACTACCTTATGAATTCTAACACACATTAACTTTCACTCACCGTGTAATGTTTTAAAAACAAAAGCTAACTTTAGCTAGATTTCCATCTTGGTGTAATGAGCTAACACACATTTTCTTTCAGTCGTCATACAATGTTTTAAGAACGACAACTAACACGTTGTTAAAAGTTAAGCTAATTATAGCTAGATTTCCATCATCTTGTTATGTATTTGATAACAATGTGTTTGTTTTAGATAGAAAACTACCTTATGAAAACTAACACACATTAACTTTCACTCAATGTGCAATGTTTTAAGAACAAAAGCTAACTCCAACTAACTTTCCATCATGGTGCAATGAACTAACACACAATAGCTTTCACTCATCATGACATGTTCTTAGAAGGAAAGCTAATTCCAGCTAAATTTCCATCATGGTATAACGTAGGACAATGTACCTGTGTTAGATGGAAAACTAATTTATGACAGCTAACACATTAGCTTTTACTCACCGTGCAATGTCTTAAAAATGAAAGGTAACTTCAAATAGATTTCCATCACGGTGAATTGTGATTGGTGACAATGTGGTTGTGCTAGATGGAAAACTACATTATGAAAGCTAACACACATTAGATTTCACTCACCGTGCAATGATTTAAGGACAAAATCTAACTCCAACTAGATCTCCATTGTGGCGCAATGTGATTGATGAAAATGTGGTTGTGATAGATGAAAAACTACCTTATGAAAGATAACACACATTAACTTTATCTCATCGTGCCATGTTGTTAAAAGTAAAATTAACTCCAGCTAGATTTCCATCATGGTGTGATATATTTGATGACAATGTGGTTGTTTTATATAGAAAGCTACCTTATGAAAACTAACACACATCACCTTTCACTCACAGTGCAATGTTTTAAGAACAAAAGCCAACTCAAGCTAGATTTTCATCATGGTGCAATGTGATTGATGACAATGTGGTTGTGTCAGATGAAAAACTACCTTATGAAAAGTAACACACTTTAGCTTTCACTAGTTGTGTAATGTTTTAAGAATGAAAACTAACTCCATCTAGATTTACATCGTGGTGCAATGTGATTGATGACAATGTAGTTGTGTTAGATGGAAAACCTCCTTATGAAAGCTATCACAGGTTAGGTTTCACTCACCATGCCATGTTGTTAGAAGGAAGCTAACTCCACTAGATTTCCATTATGGTGTAATGTATTTGATGACAATGTGGGTGTGTTAGATGACAAACTACCTTATGAAAACTAACATAGATTAGCTTTTAGTCACCATGTAATGTTTTATGAATGGAAACTAACTCCAACTAGATTTCCATCATGATGTAATGTGATTGATGACAATGTGGTTCTGTTAGATGAAAAACTACAGTATGAAAACTAACACACATTAACTTTCATTCATCATGCAACATTTTAAGAATGGAAGCTAACTCTAGCTAGATTTCCATTACATTCATACACATACATCAATATTATAAGTGCCATGTCCAAAGTCAAATAGGAATTTGGTGGTTTTATCTAAGTTGATATCTGTCATTCTCTAATACTTCTTGGATCTCTTATTGTTATCTCTTCATATATATTTTATGTAATTTATATGTAAATTTCCTTTTGCTAGCGCGCACAAGATGTAGGGGAACAATGTTTCATGGCATACAAAAGGGCTACCCTATTGTTTTGAATTATTGCAACTATATTACCTTTTTGAACATACACTTCATATGGTTTAACCTTAATTACAAACTACAATTCCAATGTCTTACAGAAATTGGGAGGAGTTACGATGGAAAATATAATTTTGATAAGAGGGACTATGTTAACCTCCTAATTAATGGTCAAGTTATTGGACTAGGAAGGGTTTAATCTACAGATACTACAACTCATTATGGTGGAGAAAGGCTTAATGTAGGATATGTTATGGTTTTGATAATTGATGTTATTGAACCACATTTGATTGTGGAAGAAATTGATGAAGGGGACTTACATCCATGGAAGATCATAGATTTGAGGCATAACAAAGGTAAATCAAAATATTGAAGAACATGTTAAGTGTTTTTGATAGTACATTGCTTGTTATTTTTTAGCAAATACTAAGTTTTTCTAATTTGTTGTATATGTGCAAATGTCTTTTCTGCATTTTCTATTGGAGACAAGGTATATCTTTTGCAATGTGGAGTGACAGTGGGTGAAGGCTCCATATTCAATACAAAGATTGGTCATAAGGTGCATGGAAGTATGGTAAATAAAGGATCCATAGTGTTTAACATTGAGAAGGTGTTAAAACATGATGCTATTTTTCCACATCCAACATGATTTGAAAATACACTAGGGGTGCATTGGGATCTTATGAGATTTTTCGAGAATCAGATTTGGAACCTCATTGTCATGATCATCAAGTAAATGCTCCCCAAGATAGGCTTACATTCACATGCAAAAAAATTTCTCTTACACATGAGTGCACAGGAACAAGCATGTGCATTGCCAAAGGGATCATAGTTAATGTCTGTGAGGATGACATGGTTGAGTGTGAAAGGTTAGGTGAAAAGGAATTCGGTGTTTTTGTGGAAGACATAGAAAGAATTTGTCAAAGATGTAGGATTGGAGATAAGTCTATACATTGTTTGGTTAGATGGTCAATAAATGAGCTGGTGGACAATGAAGGTGAGATTACAAGGGTGAATGAAAATTTCAAGGAGGCACCCAATGAAATGGTGGTATGTGATCTTATAAAGGACACAAGTCCCTTAAACATATGGGATGGTGATATTTGTAATGAAAAATATCCAGACTCAATTGCTATGCACGTGACGAGGCCATATAAAAGGATTAAATGAGTTGTGTCTACAAAAAAAGTTGGAAACTTTCAAATACAAAGAGATGAAGAGAAAGAAACCGACTTTTGGCAGTGGATGAATGTTGCAAACAATATTGTCTTCAACATGTGCATAGGAAAGCCACTACAGCTGCTAGAAGGGTTATGAAACTCTTAAAAAAATGACATTAGGGAATTTGCCTTGAAATCACTCCTTTCCAACACAATCATGTCAAAGAGCCATGGCCATGGCCTACCTCCTACTGTTAGGAAAGTAAAGGACATGAGGTTTAATGGAGATATTATTTGTAAGAAAGCATGGTACAAGATACATAGTATTCCTCAAAGAACCTTCTATACTTACCAACATAACTTCCAATAAGGACACATCAAAGGAATTCATGGTAACACCAACAAATGCAAACCACATGCACATACTGTGGCAACCATAGAAATGTTGCACAAAATTGTCATGGATAATTCAGATTTTTCACTGAACCAAACACAACAAGTTGAAGAAGATGGAATGTCTACTCCTTTAATACTGCTGCCATCAACGTACACCCAAAGTTCTTTGTTAAAAGAGATC
This sequence comes from Pseudotsuga menziesii, assembly GCA_001517045.1. NCBI lineage: Eukaryota > Viridiplantae > Streptophyta > Pinopsida > Pinales > Pinaceae > Pseudotsuga > Pseudotsuga menziesii. The sequence goes on from LPNX010923610.1 coordinate 420,816, forward strand.
AATGAGGCTCTTCAAGAGCTCAATTTTCCATCAATATCACAAAAAACAACGAGAAAGATTTGGAATACTCATTTTCCATATGTTGCATTCTCAAAGAACAATAACTTTAGTAAATGTAGTGAATGTATCGTGTTGAAAGCACAGATGAAGACAATGACTACAAAAGAGCTGAAAGAAAAGGCGTGAGATAGACTGAAGAAACATAACAAGATTGTTATGTGTGGAAGATATTGATACTATGCCCATAGAATTATGTCAGAGCAGAATCCAAAGGAATACTTGAGCATTATCCATGATAAAATGGACAAAACAAAGACTTCAATCCCAAGATTACATGTCAAATCAAAATCTGTTGCAAGAACAAACTTGGGTTTGTCGTTTTCAGGTGTGCTAAAACATGGGCATAACACATGACGTTTTGGTCATTTATCCCTACCATTTGTACACATGGGATCACAATTTACCAATACATCTCTTGCAAAGTGCTTGAGGGACCTTGAAGACCCACACCTTGATATGTATGGTGATTTGCTTTATGAGAGTGGAAGTTCAAGAAACCCACTTTCAAATGCATTACTTCAAAACTCTATTTACACAAAATGTAGAGTGTACAAGGATGCTTTCCTATCTTTAAATGGAAGCTCAAAAAATCAAAATCTTGATTTTAAACCTCTTCCTCCACATTTATTGTTACAATTGGACAATGTAGCTAGGGATAATAAGAATCGTTATGTTTTCATGTTTCTATCACTATTAATTGCACTTGGTGTCTTCATCACTGTTAAGGTTGGGTTATTACTTGTGGGGCACACCCATGAAGACATAGATGGAACCTAGGAAAGAATGTCTTCCAACTTGAAAAGTACAAATATATATTTTTTATCTGAGATGATGGATACATATTGCACAATAGAAGAAAAACAGGCGTTTCCACCTAAACTTATTGGCAAAGTGTATGACTTCAAAAGTTTTCTTAATGGGTACATCAACGAGGGAAAAAATGCACCAGTTGGACATATTAATGTCCAGTACTTCTAATTTATTATACTCAATGATGTTCTAGTTATGAGGTATAAATAATCCATCAGAGACATTAAGTGGTCAAAACCAGTTGAGTTGTGGAATATAGATGATGAAGGTCGACCTATATTGCCCACAGTGAAGCCATCTTTCTTACGTCCCAAAGACAATGATGTTTATTTAAAAGAACTAAAGGAAGGAATAACATCATACATAAAAATGTGGAAAGAGACTATTGGCAATGAGAATTCACCAATTGTTATAGAGGAATGGAATAAAGAACTATATTATTGGAAAAGAGCTCTTGATGTATTAGATGGAATCTATAATGACCATACACCCTTGGATGAAAGTGATTCTTCTTCTGATAATTTTTGGCCCAAGATGAGGAAAAATGTTAACGTTGATGGTAATGCACTCCATGCAATATCAAGTATTATGGATGTAGATTTTGATAATGTGACAGATGAACGAGTATATGTTGGACCCAAGTGCAACAAGCCAAAGCCAACATTTGATCCTAGAACTGATGTAGAGAAAAGGAAGTTGTTTCTTGTTAGATTAGGAAATGAGGATAAAGGAGAAATGATTTGGATGGAAAAATCCACCTTAGATATCTTCCAGGATGATGACAGAGAGACCCTTCATGTAAAGATTGATTGGTGGCAGCCTAGTTTAGGGAAATACAAGGGAAATATTTTAGAACAATATTGGGTACCAAATCCCGATGACACAGAACTTGGATCTATTCCAATTAATACCAAAGTTTGGGCATGGATTCCAAAGAAAGAAGATTACAGGAAGACCAAGATAAATAAATGTGGTGTACAAGCTGTACTTGATCTGCTTGAGTGGATATAAGGAGATTAGGTGGACATGTTTCATGAATGTAATTTTTCTTTTTGAATGAATTTTAGTATACATGAAGAAATATTTTTCAATGTTTGTAGTATAATAAATACTCTTCAAGCTACTTTTTGAGGAATTTTATATTATTTACTACATATATGAAAATTTCACTTCAAGTTCAATGTTAATTCATGTGATGATACTTTATGCGAACTAGCTAACACCATTCAAATTTTAACTTTTCAATTTGTCTTTTAGATCAACACAACATGTCACTATATCAAATGTGCATAATTATATTCATTAATGCATGTACAAAAACGTTACCTTATTTATTATTAGCTTTTGCTCACTCTCTTCCATATCACTTTGAGCTTTTCATTTTATTCCCCTAATGATTGGTGGAGTGTCCACTCGAAACGTAGGGATGTTGCAATACACAATTTAATTCCATAAACTCTCTTCGTCATTATTATTAATTGTGGAAATCTTCATCCTCAAGCTGTACTTGATCTGCTTGAGAAAATATAAGGACATTAGGTGGAGATGATTAATGAATGTAATTTTGATTTTTGAATGACTAATTTATATACATGAAGAAAAATATGTCAATGTTTGTAGTATATCAAATTTTCTCTTCAAGCTACCTTTTGAGGAATTTTATATTATTTGCTACATATATGAAAATTTTGGTTCAACTTCATGTTAATTCATGTGATGATACTTTATGCGAATGCACCTAAAAACATCTTATAGACTTTCTTTGTGAGTAAATGTAAGGAACTTGAAATAAGGTTTGAAATGAGTTTTCCCTATTATTCATTATTATAGTTGATATAAATTTAATTGTACTACTATGTTGCATTCACATTCATATATATATTTACTCGTGTAGACTTTAAAGTGGTGCCAACTTTGTACTAGTATATTAACTTATACTCAATAAATACAGTACTAACATTTTGAGTGTGTAGGTTTTATCAGTTTGTCATCACTGTGATTGATTTTCTAGATTAAATTGTGTGAATGTTTTTCAGACCAATGTTTTGAGTGGACACTCCACCCATGCTTGTTACGAGAACCATGAAAAACTCATTATGGACTGAAAAGATTTCACATAACTTAATCTAGAAAATCAATCATTAAGTAGTAACATCATGTTAGCTTTAATTCGTGTTAGACATTATCATCAAATACATTGCATTATAAAGACAATTTAATCCATGTGAGATTTAATGTTGATCATAATGCATTGCATGGAATATAAGTATTATGGATGGAGATTTTGATAATGTGACAGATGAACTGGTATATGTTGGACCCAAGTGCAACAAGATAAAGCCAAGATTCAATCCTATGATCGAATTTGAGAAAGGAAATATGTTGCTAGTTAGATCATGAGTTGATGATGAAGGAGAGATGATTTGGATGACAAAACCCACCTCATATATCTTCCAGAATGATGAAAGTGAGACTCTTCATGTAAAGGTTGATTGATGGAAGCCTAGTTCAAGAAAATACAAGGGAAAATTCTAGAACAATATTGGGTATCAAACCTTGATGACACATGACTTGGATCTATTCCAGTTAATACCATAGTTTGGGCATGGATGCAAAAGAAAGAAGATTGCATGAAGAACACGATAAATAAATGTGGTGTACAAGTTGTAATTGAGTTGCTTGACTGAATATAAGGATATTAGGTGGAGATGATTCATGAATGTAACTTTATCTTTGAACGAGTTATTAATATACAAGAAGAAGCACTTTTCAATGTTTGTTGTATATCAAATATTCTCTTCAAGTCTTTTTTTGAGGAATTTTATGTTATTTACTAATATGAAAATTTTGGTTCAACTTCTATGTTAATTCAAGTGATGGTACTTTATGTGAATTAGATAACAACATTCAATTTTTAACTTTTCAATTTGTTTTTTACATAAACTAAACATGTCACTATATCAAATGTGCATAATCATATTCAATAATGAACCTTAAAACATCTTCTAGACTTCCTTTGTGAATAATGTAAGGCACTTGCAATAAGGTTTGAAGTGACTTTTCCCTATTATTTACTATTATAATTGATATAAATTTAATTGTTCTACTCTGTTTCTTTCTAATTAATATTATATTTTCTTCTGTAGACTTTAAAGTGGCATGAACTTTGTATTAGTGCAATATCTTATACTCAACAAAGACAGTAGTAACATTTCAGAGTGTAGGCTTTCACAGTTTGTCATCATTGTGAATGATTTTCTGGATTAAGTTGTCAGTGAGTTTTTCAAACCAACATTTTAAGTGGGCACTTCACGCATGATCTTCGGGGGAACAATGTAAAATTCATTATGGTTTGAAAATATTTCACATAACTTAATCCCTAAAATCAGTAGCCAAGTATTAACATTTAATGTCAATACTACATAATATAATAATAGTCACAACACAATATTAATTTGTTGTTAAATAACTTTATGTTATGTAAGAAATTTTTTCCACAAATTATTAATAATTCACTAGTCAAATATTGGTGACTTGTTTTAATACGTAAATATAAATATTAATGATAATCAAAGTATATCATTAAATACATTTATAGGTAAAATTTCTCACGTAAATATGTTATTCATAAAATCAACATTCATTAACTTAGTTTTTAATACACCACCACCAACAACAATAATAATAATAAATCATGTCTCTATTCTAATTCATCATTTATTTTAATCATTACTAAGATAAAACTTATTTTACTTTAAGTCATAAAAGATTTTATCTTGTCCACTATCAAGTGGTGACAACTTCCGAAAATAAAACATCATACTCAAAAAAGTCTTAGACTTACTAACTATGGTAACTCAGCCTAGACACATTAGTTTACATAATTTCAATTAAATGAAATTCCAAGATAATAATAGCAACAAACATTGATTATTAATGTCATTAAATAACTTTAACAATAATATGTAAAAAAGTCTTCTACAATCTATTTTTCATGATATAATAATTGATCAACTTAACTTTTATTAGAAAATATAAATAATAGTAATATAAATAAATTATATTTTCTATTCTAATGCATAATTTTTTTTTATCGTTAAAATAATAAAATTAGCATAGTAACACTTAATATATAATAGTTTTTCTTGTCACTTGTAAATTGTTCCAACCTTCTAATATATTACAACATGATACTCAACACATACAATATTACTTGCTATGTCGAGAATTAAAATTGTTATAGTAACAAACATATTTGTATTATGTCATTAAATAGTTTTTAAATGGGCCATTCTAAAATTGTGCCAACCTTCTACTAGTATAGGAACTCAACACCAACAATGTACTAGTTACCATATCAAATTATAATTCAATTTCTTAATCATAATAATATATACAATATTGATGTCATTACATAAACTTAATCAACTTACGAGTTAATACAAACTATAGATAATATTAATAGAAATTATGTAAGGAATCAAAGTCTAAGAATTTCATCATTTTGAAAGAATCAAAGTCTAAGATTGTCATCATTTTGATCTGTCATGGAGGATTAGAAAAGTGTAACCTAGGTGTTAACACAGTCCCTCTCCCCTCATGTTGTAAAGGGTGCTAGCTCAATGGAAGAGCACCTGCATTACAAGCAGGACGATGGTGGTTTGATTCCTCCGTGCCCTAACATAAATTAATATATGATATACAATCTTAATGATAATATAAATATTGTAATATATCTATATTTTCATTATAAATATGCTCTTTTCAATTAAACACAATGTTCAAATGCTTCATAAATAAATAATGAGCACTTGCAATAATTAGTTTAGTTGGTTTTTTCCCTTTCCTCTTGTATATGAAAAAAATCAAATTGTATTGCGCTAATGCTATTCTAGTTCATAATTGATTTTGATTATTAAAATAATTAATATTAATGAACAAGGGAGGCTTTACTAACATCAATATCATTAAATAAATTTATAGGTAAGAAATTTCTCAAGTTAATCTATTATTCATAAAGTAAGCATTCATCAACTTAGTTTCTAATACACTACCACTGCCAACAACAACAATAATAAATTATGTTGCTATTTTAATTAATAATTTACTTTAATCATTACAAGGGTAAAACTTAGACTTTAAAGTCATAACATATTTTTTCATTTTGATTATAAGTGGTGCCAATTTCCAAAAATAAAACAACATACATAACAAAGACAAAAATAATTACTATGACAATGTTTATAATTGTTGTAGTAACAAATACAATGTTGATATTATGTAATAAAATAATTTAATCAACTTAACATCTAATACACCATATAAATAATATTAATATAAATTATGTAGGATTCAAAGGCTACAACTTTCCTCATTTTGAAAGAACTCAATCCAGCAAAAGTTCTAAATTTTAGATCTAACCCATCTAGTTGTAATTGAGATGTAATATTTCCTTCTGAATAGTTGAATACTAAAGTTTTACTTGAAATAAATAAAAAATATTAATTGAGAAAGTAGTTCATTGGATTAATTATTCCAAATTTAATGAAATATGTGTTATATGTGAAACTCTTGCAATTCCATGATATTAAAGCACTAGTTTTCATGTATTTGACTCCCATGCTGAATGAGTTGTCTACCAAATTTGTATGAAGGGATTTATATGGTGTTTAATAATTTTATGGCATATATTTTTATTTTTTATATTGTCTCTATATTTCACATCATAATCTAAACCTTTAACTCTACCTTTCATATGTCAAAATCGAGCTAGTTATGCAATTTCCCCTAGAGCAATTTCCTTGAAAGTGATCATGATAATGTTGCACTTTATAATTAGTTTGAATATATAATAAACATGATTAATTACAGAAAATAATTCCTTATATTCATCCCCGTACTCTTTTCTATAATTTTGGAGGGTCGTACTTGCATTGGGAAGCCAATTTAGCCTATATCCTAGAGGGGATTTAACCACAATTTCCTATTAAATTTGTTCTTTCTGTCATTAGCCCCAAAAACATTGCAGAGGTATAAAGTAAGTACTAAATTGTTCAAAGCATATATTTGGAGGTATTAATACTCACCATACTATTTCCTTTCAAATTAGGGAGCATTCATTGAAAGTTGGAACCCTCTAGAGTCATGACTAGCCAAGCTTGAATTTGCCCAATTTGTAATTCTCTCTAAAATTCCAAGAAGGGGTATTATAGTGGTATCAGAGCATGGTCCTTGCACCTGTGCATTAATACCATCCATTGAGTAAAAATTTGCAGCCATGTATTACTATTATTATGACTCCTCTGAATATGATTATGAGCAATATGAAGAAGAAGATGAATGGTATGAGGAAGAGTTGTCATCTTGTAGCACTTCTTACAATTTCAGAAGGGATGAGGGTTATTATTATGACCCTTTGTATTATGAATATGTATGTTCCAAACCACCATGAGATAATCCTATGTATGAATTAGAAATCTTGAGAGAAACATGTAAAACTTTACCCCAACAATATCAAGCATATCTTAATGTGATGGGAGAGGCATCTAAGATCTACCCTTTTCAAGAGTTTGCTAAGTGGTTGTTTAGATATAGGCCTAATAGTGCATATGTTGAATCATTAAATAAAAACCATAATACTTGTGAAAATATAAAATACTTATCCTTCCCTATAAATGAGGAAGCTATAAACACTTATAAGGACATCATGTGGAAGAAATTGTGTTCTAAAGGAGATGAAAAGATATTAGACACACCATTAAAGGAAGAGGAATAGATTCATGAAATGGAGCATCAAACACCTTGAGGTGAGTTTAGAGAAGAACATAAAGAGGAAGGTGAATACAAGCACACAATCCTTACTAATGGGGGTTGTGCGTATTGAAGAGAATCTACTGATGGATCATTGAACTATGAAGGAGTACCTATTGATGGGTGCTCACAACTCTATTTTGGTTACATAGAGATAATATTAGAAAATGTCTCTACAATACAAAGTTCTCATAAGAATGGAGATGAATACCTTGTGACATATAATTAAGAACCAAGATCAAATTCCCCATCACACTTGAGCTTTAAGAAGTTGATCAAATCAAGAAGAAAGAAAAAGAGGAGGTTCACTCCCAAGAACCATCCTTCATTGAAGGGTATTTGAATATGAGTGAAGAGAATATCCATGAGGCCCTTATAATACTCAATGACACTAAACCATTGGTGTAATATTCTTGTTGTAAATTTTCTTCATTGGAGGAGCCATCCTTCCTTCAAGACATGGTGAAGATTCAAAGAGCAATGTGCAACACTGAAGGTAATTTCATGTCTTTTCTTTTTTATAGAAACAATTTGGTTGAGATTAATAAATGGCTACATGAATCATACTTGAATAATAATGAGGATATTCATAATTTCAAAATAAAAAATGAGCAACTTCTTGAGAGGTTGCAAGATACTTATTCTTCTTCCTATGTTTCAGATTTTCATATGGTAGACTGCTTGAAGGATTCTCATGACATGAGGGATCATGAGAGACCTGGAAAATTGTAGGTTCTTAATGTGTTTTAATATGATATTGATGACATCCAATCACTTGTTGTGGTGGAATATGAACTTGATTTTCCTCTTGAAAATGATTACAAACTTTTTGAAGAAGTGCATGATTCCACTACCTTGGAACCAACCTATGAGGAAAGTTTTGAATTTTTTAGGGAGGTGAATGTTCCTATCCCTATGAATCCTTCACATGATGAAATTTCTGAACTTTTTGATCATTTAAGTGAGTTGGTTCTTTCTCCTACATCCTACACTTCCATATTTTTCAGCATTCATCCTAATGAAGTATAGGTGAAAGGTTTATTTTTCATGGTGCCACACGAGGAGTATGGAATTCCTATTTATCCTCTTGATTATGACATGACTAGAGTGCCATCTTATTTACATTTTCATAATCATAATTTGTTACATTGTGATGATATACATATTTATGGGTGTATTTATGGGACTTCTTTGAGCCACTTGAAGTCTTCATTCCTTTGTTGCTCCTTATGTGGTTCATATTTTGGTAGAGGTTCTTCATTCACTTATTGGATGAAAGAACAAATGGTTGATTATCTTGATGCAAATTATATTTGTTTGGAGCATAACTATGGGACATGGGATCCTTACCTATGTGTTGGGGTGGATCTGATATAATAAATGATGCTTGTGTGTATGGGCCACATAATGATCTACTTACTTGGATGTACAAGCACTTTCATGATTATTTGATGAGGTACCTTCTTGAGGTAAACTTGTATGATGTTGTTATGTTCTTTCATGATATATATTTTGTAATCATGATGTTTGGAAGGGTGAAATACAAGCAATGGGATCCTGGTATTGCTTGGTTTCAAATTTGACGAACATTACAATTTTGGGGGAAACATGTAGTATGGGAGATTGAGTCACCACTTTAGAAGGTGATTTTATATAAAGTAGTGAAACAACAAGCATGGTGGTTTATCTCTAAAATTTTATTAAGATATTAAAATACTCAAAGTTGGGTAATGCAGTTCCAACTTCAAATAATTTAACACCTTGGTTTTGACCCCGTTGCATTAAATGTACATGATGTATATATTGTAAATAATCATGGTGTGGAGCTAAAGGCCAAGGCCCCACCATTGATTGGTTACGCTATGTTTCGGTTTGAAATTGTCACCGATGGTATATCGGGGCATGTGGCATATATTAAGTTTTGTCATCATGTAAATACGCATCTTTAATTAAAATGAAACCATCCAGCTATGTTTGTGGAAACTAAATTGAGAAGGGGCATGATTTTCCTAAGGATAAGGGGGGGATGATTAAACTTTGAACCCATGGGGAAAGAGCCATGTATCAGCTGTTAAACCCTGTTTTGATTTTTCCCATATTTCCTTGTTTTATCCAACCACCACCATTAAAAACTACTGCTGTTAGTTGGGGCAGTTATGGCTGGAAGTGGAGTGTGGCAGGACTGTCAGTTTCCTCTAAGGATTTTGCGGATGGTGTGGGTGTATACTTTCCTCACAGACTGATTGTGGGTTTGCTATAGTCTACCTTACGTTGTGTTTGTTGTGGTGTTATTTACATTTTGGGGACGGGAGTCTGTTCATTTTCACGCACAGGCATCTATTTTGTTTGCTCTCATGCAGCCAGGAGGGGAGCCGCTTATCAGTTGGCATTCACATTCTTCCATAGAGTAGAATCTGGTGTGTTTTCCCTCTGTATTTTGGGGTCTAGTGCAAGTTTCCCTCATGCACAGGTTGGGGAGGCTACATTTTCTTCCCCAGTGTGGGTTGCGTAAGTTTTCCCCAGTGGCTTCGATTGTGTAGAACAGGCTGTTGTTCCCCACATTTGTTGGTTGTGAATGTTGTTACGCTTTGGGCTACTGCAAACTGTTTGGAGTCATTTTCCCTTGTTAAGCTGTAATTGTTGATTGATTGCATGCGTGCAATGGTTGGTCTTCGGACTGCTTTGGGAGCATAGATGGGGGCTTGGTTTTCTTGATAAACCTAGTGTGTTTGGAAACCACACAAACAGAGCTAGAGATCTGGCTTTCTTCTCCACAACCCCTGAATAGCACTGGAAGGGAAGGCAGGGCCTGAGGGACTGTGTAGCAGAGAAGGGACTGATTCCTTGTGTTGGGTGTGTGTGGGTGTCTTAGAAGCCAGGCTAGTTCTGGTGTGGGTGTTCCTAGCTCTGTAATGGGCTCACCATCTTTTATTTAGCCTTTCCCAGCTCCTTGATGGCCTGATAAACCCAGCTGTGTTGGCTTGGCTGTGTTTTGTGTATCCTTGGCTATGTGTAAGCCTGCTTGTTCCTTATTCCTTGGGGAATCATGCCCAACTCGGGGGTGGCAGCATTGCTGAGAGATTTAGGAGCATGCTATCCTATGGTTGGGTGGAACGTTGTAGCGACGTAGCTGGTTGTGGAACGAGTTCTTCATAAGATAAATAATCTTGTCTAATTTACTCCTGCAATCATTTTACTGTTAATGAATATGGTGAACATGTTGAATGCTTGTATGAAGGTATGTTTCTTCCGTTGTGTATGATAATTAATTGAATCTGTGTAAGTTCTACTTCAATGCATTTTGTTTTCAGCATTTCCATTTTTATGAATGCACATGTTCATGGGGTTGGTTGCTTGGATGGTTAAGGCCATGGTAGCATCCTTTTCGCCAGTCGGAGGGTTGGGGACGTTACAGTGTGGTATCAGAGCTCATGTTGCAGAATGGGCCTGAATGAGCCATGAAGGATGCAGTGACAGAGGCAGGATTTATTTCTGCCCAGAAGAGATGAGAAGTATGACAGAAAACTTCCACAAAAATTTGTCTAAGTGTTTGAACTGTCGGTTCATCGGAACACTTAGTGGAAAGGACTTCCGATGTAGTGGAGAGCTAGGTGGAAGCACACCCGACGGAGGATATTTGGAAGGAAAATTGTTGAAAATTTTCTAAGTGTGTGACATCCATCGGTAGAAAATAGATGTTGGGGTCGCTGACACCATGGAAGAATTTAGCGGTTGTTAGTCCGTCGTTGCGGCTGCCGAAGGGACAAAAACGCTGATGCAGCAGTGTTAGTGGATCCGATTGCCGACAGTAGGAAAGTTTTGAAATTTGGTTTAAGTGTTGAAATATTCAGTGGAAAATAGTTGATCAAGCACCCACTATTGCGGATGGCTAGAAAACTACATGTCTGACGGGTAAAGCCTCCGACCGTCGATGCCGTAAAGAAAGAAAGTTAAAAAAAATTCTAAGGCCTAAAATCGTCAGCTATCGAAAGGAGATAGTGGTTCATGCGCCCACCATTTTGGAAGCCTATAGCACTAGCATTCCAATGAGAAGAGACTATTGACACTGATTAGGTTATGTCTCAGTAGATTGGGTCGCCAATCAAAAGAAGATCGAAGATGATGGGCCGCCATTGCGGCTGCCCACAGAACTAGCCGCCCGATGAGTAGACAAACATACCAGCGATGGATATTGGAAGAAGCTAGTTGTTCTGACCACCGAAATGTTGGAATGTTAGTTGGGATGAGACCTGATCATGTACAAGGAAATTCTAAGTTTTTCAAGTGGGATTTCTTAGCGAATTTCGACTGTTTTTCAGTAGGATTTTTAGGGGTTTTGCAGTGGATTTTCAGGGCTAAAAAGGAGAAAGTGGTAGTGATCTTATGCCCTCGACCTGCCCTACAGTGGCGCAGGGAAGCCACAAGGGGGAAATCCCCCTTAACCCCCATCATCCCCCTTAGACAGACGTTCTTTGATGAAGAAAATCTTGTGTTTGGGCAAATTTGTTATTTTGTGATTTTTCCAGGAGAAGGTAAGTAATGATTTATATCAATATTATGCATCTAACAGTTGTGTTACTAACACATTTGCAGAATCATAGAAACCTTCAAGAGCAGTATTCCAGGTAGTGCATTTTGGTAAGAAAGTGGTGGTTTAGTTATGAGAACCCATGATGGATATGATGCTCAGGATTCCTATGAGCATGCGTGAGATGCCATGGGAGAAAATGTCTGTAAGGAAAATGATGACATAGAGTCTAATGGAAGGAGATTCCAAGAGACACTGTCAGATGTTGCAGCCACTATGAGAAGCTTGATTAAAGCCCGGGAAGAGTAGCATCAGTTGAATGCTGCAATGTTGCAGAGTTTGATAGACTTTCAAAGAAAGATAGACTCTGGACGAGGTACAGCAAGACCATAAGGCAGTAAGAGTAGTACTAGGAGAAGGAGAAGGACTTCTAGTGGATCATCTGACTCTGAAGAATCCAATGAGGATTCCAGTTTTTCTTCTCATAAAATAAAAAGAAAGAGACACCATAGGGATCTCTCTCGAGATGAATTCAAGAAAGCTAAACCTCCTACATTTGATGGTGAGGTAAAGACTGGACAAGAAGCTGAAGCTTGGCTTCTGGGAATAAAGAAGTACTTTCAAGTGCATGATTATTCAGGAAACATGAAGGCGAGAGTTTCCATATTCAATCTGAATGGAAGGGCATCCATTTGGTGGGAACACTTCAAGAAAGTAAAGAGGATTAGTGAAAGGAGACTTAAGTGGAAACAGTTCAAGAAGTATTTCAAGCATAAATACCTCTCTGACAGGTATTATGATGACAAGATTAAAGAGTTCCATGAGCTGAGATTGGGATAGTAGACCATGGAAGAATATGCAAATAAGTTTTTGGAGCTGTTGAGGTATGTCCGGTACATCAGATAAGAAAAAGTGAAGGTCCAGCATTTTCTGAGTGGATTACCTTAGTCTTACAAAGATAGAATTGAGTTTTATGAACCTAGAACTCTTGAAGAAGCAATAAGGAAGGCTAAGTATTTCTATGAGCAAAGAAAAGGTAAGCCAGATTACCATAAGGCATGGAAGGAAAAGAAGAATGAGAATCTTGACCAAAGAAAGAAAGGTTTCAAACCTTTTAACTTTAGGAATCAGCAGAAGTAGCCATCCCAAGCTATGAGTAAACCAGTTGGAGTGAAAGGAGAAAAGCCTAAGGATCCACACAAAAATAGAGGGCCACTTCAATGCTGGAAATTTGGAGGACCCCACATGCGCAGAAATTGTCCACTTGAGAGTGAGAGTGCAAGGCCAACTTATAATATTCAAGAAGCAGAAACAGTGGGTCAAGTAGCAAGGGCAGTCCCTAGGATTTATGCAGCACTGGAGGACCGCTAGGAAGATCACCAATCAACTGTGGTTGAAGTAGCACGTAAGATTGTTGAGCAATCTATTTCTATTTTAACTGACCCTGGTTCTACTCACAATTACATTACTCCTAGAGTAGTGGATATTTGTGCTTTTAAGAAAGTAAAGCATAGGAAGTCTTGGTTAGTTTAGCTAGCTACTGGAACTAAGAGAAAGGCCAGTGAAGTGGTAGAGAAATTTCCATTGGTCATGAATGGATTGGTCATGAGTGTAGATATGAATGTTCTACCGCTTGGTTCCTATGATGTTCTCATTGGAATGGATTGGTTAGAAGCTCACAGGGTGAATCTTGACTGTTACAATAAGACTTTCGAATGCATGAATGAAGAAGGGAACCTAGTAGTTGTGAAAGGTATTCCAAAGGTGATTTCAGTACGGTAGGTTTCAGTAATGTAGATGAAGAAGTTCTATAGGAAGGGTTTCCAGTTGTATGCAGCCCATATTTTGGAGACATCAGGAGATGAAACTCCTAGGTTGGAGGACTATCAGGTGTTACAGGAATTCAGGGATGTGTTTCCTAATGAGATTCCAGGGCTTCCTCCAAAGAGGGACATTGACTTCACTATTGAACTTGTGCCAGGAGCAGCACCAGTGTCCAAGGCACCCTACAGGATGAGTATACCAGAGATGCTAGAATTGAATATGCAACTGCAAGAGTTGTTGGGAAAGAAGTATATCCGACCGAGTGTGTCTGCTTGGGGAGCACCAATTCTATTTGTAAAGAAGAAATATGGTACACTTAGGTTATGTATTGATTACAGACAATTGAACAAGGTTACTGTGAAGAATAAATATCCTTTGCCTAGGATTGATGACCTATTTGATCAAATGAGAGGAGCAAAGGTATTTTCCAAGATTGACTTGAGGTCTAGTTACCATCAAGTGAGAATCAAGGATGAAGGCATTCATAAGATAGCCTTCAGGACAAGGTATGGGAATTATGAGTTTGTAGTGGTACCATTTGGTCTCACAAATGCACCAGCTACATTTATGTGCCTTATGAATAGTGTCTTCAGTAGATATTTGGACAAGTTTGTTCTTGTTTTCCTTGATGACATTCTTGTTTATTCTAAGAATGAGGAAGAACATGAAGAGAATTTGAGATTGGCATTGAAATTGCTCAGCGAGCATCAACTATATCCAAAACTGAGCAAGTGTGACTTCTATAGAGATAGAATTCAGTACTTGGGTCACATTATCTCAAAGGAGGGTATATCTATGAAAAGATTGAAGCCATTATGAATTGGCCTACTCCAAGAAATGTGACAGATGTAAGATCTTTTATGGGACTTGCAGGATACTACAGGAGATTCATTGAAGGATTCTCCAGAGTTGCACATGCCATCACTTCTTTGCAAAATAAGGGAATAAAGTTCGAATGGACATCGAGGTGTGAAGAAAGTTTCCAGTGGTTGAAGAATCTTCTCACCAGTGCACCCATATTGAAGGTTGCAGATCCGGAGAAAGATTTTGTAGTGTGTACCGATGCATGCGAACAAGGGCTTGGAGGATTCCTTATGCAAGACAACCATGTCATATGCTATGAGTCAAGAAAGCTAAAGGAGCATGAGAAGAACTATGCCACTCATGATCTAGAGCTTGCAGCCATAGTACATGCCCTTAAGATGTGGACACATTACTTGATGGGAAAGAGATTTGAGCTCAGAATAGATCACTGTGGACTGAAGTATTTGTTTGATCAACCTACTCTAAATGCTACGCAAGCAAGATGGCTGGAATTTTTATGTGAATTTGATTTTGAAATCAAGCACATAAAAGGGAAAGAAAAAAAGGTAGATGATGCACTCAGCAGGAAGATACAAGAAATGCATGTGGCATCTCTTAGTATTTGCCAATCAGATTTGAGGCAGTAGATTGTTAGTCATGTTGCTGGAGATGAATTGTATGAGAAGGTAAAAGACAAATTGCAATAGCAAAGTCTTGAGAAGAGGTATGAGGGATATAAATTGGAAGAAGATGGACTTCTCACTTATAAAGGTAGAATTTATATTCCAAATATAGCAAATTTGAGGAGAGTTGTTATGGATGAAATCCATCAAGCTCCGTACTCTGGTCACCCAGGATACCAAAAGACAATTTCTACAGCTAGGAAGCAGTACTTTTAGCTGGGAATGAAAAGGGATATGGCCGAGTACATTTTGAGGTGTATGAAATGTCAACAGGTAAAGGTTGAGCATCAACACCCTGCAGGTTTGTTGCAGCCTTTTCCAATTCCGGAATGGAAATGGGAAGTTATTTCCATGGATTTTATTACAGGATTGTCGATGACTTGGAGACAACATGACTCCATCATGGTTGTGGTGGAAAAGTTTACAAAGGCAGCGCATTTTACACCGGTTAAGTCTACACATAAAATAGATGACATTGCAAAGATCTTCATGAAGGAGATTTTCAAATTGCATGGATTGCCTAAGGCAATATTCTCTGACCGAGATGTCAAGTTCACTTCCAACTTTTGGAAGGGGTTGTTTGCAGATTTGGGTACAAAGCTAAACTTCAGCACTGCATACCATCCTCAGACAGATGGGCAGACAAAGAGAGTTAATTAGGTGCTTGAAGATATGCTTCACATGTACGTGATGGAAAAACCCACCAAGTGGGAAGATTACTTACACTTGGTAGAGTTTGCTTACAACAATGGACATTAGGCATCCTTGGGGATGAGTCCGTATGAAGCTTTGTGTGGAAGAAGGTGTAGGAAACCTATGACTTGGGATAATCCAGTGAACGGGATTGTGCTTGGACCAGAATTACTCAGGGAAAGTGAGCAAGAGGTTGTAAAGATCAGGCAGAATCTGAAAGCAGCACAGGACAGGCAGAAAAGCTATGCAAATAAGCATAGGGTGAATAGGGAGTTTAGTATTGGGGATCATTTTTACCTCAGAGTGAGGGCAAGGAAGAGTTCCTTGAAGCTTGGAAGTTGTGCCAAGTTGTCACCAAGATATTGTGGGTCGTTTGAAGTTCTTGAAAGAATAGGGCCAATTGCATATAGACTTGCATTGCCTGCTAGCACTAGGGCTCATAATGTTTTTCATGTTTCTTTTCTTAAGAGATATGTACATGATCCTAAACATGTGATAAATTGGGATTGGATTTAGGTGGAACCCGAGGGAGAGTTTCGAATTGAACCAATGCGCATCCTTGACAAGAATGTCACAATGCTTCGGAACCAGGCCATAGGTCAGGTAAAGGTGCAATGGGAGCACTACGAACCTGAAGAGGCTATGTGGGAGCTGGAGGATGCCATGCGATTGGCACATCCATTTTTTTTCAATTCTGCGGAACACTGAGGCGGTACCAGTGTAGAATTTTGTTCAGATTTTGTAAAGCACTGAGGATAGTGCTATTGAAGGGGGTGGGGAATGTAACACCCCAGTTTTGACCCTGTTGCATTAAATGTACATGATGTATATATTGTAAATAATCTTGGTGCGGAGCTAAAATCCAAGGCCCCACCATTGATTGGTTACGCTATGTTTCAGTTTGAAATTGTCACCGATGGTATATCGGGGCATGCAGCATACATTAAGTTTTGTCATCATGTAAATACACATCTTTAATTAAAATGAACCCAACCAACTATGTTCGCGACAACTAGATTGAGAAGGGGCATGATTTTCCTAAGGATAAGGGGGGGGTGATTAAACTTTGAACCCATGGGGAAAGAGCCATGTGTCAGTTGTTAAACAATGCTTTTATTTTTCCCATCTTTCCTTGTTTTATCCAACCACCACCATTAGAAACTATTGTTGTTAGTTGGGGCAGTTATGGCTGGGAGTGGAGTGTGGCAGGACTATCAGTCCTTGCCCACACGCACACTCCACCAATGGGGTTGACCTCACGATGGCAAGAAAACCACCGCCATCACTCCAGTGAACACTCCATTCTCTCCACGACGATGCAGAAACAGTCACGCACTTTTGACTACTGCGCATCGTCTCCATTGTCTGTTCATCTTCACACATAGGTAGAGTTGTTCATCCTCACCCAGGAATGGGATTCTTGCTCATTTTCCACACATAGGATTTTCCTGGTTTTACTCACGTAGTTTTCCTCTACGAATTTTGTAGATGGTGTGGGTGTATACTTTCCTCACAAACTGATTGTGGATTTGCTATAGACTCCCTTACGTTGTGTTTGTTGTGGTGTTCTTTACATTTTGGGGATGGGAGTATGTTTATTTTCATGCACAAGAATCTATTATGTTTGCTCTCATGCAGCCAGGAGGGGAGCAGCTTATCAGTTGTCATTCATGTTCTTCCATAGAGTAGAATTTGGTGTGTTTTCCCTCTGTATTTTGGGTCTGGTGCAAGTTTCCCTCACGCACAGGTTGGGGAGGCTGTATTTTCTTCCCCAGTGTGGGTTGCGTAAGTTTTCCCCAGTAGCTTCGATTGTGTAGAATGGGCTGTTGTTCCCCATGTTTGTTGGTTGTGAATGCTATTATGCTTTGGGCTACCGTAGAATGTTTGGAGTCATTTTCCCTTGTTAAGTTGTAATTGATGATTGATTGCATGCATGCAATGGTTGGTCTTCAGACTGTGTTGGGAGTAGAGATGGGGGCTTGGTTTGATTGATAAACCTAGTGTGTTTGGAAACCACACAAACAGAGCTAGAGGGCTAGCTTTCTTCTCCACAACCCCTGAATAGCACTGGAAGGGAAGGCAGGGCCTGAGGGACTGTGTAGCAGAGAAGGGATTGATTCCTTGTGTTAGGTGTGTGTGGGTGTCTTAGAAGCCAGGCTAGTTCTGGTGTGGGTGTTCCTAGCTCTGTAATGGGCTCACCAGCTTAGCATTTAGCCTTTCCCAGCTCCTTGATGGCCTGATAAACCCAAGTGTGTTGGCTTGGCTGTGTTTTGTGTATCCTTGGCTATGTATAAGCCTACTTGTTCCTTATTCCTTGGGGAATCATGCCCAGCTCGGGGATGGCAGCATTGCTGAGAGATTTATGAGCATGCTAGCCTATGGTTGGGTGGAACGTTGCAGTGACGTAGCTAGTTGCGGAACGAGTTCTTCATAAGATAAGTAATCTTGTCTATTTTACTCCTGTAATCATTTTACAGTTAATGAATATGGTGAACATGTTGAATGCTTGTATGAATGTATGTTGTTTCCGTTGTGTATGATAATTAATTGTATCTATGTAAGTTCTACTTCAATGCATTTTGTTTTCAGCATTTCCATTTTTATGAATGCACATGTTCATGGGGCTGGTTGCTCGGATGGTTAAGGCCATGGTAGCATCTTCTTCACCAGTCGGAGGGTCGAGGACGTTACGGGGGGTCGAAAGTTCAGAAAAGGTTTCTGTTATCTCCCAAATTGACCACCGTCATTTGGATGATAGAATGGGTCAAAAAATTTTAAAAAGAAATTTTTTGGAGTTCATTAAGAGGTCTAATTTTGATGTGCATAGTTGAAATTTTCATTCATCTAAGTCTTAGTATTCAAAATGCAAAATTTCAGCTTTCAGCAGCTAAGCTTGTTTGTGAAAATTTAGTTAACCGCCGAAACAGGTCGTTTTCGGCAGCTAAAGCACGAAACAGACAGAAGGCTTAACTGCCGAAACCTGTAGAATTTCCAGAAAAAAACTGCCTTTGGGAAAAATCAATTTTCTCAGTCGTGGAATGTCCGTTTTGCATGTTCTAATAGTCGATTGACATCTACAGATCATAAGCTATCCACTGGTGATTTCAGATTTGGTTTTAGAGCTCAGAAATTCATCCAAAATTTCCCCAAAATATCACGTGTCAGAAATTCCTGAGCAAACTTGTTACAGGGCAGCAAGCTAGTGTTTTTGCCCAGATTTGACTTTTTCTCAACCAAATCTCTCGAGGTTGGTTTCTAATGATGTATAATAATTAAATACATCAGGTATAAGAGTTTATCTTGATGTATTTGATGGTTAAGAAGGTTGAAAAGTGAAAATGGTGGACTAGTTAATGAGCAGAAATATTGTATTTTTGCCAAAGGAGGCAAATTCAAATTTCTCATGATGATTCATCAGCCTTGGAAGGCTTTCTACACTTGTCAAAGAGATTGGAGGATATCAGGACTGTCAAGATAGAGTTTGACTCATTGGATAAGATCTTTTCCTATTTTGTTTTGAATTTCCAATTTTAGCATTCTAGATCCATTTTTATAGGATCTCATCCTACACTTGTTGATTTGACTATTTTTAGCAAATCTGATCCATTTTTCATGGATCTAGATTTGATCTTGTAAGGCTATAAAGCCAAAGACATTTGGAGAACAGGGGGGTTCGAGCTTGGAGAAACTTTGCCTTTGTTTTGGTTTCTTATTCTAATAAAGAATCACAGTTTCCTCTTGTTATTGTGATCAGACTTTTTCATCCACCATTATTCTGCACTCTGTTTGAATTAGCTTAGATTATGCTCATAATTTAAATGGAGGAACTTCTTATTGATTAGTGTGACCCTGCGTTATGTGTGTACTTGGTTGTATAAACCCTGCATGTTAATGTACTTGGTTGTCTCAGTAATATTCTTCATACCTTACTGTTATTTGGCATCTGATTTACAGTTTCTAAGAGCACTGGCTCATTTAACTATTTGATAAGCAATCTCTCCATCGTGCTATATTAGTATCCCCTCGATCCACCTACTGAAAAGCATTGAATTCTTAAGTTACCAGGCATACCTAGCTTATAACCCTAGGTAGTTTCCTGGAGTGATAACAAAATGGCGCCGTTGCCGGGGAGCGAGGTGAGAAGTTGATCTTCCTGGGAGACGACATAGATCTAATCTTTGATGATAGACAAGGGGTAGACACTTATTGGTTATAATCATCTATCTGGCGACTCCATGAAGGACGAACTCAATGGCGACTCCATTGTTCAGAATTCTGTTGGTGATTCCACTGGTATGAAATGGAAAAGATCTTAGCTAAGAGGTATGCTTTTTGTGATTTTTCAGATATATCTGGTTTTCCGCATCCAGTTCCAACTATAAATGAATGGGATGATTATCTTCCCAGATTCAGAGGAAGTAAGTATGATCATCCCGGTGAGCACTTATTCAATTTTCATCAATGCATGCTTGAACATGGCTTTGTTCACGAAGATGTCTTGATCAAGCTGTTCAAATTTTCTTTAGAAGGAAATGCTCGTGAATGGTGTCAATCCCTTCCTGCTATTAGTATCCATTCTCTGAAGGATTTCCATGTTGCTTTCAATTCATATTACAAGAAGATTTATTCAGCTGATCTTCTTTTTCCTGAGTGTTGTCATGAGTTTAATCTTTCAAAAGTAGAACTTCAGGGAGAGTATGCTGCTGAAGAAAATACTCTTCATCATGATCAGGAGATCATTGATTCAACCCATGATAACCTTAGTGATGCTTTTGACATCATATCAAATGCACCTACTGATGTATGTTGTCATGAAGATGATATTATTCCCTCTGAAGAGTTTGAAGATGTTGAGCAGAATGACATATCAGCAAGTGACAGTTTCAGATCTGCAGAGTTTGAAGAGGACAGCTTACAATTTCCAGATTTGCAGGGGTTGTCCAATATTCAGATAGAACAGGTGAACCATGATCCCAAATGTATTGATGTTGCAGCAGCATATGTTATGAGGATCCCATGTCTTCCAGACTTGCAGACAAAGGCAGATTGCAGCACTTTTGAAGAGAGTGATGGTGGCGAGATCTCGAGCAGTCCGAATCAGCAGTCCATTGGAAATGTGTCTCCAGCAGATTTTGAGCAGACTTCTCCAGTAGATCTTGAGCAGTTTACACACATCATTGAGATCAAGGAGGACATTCATCCACATTATTTTCGTTTACAGTCAGAACAGCAAGGAGAGGTATTTTATCATGTTTTTCATGATCCTATTGCTGATTTTCTGGAATCCAGGAACCATGTGAATGTCAAAATATTCTTTATAGATGAAAGCTGGTATGATCATCTGTTCGAACCTTTTTTCTACATGATATGGCTTCATTTGTTGTTCGAGTCTAAATCAAAGATGCCTGTAAATCACAATCTGACATGGATGCATTGGGAATCCAGTGTTACTTGATCATGCTGCTCCTATTAGTTAGTGTAGGAGTAGATAGGAAAATAAGCTCTTTTATGAGCACGTAGATCATCTTCAGTTGATTGTTGAATAAGCAGAGCAGGCTGCATGTAAGCTACAGGTGGGATACAGGTTTGCAGAGGGATCAGTGTTAAAGAATTGATGACTCCATGCCCAATGCTAAAGGCTACTGGAACTACTTGGTTCTGGGATTCTTCGGAACCTCACTGGGAGGATTCCATCCCCGAGTAGGAGCCTGATGTTATCTCCCAAATTGACCACCGTCATTTGGATGATAGAATGGGTCAAAAAAATTTAAAAAGAAATTTTTTGGAGTTCATTAAGAGGTCTAATTTTGATGTGCATAGTTGAAATTTTCATTCATCTAAGTCTTAGTCTTCAAAATGCAAAATTTCAGCTTTCGGCAGCTAAGCTTGTTTGTGAAAAGTTAGTTAACTGCCAAAACAGGTCGTTTTCGGCAGCTAAAGCACGAAACAGACAGAAGGCTTAACTGCCGAAACCTGTAGAATTTCCAGAAAAAAACTGCCTTTGGGAAAAATCAATTTTCTCAGCCGTGGAATGTCCGTTTTGCATGTTCTAATAGTCGATTGACATATACAGATCATAATCTATCCACTGGTGCTTTCATATTTGGTTTTAGAGCTTGGAAAGTCAGCCAAAATTTCCCCAAAATATCACGTGTCAGAAATTCCTGAGCAAACCTGTTACAGGGCAGCAAGCTAGTGTTTTTGCCCAGATTTGACTTTTTCTCAACCAAATCTCTCGAGGTTGGTTTCTAATGATGTATAATAATTAAATACATCAGGTTTAAGAGTTTATCTTGATGTATTTGATGTTTAAGAAGGTTGAAAAGTGAAAATGGTGGACTATTTAATGAGCAGAAATACTGTATTTTTGCCAAAGGAGGCAAATTCGAATTTCTCATGATGATTCATCAGCCTTGGGAGGCTTTCTACACTTGTCAAAGAAATTGGAGGATATCAGGACTGTCAAGATAGATTTTGACTCATTGGATAAGATCTTTTCCTATTTTGTTTTGACTTTCCAATTTTAGCATTCTAGATCCATTTTTATAGGATCTCATCCTACACTTGTTGATTTGACTATTTTTAGCAAATCTGATCCATTTTTCATGGATCTAGATTTGATCTTGTAAGGCTATAAAGCCAAAGACATTTGGAGAACAGTGGGGTTCGAGCTTGGAGAAAATTTGCCTTTGTTTTGGTTGCTTATTCTAATAAAGAATCACAGTTTCCTCTTGTTATTGTGATCAGACTTTTTCATCCACCATTATTCTACACTCTGTTTGAATTAGCTTAGCTTATGCTCATAATTTAAATGGAGGAACTTCTTATTGATTAGTGTGACCCTGCGTTATGTGTGTACTTGGTTGTATAAACCCTGCATGTTAATGTACTTGGTTGTCTCAGTAATATTCTTCATACCTTACTATTATTTGGCATCTGATTTACAGTTTCTAAGAGCACTGGCTCATTTAACTATTTGATAAGCAATCTCTCCATCATGCTATCTTAGTATCCCCTCGATCCACCTACTGAAAAGCATTGAATTCTTAAGTTACCAGGCATACCTAGCTTATAACCCTAGGTAGTTTCCTGGAGTGATAACAGTTTCCAAACTACGGAGGTAAAGATTATTTGTGCAAGTTTTTTTTTGATAGAGTTAATTAATATTTTTGTTTTTAGTGGTGATGTCACAGGATATATCAATATGAAAAATTCAAATATATTTACTTTTGGAAACATAAAATTGTAGTACATGAGTTCCCCTACTCAAATTGAAGCTAAAGGAAATTGGAACAGAGCCATAAGAAAGCACTTGGTGTTATGGAACAAGTACCAAGTGAGGATACCACTTCGGAAGATGAAAAAAAAAATTAACACCAAAAATTGGAATTGCTTGAGGACAAGCAATCTTGGGTGGGAGGACTGTCATGTCCCCAT
This sequence comes from Pseudotsuga menziesii, assembly GCA_001517045.1. Taxonomy (NCBI): domain Eukaryota; kingdom Viridiplantae; phylum Streptophyta; class Pinopsida; order Pinales; family Pinaceae; genus Pseudotsuga; species Pseudotsuga menziesii. Next base: position 444,465 of record LPNX010923610.1, read on the forward strand.
TCAAATAAGACTAAGTGCAAATAATGTTGCACTAGCATACTAGTTCTCTATGTTGACATGGAGACATAAATTTTGTAATAAAGGGAATATGCGACCCAAAAGGAATTTATTTTAACATATTCACATTTAAATGGGTCACATAAATGATAAATAATAATAAAATAAGGTGGAATGGGTTCATGAAGACACTTGGAAGCTTGTGGAGCCTTTGGATGACTATATTCCCCACACACTTGGCATGATCTTCATCCAAAATTGAATACATGGGTAATATAAAGTTATTGGAGGGTGATGTGGTGTAAAATAGAATATAATGAGCCAAGGAATTCAAATTGGTAAAGGAGAGTAACTCCCATAGAAGAGGAAGATACTAGAATACATTTTGTGCCACTTGGAAGGAGATTCCATGCACTCTATGACAACAAATGATGAAATATTATATGACAAGTATGACAAATTCAGACCCGATTTTAGACATATTACAAATATGAAATGACAGGGCTAAAAATAGCCACCAAGAGGTCGAATTTTGGATTTATAGGAATCTATTTGAATTGGGGAAAAAATTGGAGCATGAAGAGGAAGACAAATGTCATGAGAGTTACTAAACCAATAATATGAGTTGGAGTAATTCCATGTTGGTAAATTTGACATTATTAGGACTCTTGAAGTTAATAAAGGTATGTCATGAGGAAAGATAATGCACTTTCCCTACTTGTGAACCAATTTGAAGGGAGTTGGCTTCCTTTCCAAGTTGGTCGATGGAGAGGCCATTTAGACCTCTCATTGGAGATTAATGAAGGAGTTTTAGTTTCAGTTTGAAGGACCATACATTCGGATTCTCATATATTCCCCTATTCTCTCATTCATTCTTCTCCATCCCCCCACACTCTCATGTTGAGGGAACACTTGTTGGAGTGGTGCTTGTGCTTTGTTGAGTATATTTGGTGCAAAATATGTGACATATTATGTATGCATATATAATCTCATGTCCATAATATCTGTAAGTCTAAATATCATAAATCCATGTATGAAAGGCTTGCATTCCCATGCTCTTGAATGACTAGTTTTCATGTATTTGGATTCCATTTTGGAAAGAGTCTAAATTATATTTGTATGAGGAATTTAGTATAAGTTTGATGATTATTGGGAAGCCATAAATGATATATAACTCTTTAATTTCATCACCATATTCTTTGTAGATCAAAATTCAAGAAACTACAATGTGAAAGGCTCGCATCTCCATGCCCTTGAATAACTAGTTTTAATGGATTTGGCTTCAATCTTGAAGTAGTTTTATATCAGATTTGTATTAGGGATTTTATTTGAGTTTTCTGATGTTGTGACAGAAATATATTATGTATTACTTTGTAATTCCATGTCCCTATTCTCCGTGGTTTGAAATCCAAGAAATCCATCTGTGAAGCTCTTGTAATTCCATGCTATTAAATCACTAGTTTTCATGTATTTGACTCCCATACTGAATGAATTGTCTACCAGAATTGTATGAAGGGATTTCTATGGTTTTTAATACTTGTGGGGAAGCAATTTGTATGTTGTATATTTTATCTATATTTCACATCATGATCTGAACTTTTAACTCTACCTTTCATATATCAGAATCAAGCTAGTTATGCAATCATTAGGAGATCTTTGAGGTAAAAAACGGGCCTCAAACAAAAAAAGTACCATTAAAATTCACTTTATAAGAACCTATGGGATTCAAGATGATGATGTCAACCATAAGGGTAAAATTTGTAAAAAAAATGGAGGGAAAAAAGAAAAACTACTTTTTCTTATCGTATTTTTGACATATATCCATATCGGTTCAAGCAAATTTCGAGTTTGGGAACTTGTGGATGTGGAATTTAATTGTGCATTCAACCCATACCTACACTACGTACTTTTTAGGTACCCAAGACACCCAGAAATGTAAATTTCAATAAAAAATGTATTTGAATATTAAAATATTTTTTTTAATGAGATTTCATTTTTGGGTGTCATGGGTACCTTAGAATTATGCAGTGTGGGTATGGGTTGGATGCATAATTAAATTACGCATCCAACAAATCTTCAACCTCAAAATTTGGGTGAACCGATCAGAAGATATGTAAAAAATACAGTAAGAAAAAGTAGTTTTTTTTTTCTCCTCCAAAAGTTAAATTTTTACTTTATTATTTCCCTTATGAAACCCATTTTAGACCTCAAAACTCCCCTAATGTTCCCCATAAGCAATTTCCCTGAAAGTGCTCATGCAAATGTTGCACTTTATAATTAGTTTTAAGGGATAATAACAATGATTAATTACAGAACCTAATGCCTTATATTCATACCCATACTCTGTTATGAAATTTTGGAGGATCGTACTTGAGTTGGGAAGCCAATTTGGCCTACACCCTAGGGGGGATTTAACCACAGTTTCCTAGTAAATTTTCTCTTTCTGTTATTAGACACAAAAAAAATTTCATAGGTATAAATTCAGTCCTAAAGTGTTCAAAGAGTCTCTTTGGAGGTATTAAGACACACCATACCATTTCCTTTCAAATTCGGGACCATTCACTGAAAGTTGGAACCCCCTAGAGTCATGACTAGTCAAGCTTGAATTTTCCCTATTTGTATTTCTCTCCAAAATTCCAAGAAGGGACTGCTAGAGAAATAATCCATATTAGTAATATGATCATACACCTAGGTACATTTCCTTAGCTTCTGTACTATGTTCTATGGTTGAGACTAAGGATATATTCATCATTTGTTGATAGTTGGGGCACTCATGGTTAATTATTCTGACAGTTGAGGCACTCTAGGTGGATCATTCTAAAAAACCAGGGGCCCTCATTGATGACATTATACCTTGGTGCACTCCACCATCCCTAGATGTAGGGAATATGTTTGACCTTAGGCTCTAGTGCATGTTTGTGGTTGTTTTTAGCCTTCGTTGAGCATTTATTACCTCCTAGAGCCACTCACACTCACCCATGTGCTCACCCACTCCTATAATTCCTCCATTTATGGTCCAACATTCCTCACCCTCATTCACACTTTTATTTGTGACCGTTTGGGATGATTTGGAAGATGATTGGTCCACCTAGGGGGGTTTGAGGGTCAAATCATGATCTAACACTTGTATGCATCTATATGGCCTCCAAGGCCTCACAATTTTTACCTATTATAATATAAAAATTTCCCAAACATATTTACATGTTTGAAAATCATAATAATATCCGTTATTGACTACATTTGTGTATGATATTTTCACTCTTCCTGTTGTTTTGTGCATAATTTGTGTGTAATATCGAATTGTGAGAATCTCCTTGGATCCTAAATCCTACTGTAAAACAATTGTTACATGGTATCAGATATTTTTGAAGCTGAAAATCAAATTGAGAGTCTTTGAGTTGTTGTTTGAGGGATTTTCCAGATAGATTCGAGTGTTTGCATTGCATCACCTAGTTCGCATGAATAAATGGAGTAGACTCATGTATTGATGAACCCATTCAATTATATTGAATGGAATTATGAAATGGTGATCCAACTAAGGTTGAAAGGCATGTACAAGGTCACCATGGGGACTGAAGTCAACCCCAACTCTGTTGTGGAGAAATTGAAGTTCTTCAACAGGCTTGATGAAGAGTTTGGAATGCCTTGTCTCAGTATTTCAAGAAACGTAATATTCCATGTATATAGTATATCAAATCCCAATGAATTATGGATTAATATTGAGACATTCTTTTGGAAAACTGATGAGATGAGAGGTCACCAGCTTGAAAATGAGCTAATCTCACTAAGTCCATCTCACTTTGAGACAATCCAAGACTTCTTCACCAAGTTCAAATTGTTGGTGCTTCAGCTGAAATAGTGTGGCATAGAAAATAAGGAGTATCATCTCATATTTTCCATACTTTCAAAGCTAGGTCTAGAGTACTCAGTGTTTGTGTCAACATTCCACTCTAGCAAGCTCATAGTGAAACTAGTGCATGCCTTCCATGGCTGATTTCATGGAGTCACTGAATCAAGAGAAATACAAGCTAGTACAAATGGGAGCCATCAAATATAGTAAGGATAAATCCCTTGTTGCAGGATTTTTTAATCCATCCAAAGGAAAGAATAAATCCATAGATCCAAAGCAGCAAAAGAAGAAGAAGAAGTTGGAAAAACCCAAATATTCAAATGGGGGTTTGAATCCTTGCAAGGACAAGGACAAGAAGAAGCAAGAGAAGACCAAATGCACCTACTATCACAAGGGGTGGAATCTAGAGAGTGCATGTATGAACAATACCATAGAAATGATGTCTCAAATACTTGAGAAGAACAACATCCCACTACCCGAGGGCGCAAGGAAGAAAGATGGTGGTTCGGGCTCAAACAATAAAGAAAGGCGCAATGATTTGGTTGTTGTTTTTTCAAACTCTTTTTCCTTCATCATAGATTCAGGAAATTCTAGGAATATGTCCTCCATAGAAGACTTCTTCTCATCCATGTATTCTCACAGTAGTCCATCCATTTGTGTGGGTGATGATTCAGAGATCCAAGCCAAAGGGATTGGAAGGATTAATATTAAAGATGGGTATTTCAATAGTGTTTTGTTTGTACCTGATATAGTAGAAAACCTACTCTCAATGTATAAAATGACTCACACTGGTGAAGCCATAAGAGTAACATTTACTCTAGACACAGTGGAGATAGCAGAAATATCTACAAACAAAGTGGCCTGGGTTTGTTGATCATAATGCAATATGTGCAAATTCTCCCATTTCCTCCAATACAACCAAGAGAATGCGCTCCTGTTACATGCCAATGAGACAAGAAAGTTGTGGCATGATATATATGGCCATATCAGATACAAGTAACTCTAGGAATTGAACATATAAGGTCTGGTGGAAGGGATTCCTTCTATCAAGTTCTCAAATGGCACATGCAAAGGATGTGTAGTTGGAAAGCATGTTGAGCACAGCTATGAGAAAGGGAAGGAAAGGAGAGCTGTCCAAGTTCTTGATTTGGTTCATTTAGATATTAGTGGGCCTCTTCCCACACCCTCTTATGAGGGATCAAGGTATGTAATTACTTTCATAGATGACTTCTCAAGGTATTGCTGGGTATATTTCCTCAAACTAAAATCTGAATTCTTTGAGACTCTCAAATTTTCGAGAGCCTTGGTTTAGAATGCACGTGGGAACAAGATCAAGGTACTTAGGACTGAAAATGGCAAGGATTATGTGAACAAGAGTTTTCAGAATATTTGTGAATAATGTGGGATCCAAATGGAGCATTCAGTTCCCTACACACCATAGTAAAATGGTGTTGCAGAGTGCAAGAACAGGGCACTCAAGGAGATGGAAGCCTGTATGATTGAAGAAAAGGATTTGAATCCCAATATTTGGGATGAAGCCATTAACTGTGCTACATATTTTCAAAATATATTTCCTCATTAATATTTGTATGGAAAAACACCATATGAGGCTTGGATTGGTCCAAAGCCATTTTTTTCTCATTTCAGCGACTTTAGCTCAAAGGCTTGGGCTAAGAATCTGTTGCAACTGCAACATTTTCCCAAAATTCAAAAAATTTTAGGACCCTCCTTTTGCTTATATCGGTTTGATTTTCTTATTTGATTTGATCTAATGATTCTTTAGAAAGACCTTTCTAATGCTTGAAACCATCCACTATTTGTTTAAGCTTTATCATTGCCTTTGAATGCGTTTTCAGTGTGTGTGAATCGAAAGTTCATTTGCTTGCGCTCCTGCTGTTGTGGAGAAATAACAAGTTTTAGCTTCGACATTTTTCCCCGATGTGTTTGTCTTAATTGGCTGACCTTTGGTTTCATGTTGAAACATCTTATGACTTCATTCTCCGCAATTGCAGACGACAGATTGTGAAGTCTCCCGATTATCGCTTTTACTTTTCAGACCTCGCGTTGTTGTTTTCGCCGCTCCTTAAGTCTTGGGCTTCCGCCGAGGTGGCTTCCAAAATCACTAGCCTTACGGTCATTTAGTTGATTTATCCTCCAATGAAGACCTTACCTATTGTGGAATGTTTGTCCTTTATGATTCCACCATTGCGGTTCCTGATTCTGTTATCACTCCGACAATTAGTCTTGCGAAGCTCCAATGCGGTTGTCTCGACGGTTAGCTTAGTGGTTTTTCCACCCGATGTATAAGTACTCTGCCCACCGATGCATGTTGGCCCTCTAGTCACATGTCTATAACCTTCTTCTCTTCCACCGTTGCGGCTATGAAAAGCACTTGGCTTCCAATGTCGATGTATTTCTGATTTTCGATTGGAATTTTTCCCGCCCACAACTTAGGTCATAACTCTCCCGAATCCGATAGGCCTACGTGTTTCTGTGGTACCCGTCTCCTGTTAAGACCCACTTATGCAGCTGTGAATCAGTTTACCCTGCCAAGGTTAGCATCTTAAGCCGCCGATGAGTTCTTCATTTTCCATCATCAGATATTTCTTTCAAACCTGTAGGTGGACGAGGTGGTGGAGTTGGCATTTTTGAAAGTTCTTATAATAGTCATGCACATGATCTTTCTTATTGAGTAGCCGTTTTGGTTGATATCATTTGACGTTTTTTTTAGAATGCAATCACAATGAATGATGCACATTGATTTATTGCAGGTGGACTCAAGGGATTGTTGAGATGACCACGACGCGAAGGCATAGCTGGACAGTTTTGACAAAGATCGAACCGAAACTGGCAGGATCGCAAAGAGGACAAGCGAAGCAGAAGGCAAAGATCAGTAGTGACAAAGGCGCAGACCTGAAAGATGTCAGTTACTAAACAGATCATGAGTGCACACAGAAAAGATAAAAGTAGGGATCCGAAACGTTTTGAGAGACTGAAAGGTCATGCGTTTGGGAGGGTAGCCCAAGCGGTCAACTATTAGTTTAAATATTTGAAAGTTAGAATTGATAGGGGCTTTTCCCCAGTTAGACATGTAAAGAGATATTGTAAGAAGAACTAATTTTTTTTGCAATAAAGAATTATTGTTTGCCTGTCGGAGAAAGTTTGGTGGGACGTTCAAATGCTATGCTATGGATTGGTGAAAGATGAACTATTTCATTTTTCCATTTTTTGTCCATTAACTATGAGATCGTTCTAACTCTTAGAGCCTATGTTCTTGTTTGAATGATTTCTGGTTTATTCTGTGAAATTACCACCATGAGTAATGCATGTTGTTCATAAACAATTGGCTATCTGATTGTCTAAATATCTTTAATCGTTCATGTGTTGTAGGAAGGAATATCAGTTATTTGTAATTTCTCTTTATAATGCATGCACAATACACATTACTCATAAATAAGTTACGATTTGGCTCCCCATGGATAGATAGATAGATAGATAGATAGATAGTTTTTCTTTATTTCTGCATATGTGATTTAGATGCTTGTGAGTTCTAAGACGAGAGGTAAGAACCTGCGCATCACGTTGTGACTATTCCTTGCATCCTTTATCACCCTACATGGTTAATCATGCATGTGCATATCATACTTAAAGTCAAAAAATACAAAAAATATACATGGTGGACCGGGCCGCAACCGGTAAAACCTTTATTTTTTGTTACTTGACCTATGGTAGCCGGAACGCAAACTGGATGGATTCCCTATACCAAAAAGTCATGGGCTAGTTGGGAATGTTGACTGGGGAGAATCCCTTGCTGTTTTTGCCTGCGAATTTCCAAGCCTCAACATTTTTGGTGCTAGAAGGAGGGACGCCAATGCATGGCTAGCCGTGGAAACATATTTTCCCGAGATTACCCCACCAGCAGATATTTGGAATCTTTTGGCTTAACCCAAGTACTGACAGGTTTTGGTTCTACCTTTGAAGCAAGTAAGCCCAGTTTCATCTTATGGTGTTTCTTACTCAGACTCCTATTTGTTCACCTTTTCTCATGGCTGGTATAAATGTGAATTAGCCCAACCCTCTACCGGCTTAGAGAGCTAGATCACCTTTGAACCTAACACCTCCTTTGCACAACCTACCTTAAGCTTTTGATAAGCTGCTGCCTAAGTTTGATCCCCAGGAAAGGATTGCTGTAGATGACCACTTGCAAAGTTTCTATTTAGAAGTAGAAGGATTGAGGGTTGGGGAGTACGAAGATGTGGTCTGTAGATTGTTCCCACATACCCTTAAAGGAGCAGCAGTATCCTGGTATTTTAGTTTTCCTGCAAACTCTATTCCTGATTGGGACACCTTCAAAAGGATTTTCAGAAGTAAATACGTAGCCCAAAAGACACATGCCTCATTAATGAAAGGTCTTGGTTTGTTAAAAAAAGAAAAGGATGAGAAGGTACATCATTTTACTCAAAGGTTTTCAACATAATTAAAGAAATTTTCTGAAACTGACAGACCCTCAGACAAAGTCTTAATTGAATATTATACCTCAGCCCTAGGACCTGAGCTGGCCATGTTCGCCAAAATGAAAAATCGACCTACGTTGGTAGAGACTTATGAAGAAGCAGGAAGGTTAGAGGCTGAAAAGGAAAGTATAGAAGACTATCTCAAGCAACCTGAAGAAAAAACTATCGGGAGAAGAACCTTATTGTTATCTAAACCTAAAGAGGAACAATCACATGATTTTGAGGGAATGTTGAAAATGATTCACAAACTATCCAACCAAATAATAGATTTGGAAAAAGAAAGGGAAGTTCAGAAAACTTACAAACCCTACTACCAAAAAAGGGAGGATAGCAACCAATTGAAGATCCCTCCACCAAATTCAGCATCAATGAATATAACAGAGGTGGGGGTGACAATTTCAGCACTTTCCACCAACAACCTCATTCTGAAGAGAAGTGTCCTCAATGGTTAAATTCAATGACATTGGTTATGAATTAGCTACTAGACTCTAAATTGACTAAGAACAGTGGTAAAGAAGAAGAGAAAAACCAGACCATAGAGAAACAAGAAGATGATACCATGTTTTTATGGGATGGTGTCTCGCTTTTCAACATAGAAGAGAGTGCGTTTAAATATGAATACACACCTACAGCAACAAAGAACATGGATTTGATAATTAAATACAATGCAACAATTGCAAAGATTAAGAGGTTGCAAACGAATGTCAAGAGACAAATAAATGTCAATGTTGCAGATAAAACACCTGAAGTCACTACTGTCAATCAAGAAATAGAGTCAATCAACGAGCCTGTCAAACTTGTAGAGGTTAATGAAGGAAACACTGAAAAATTTGAGGAACTTAAAAAATATATACCCACTCAAAATCAACTGGGAGAAGAAGACATAGAACCAAGTTGGGAAGAAAAGGCTAAAACCCCACCTTTTCTTTTGACTCTAGAAATGCTGGATCATAATGTGCATAATTGTTTGGTAGATTCTGGGTCATCGGTAAATGTTATGCCAATTGAAGTTTGCAGAAATATTAATGGTTAGCCAGAGCCCACAGCCTGGGAAGTAGTGCAACTAGATAAAAAGGGTGTCAAAGTAGTGGGAGAAATGAAGAATGTTCTCATACGCTTATTTGCAAATAACAAGATATGTCAATTTATTGACATTATGGTGGCTGACGTACCAGATGGATATGGGCTTATTCTGAACTGAGATTGGTCTGCCAGGTTAAAAGGTTATTTTGCTTCAGACTGGTCTCATTTATGGTTACCTCTTAAGGGTACCTAGAATCAGATTAAAATTTTGAGAGAACCTTACATGAAACATACTGTCACTAAGTTGGGGGAAGGTAATGAATCTTCTAATTTTGTCCTGGGAAATTATCTAACAGAGCTTAGACTAAGATATCATACCTCAAGAAAGGCCAGTTCTATGATTAACACTCATCCTTAGCTCCTTCAACTTCCTCAGGCTGATAAGGATGACTGTAGACTAGTAGACATGGTTTTTATTTCAAAAATAGCAGAACTAGACCATGATTAGGTATCTCATGTCTACAATCCAGCCCCACCCCTTGACTCACCAGGTTAAAGGATTTTCAAGAGTGGGCACTTTTTCGTTTCTGTTGTTTTAATGATTCTATACATAAATAATTTGATGTTGTTTTCTTTTTGTTTATTGATTTGATATTGTTTTTCTTTAATGCTTTGTTGCTAGTTCTTTTGGTTTTGAATAAAGAGGCAAACTTTTGGTTGTGATGGAAACATTAGGGTTCTTAATTAACTGAAATCTTGAGCAAAAGACTTTGCTTTTAAAACATAGAATGTCTTCTAATAGAAGTGTTCCTAATTGGCCATGTATTCATTGAAGTCCTACTTAACCCCTGTAAATAGCTCAGAATTAAGAAGTCTGGAATCCTATTTCGAGGTTCCATCCATTTCACATCTAAAATGTCCAAGGGAGTGGCAGCAAAGGACCCACGGAAAGGAAGCAAGGTAAACAGTATATCATATATAAATGATCCCATGCCATGATTTCAGAAAAGCTAAAAGCTATCAAGAGTCAAAACTCCTTAAAGAAACAATACATATCAAAGCAAAGTATCAAAAGCATGAACTTCAAATTGCCAAAAGTTCCTCTCCGTCCATGAGATGAAAAGTAAATTCTTCTCTCACACAAAAGGACACTATGGATAGAGGAGCCTGAATAAAATTCAGAAAGAAAGGAAGAAGGAGGATTCAAAAGAACTAAAGTTCAAATGGCACAAAAGTGCAGTTGGCATGGGAATGAGGAACAAAGGGATAGTGTTGTTTACTATATGTTACAATCCTTTGGTGTCCAAGCTAGAAACTACCTAAGGACGGGTAAAATAAATCTCACTTATTAGGCCTCAAAAGAGTTATTTAGACTTGCAAATATTTCTGATGTCACCTTTTCCTAATGAATGAACTGCTTCTCAATGATTTAAATGTATGGGTTGGCCAGCTTAGGAATACAAACATCTAGAAGATTTCAATTTTGAGCTAGACATTCTTTTACTATGGAGGAGTTAAATCAGAAATCTGGGGTTCACCAGGTAGTCAGCAATTGTTGCAGCTGCAACATTTTCCCAAAATTCAAAAAATTTCGGGACCCTCCTTTTGCTTATATCGGTTTGATTTTCTTAATTGATTTGATCTAATTATTCTTCAGAAAGACCTTTCTAATGATTGAAACAATACACTATTTGTTTAAGCTTTATCATTGCCGTTGAATTCATTTTCAGTGTGTGTGAATCGGAAGTTCATTTGCTTGCGCTCCCACCGTTGCGGAGAAATAACAAGTTTTAGCTTCGACATTTTTCCCCGATGCGTTTGTCTTAATCAGCTGACCTTTGGTTTCGCGTTGGAACATCTTGTGACTTCATTCTCCGTAGTTGTGGACGGCAGATTACGAAGTCTCCCGATTATCGCTTTGACTTTTTAGACCTCACGTTGTTGTTTTCGCCGCTCCTTAAGTCTTGGGCTTCCGCTGTGGTAGCTTCCAAAAGCACTAGCCTTCCGGTCATTTAGTTGATTTCTCCTCCGATGAAGACCTTACCTATTGCAAAATGTTTGTCCTTTATGATTCCACCGTTGCAGCTCCTAATTCCGCTATCACTCCGATGATTAGTCTTGCGAAGCTCCGATGTGAATGTCTCGATGGTTAGCTTAGTGGTTTTGCCACCCAATGTATAAGTACTCCGCCCGTCGATGCGTGTCGGCCCTCTAGTCGCATGTCTATAACCTTCTTCTCTTCCGTCGTTGAGGCTGTACAAAGCACTTGGCTTCCGATGTCGATGTCTTTCCGATTTTCGATTGGAAGTTTTCCCGCCCACAGCTTAAATCATAACTCTTTCGACTCCGATAGGCCTACGTGTTTTCACAGTACCCGTCTCCTATTAAGACCCGCTTATGCGACTGTGAATGAGTTTACCCTGCCAAGGTTAGAATCATAAGCTGCCAATGAGTTCTTCATTTTCCATCATCGGAGATTTCTTTCAAACCCATAGGTGGACGAGGTGGTGCCGTTGGCGTTTGTGAAAGTTCTTATAACGGTCATGCACATGATCTTTCTTGTTGAGTAGCCATTTTGGTTGATATCATTTGACGTTTTGTTTTAGAATGCAATCACAATGAATGATGCACATTGATTTATTGCAGGTTGACTCAAGGGACTTTTGAGATGACCACGGCGTGAAGGAATAGTTGGACAGTTTTGGCAAAGATCGAACCGAAACCGGCAAGATCGCAAAGAGGACAAGCGAAGTAGAAGGCAAAGATCAGTAGTGACAAAGGCGCAGACCTAAAAGATGTCAGTTACTAAACAGATCATGAGTGCACACAGAAAAGATAAAAGTAGGCATCCGAAACATTTTGAGAGACTGAAAGGTCATGCATTTTGGAGGGCAGCCCAAGCGGTCAACTGTTAGTTTAAATATTTGAAAGTTAGAATTGACAGGGGCTTTTTCCCAGTTAAACATGTAAAGAGATATTGTAAGAAGAACTACTTTTTTTTTCAATAAATAATTATTGTTTTCATGTCGTAGAAAGTTTGGTGGACGTTCAAATGCTATGCTATGGATTGGTGAAAGATGAACTATTTCATTTTTCCAGTTTTTGTCCATTAACTGTGAGATCATTCTAACTCTTAGAGCCTATGTTCTTGTTTGAATGATTTCTGGTTTATTCTGTGAAATTACCACCATGAGTAATGCATGCTGTTCATAAACAATTGGCTATCTGATTGTCTAAATATCTTTAATCATTCATGTGTTGTAGAAAGGAATATCAGCTATCTGTAATTTCTCTTTATAATGCATGCACAATACACATTACTCATAAATAAGTTACAATTTGGCTCCCCGGGGATAGATAGATAGATAGATAGTTAGTTAGTTTTACTTTATTGCTGCATATGTGATTTAGATGCATGTGAGTTCTAAGACGAGAGGTAAGAACCTGTGCATCATGTTGTGACTACTCCTTGCATCCTTTATCACCTTGCATGGTTAATTAGGCAGGTGCATATCATACTTTAAGTCAAAAAATACACACGGTGGACCGGGTCGCAACCGGTAAAACCTTTATTTTTTGTTACTTGACCTACGGTAGCCAGACCACAAACCGAACGGATTCCCTATACCAAATAGTCATGGTCTAGTTGGGAACGTTGACTGGGTAGAATCCCTTGTTGTTATTGCCTGTGAATTTCCAAGCCTCAACAGAATCCTCCAGAGAAGAGAAAGGCCTTGCAACCTAAAATAAAGGAGTCCATCATGGTTGGATATGCTGAATATTAAAAGGGATACAAGCTCTTTGATCCCTCATCTTAGAATACATTCATATAATGGAGTGTACATGTTGGAGCAGGGTCCCGCAGCTATAGGAAAAGATGCCATTTTGGTGAATAGACAGTTTGGCGAAGACAAAGAGATAAGGTGAAGCTACGACACCGTAGCATGTTTTTAGCTGCAGAGCAGAGCCAAAAATCATGACTGTTGGAACAGAGAAGTCAAGGAAGATGACAGTACCTGAGCGGCCGAGAAGAGAGAGCTCAACCACTGCATTGAAGGCAGCAGAGAAGATAGGAGGGCTGAGCTACCCTCATAAAGGAAAAGGAGCAACGAGGCTGAGGTATTGAAGACGAAGGACAGAAGAAGGGAAGCGGTGCATAGCACCCATGGTCAGCACCGAGAAGCATGGAAGACTACAGAGAGCAGTGGTGTGATGGAAAGTGGCTACCCCAAGTACAGATATGCCGAATGTCACTAGTTAGGGTTTGGGTTACTGTTGGAACAAGCCCATAGTGTTGTAATGGCGAGGCCTTCAGGCCACCTATAAAGGGATGTATTTTGTATTGTAAAAGGTTGGCATTTTGGGCATTTTAGGCCATCCAGCTAGTCAGATTATCAGTAGTTTGTTAGCTTATTGTATTTTGTATTGTAACAATCCACAGGGATTGATAGACACAAAGAGAGAGAGAGAGAGAGAGTGAGAGTATATTGTAAGAAGGCAATATAGAGAAGAGATCTAGGAGAGAAGGGCTCCAGGATGAGTGCAGAGTTACCAAGAAGATCTCTAGTTGCATATGGGGTGCAGCAAAACTGTGTACCTTTCTCAAGTTATAATATAGAAACATACTTCTGTCGATGTAACTTCCACCTTGGAAGTGAACCACGTAAAATCAAAGCGTTATGTGTTGATTCATGTGTTTGTATTTACTTGTTATATCTGTCATTCATTACATGAACTTTTTATGTGTATGTTATTCAGTTCATAACATATAACCAGGATAAATGCAAGTTGAAGTCTTTAAGTATTCTGTATAAGACTCTGTCTAAGTTTCCCTTGAGACAGTTAAGAGTCGCAGTATAAAACAGCGCTACGTATTGTGTCCTGTAGGTTAACACCAGTAAGATAGGTACGCTGAGTCGCAGCGGTAGTATATCGCAGGGAGGAAATATCGCACCACCAGAGGGGATGTGGTGCGCTGTGGTTAAGGATCTAGCAGAGGAAAGAGTTATGTGTTGCCCAGGACGAGGCGATGCGATACAGGTTGGAGTCATTGCGGGTAAGAGGAAACTACGCATCGCATCACAGAGAAGAGAGAGACTTCTCGCAGGATAAGAAGAGTTGCGAGATGCACATAGGATGCCATACAGAACCTGGTCGAGACACTTGAGTCCTTGACCAACCCATTAGGATCACTTCGGGTGAGACTTCAGGCCACTCCGTGGTCAGTCGCTGAAAGGGCCAATGAGCTAAGGGTGTTGTTGGTTCATTATAGTAAACTTGGGTCTGCCCAGATGACCAACAAATGGTTCCATTGTTGGTTTTGAACAAACTGAGCACAGATGTTTTGTTGGCATCCTACTAGAGACGAACTCAATGAGTGGGTTGTGTCTACAGAGAAAGAGTTTTCCGAACGAGAGAACAAGAGTCCTAGACTGAGTACAGAGGACTGGTTACAAAAACATATCATTACAGACCTGCATGCGATATTTTTTGCGACCTTTGGAAATGAGCTTTACGACTGGTTATCAAAGTTGACTGATAAGAACATATTCAATAAGAAAAGAAACATTGTCTGGACACCGGAGCTGATTCATACCATGAAGAACCTTGATAATCCCATTACGAGGACAGTAGACTTCTAGCTTGTGAGTGTGCTAGAAGGCTTCGTCACAGATTTTGCAGTCGACCAGAGAAAAATCTTCAGCGAGGCTGAATGGTACTTCTTCAAAGGATATCGTGGTAAGTACCTAAAATATTTAAACTTGTCCATTAATATGCTATTATATGAAAAAGGAAGAATGGATCTAGTTTCAGATGAATAAGTAAGGATAGTAATGTCACAAGAGTTTGAAAGTGATTTTGATGACATTGGACGTACACGTAGTGGAAAGAAATACAAAGTAGATTTTAGATCTCCCATATTTGAAGACAGTTTAGATAGTACTAGACAATAGAGTCATAACCATACAGATAGAACAGAAGGGGGTATCCCTTACCACCCTTATACCCCACAGAAATAGATCAGGACTCAGAGCAATCCCATAGGAACTCCATCTAGTAGTTCCCAGACAGTACATACTACCGCTACATCACCTCCACCTACACCGTCGAGTGGTAGTAACACAGCAAATCAACATCCACCATGTAGAAATAGAATTTGGGATGATATGAAGCTACCTATCTTTAAGGGTACAGGAGCAGAAGACCCAGAGCAGCATTGGTTTCTATGTGAAGCCGTGTGGACCATTAAAGAAATCAACGATGATAATAGCAAACTTGTACAGTTGGTCACCACACTGAGAGAACGAGCCTTAACATGGTATATGAAGTATACCTCAGCGGTACCCAGAACACTTGTCCAAGTCAAGACCGCTATGATTAAAGAGTTTAATAAACCTAAGTCTGAGTCACAGTGCATTACATAGCTTAAATACATCAAACAGTTACCTACAAAGTCAGTGTGGGAGTTCGATCAGAAATTTAAAGCCCTTATAGACCAAGTCAACTTTGAGTTTGCGCCAGAGTAGCATAAGGAATGGTTTATTGCAGTGCTGCTCCCTCACATCATACTACCATTAATGCAGCAAAAACTCCAGATGCAGGACAACGCGTTGGAGATGGCGATGAAACTAGAGGCTTCACCTCTAGCTGAAACTAGCACAGGTATGACAAACATGCAAAACCAGTTGGCTAATCTCATGACACAGATGCATGAGCTTAAGAAAGGGAAAGAGGTTGCACAAGACATATGGTGCATAAAGTGTAAAGCACAAGGCCATACTAAATATAATTGTCCAGTGTTTGTAGAATATCTAACAACCGGGGCTCCTAACCCCTTACCACAGACCCACGGGTCGTGGTGTGAAATATGCAAAACAAGAGGACATCTACCTCACCAGTGCCCTCTACTTTAGAAGTACGTGCAGACACCTAAGAACTTATACTGTGTCTTCTGCAAGTCCGTAGGCCATGATGAACATGATTGCTGAGCCTATGATCTCATGGTCGAGAGCAAGCAAGACCTGTACAGAGTCCAATCAGAAACATAGGGTCAAGCAGCAGGACCACAGCATGATCTGGCTTATGTTGGCTGTGGAGGAGGACGAGGAGGACAAGGAGGATTCAGAGGCTTTGGCCGTGGATAAGGCTTTGGCCGTGGTCGCGGACCAGTCACTTGTTACAACTGTGGAATTGTAGGACATTATGCTAGGGACTGTCAAAGCCCTACCACCACATGTAACTATTGCAAATCTTACGATCATGCTATAGAAGACTGTCCTACCTTGATATCTAAGATCAGAGAACCTAAGCCAGCAGTACACCAGAACATCCAGCTTATTGCTGTTGAGCCGAAAGAACCAGAGCCAAGAGTCAACATTGTGACTCATAGCGGTGCTTCCACCAATGGGACATCGTAGGTTACTAAAAAGACCATAGGTCAGGAGTGGGTGCGTAAAGCTCCTAACAAAGCAACACCACTTGACCTACAGAAGAACAAACAGACATTTCAGGAAGCTAATACTTTCTGTGATGACTCTATGCAATCAGGATCGTAGGTATCACCGTCTAGGGGCATACCGCAGCAAGCACCTTGTGGCGTTAGCCTTGACCAGACATCGTAGGCTACCACATTGGGTGCTTGCGATGAAGACGAGTTGGTAGGAAGTGTACAATCCTTCTTGCGCAGTTGTCTAAAACACATGAGAAATGAGCAAGCTATTGGAGAACTTCAGCGCATCATAGATCAGTGTCAACCATCTTCTTCCATGATCAGTGCACAACACGTTGTTCATAGTATTAGCAGACATACAAGAACAGGAAGAGAGATGTGACTCACAGCATAGGTTGGAGAATTTGAAATGGACGAGGTAATCCTAGATCTAGGATTAGAGGTAAATGTTTTGACTAAGTAGACATGGGAATAGATGGGTAGCCCTAAGTTAGTCAGATTGCATATCCACCTCAGATTAGCTAATCAACAGCAGGTATCACCCCTGGGTCGATTATCGCAAGTGCCAGTTGACATTGACGGAGTTCGCAACTCTGCGGACTTTGAAGTTATAGAAATCATTGGCTACAGTAGACCATATCCATCACTTCTAGGTATTAATTGGGTGATCGGTAACATGGCTGTTATCGACTTAAAGAGAAGACAAATGACATTTGAGGACGTGCAGATCTGGGTCATTGCACCATTAGATCCTCTTCAGGGTCCTAGATACATTGAACCTATCCGAGCAGAGGAAGAGGCATGTAACATGGATAGTCTCTATCAGATGACTGTGAACCAGAGAGATTACATCAATCCAACCATGAAAGGGAACATTATTTGGCAATGCGACAGCTCATGCGCATCGGATTCGGATGTTGGTCTGGAGAACTGGCAGAACAGACTTTACGAAGTCTCAGCACGTAGATGTGCGTACATGACTAAGTCACTGCGATGGATTGGCACAGAGGTCAATGAGATTCCATCATATCATGGTCTAACAGATATCCAAGAATTTCTCAGGCAGTTTGAACAACAGATTCCTCACGAGCAGAGGATCGCAACTATGGACCTTGCAATACGAGGCACACCTGCAAGATGGTGGTATGCACATAAAGAGAATATAGCATCATGGGATGATCTTAAGAGATTGATGGTGATCAGATTCTCTACCGACAGAGAATATCTCCAGCAGAGATACACAGGAGAAAGTGACCCCAGGTCACACATTCAGACATGTGAACAGAATTGGTCGGACATTCCCGAGGATGAATGGGTTCACCGATTCATTCACACTTTGGACACAGTTCCAAGGAATTGGTACACAAAGACTGAATTGCGCAAGGGAACGACTACATGGCCACTTCTAATAGATAGCTTTTTACTTACCTTCGCTTTTGAATATGAGTATCCAAATGTTGATAAGGACCTAGATGTAATAAAGATTAAGATATTTGAGGATTGTACCCTATTAGTACAAGCTCAACCTGAGTGGGCCATCCAGTTAGAAGATGCGCTAGAGTGTTATAACCTCGCATCAGAACCAAAGGAGGAGGATGAGGATCCTCGCAACATCAACATTCCAGAGTTAGAAGGGACTCGCGATGTTGATGGACCGAAGCTATAGACTCCAGAAATCACAGAGCTAGTCGATGCGGTTGAGCAAAAAATTGGGGAGTTCACTACCACCAGAAATGAAATTGATGCAGCAGAAGACTCAAGTATTAGTCAAGCTATGCTTGACTTGGCACAAGAGCATGTCATAGCTATGGAGAACAAAGTCGCAGGACTTCGGGACAAGCTTCAACGCACTTCGTAGGAAGCCAAGGATAAACTACAGCAGTAGAAGCCTATTGGAAGTGGCTTGAGGATGAGCCACAAGTAAGTGTTAGGGGACCGTTGGAGCAAGGTCCCGCAGCTACAGGAAAATCTACCATTTTGGCGGATAGATAGTTTGGTGAGGATGAAGAGATAAGGTGAAGCTACGAAACCGTAGTATGTTTCCAGCTGCAGAGCAGAGCCGAAAACTGTGACTGTTGGAACAGAGAAGTCAAGGAAGATGACAGTACCTGAGTGCCTGAGAAGAGAGAGATCAACCACTGCATTGAAGGCAGTGGCGAAGACAGGAGGGCTTAGCTACCCTCATAAAGGAAAAGGAGCAACGAGGCCAAGGTATTGAAGATGAAGGACAGAAGAAGGGAAGTGGTGCATAGTACCCATGGTCAGCGCCGGGAAGCATGGAAGACTGCAGAGAGCAGTGGTGTGACAGAAAGCGGCTACCCCAAGTACAGATATGCCGACTGTCACTAGTTAGGGTTTGGGTTATTGTTGGGACAGGCCCATAGTGTTTTAATGGCGAGACCTTTGGGCCGCCTATAAAGGGATGTATTTTGTATTGTAAAAGGTTGGCATTTTGGGCATTTTAGGCCATCCAGCTAGTCATATTATTAGTAGTCTGTTAGCTTACTGTATTTTGTATTGTAACAATCCGCAGGGATTGATAGACACACACACACACACAGAGAGAGAGAGAGTGAGAGTATATTGTAAGAAGGCAATATAGAGAAGAGATCTAGGAGAGAAGGGCTCTAGGCTAAGTGCGGAGTTACCCAGAATATCTCTAGCTGCATATGCGGTGCAGTAGAACTGTGTACCTCTCTCAAGTTATAATATAGAAACACAGTTCTATGGACGTAACTTCCACCTTGGAAGTGAACCATGTAAAATCAGAGCGTTATGTGTTGATTCATGTGTTTGTATTTACTTGTTATATCTGTCATTCATTACATGAACTTTGCTTACAGTAAATGTATGTGTATGTTATTCAGTTCATAACATATAACCAGGATAAATGCAAGTTGAAGTATTTAAGTATTCTGTATAAGAGTCTATCTAAGTTTCCCTTGAGATAGTTAAGAGTCACAGTATAAAACAGCTCTGCGTATTTTGTCCTATAGGTTAACACCAGTAAGATAGGTACGCTGAGTCGCAGCGGTAGTATATCGCAGGGAGGTGATATCGCACCACCAAAGGGGCTGTGGTGCGCTGCGGTTAAGGATCTAGTGGAGGAAAGAGTTACGTGTTGCCCAGGATGAGGCAATGCAATAGAGGTTGGAGTCATCATGGATAAGAGGAAACTATGCATCGCGTCACAGAGAAGAGAGAGACTTCTCATAGGCTAAGAAGAGCTGCGAGACACACACAGGATGCCATATAGAACCTGGTCAAGACACTTGAGTCCTTGACCAACCCATTAGGATCACTTCGGGTGAGACTTTAGGCCACTCCACGGTCTGTCGCCGAAAGGGCCAATGAGCTAGGGGTGTTTTTGGTTCATTATAGTAAACCCGAGTCTACCCAAACGACCAACAGTACAGTTCGAACAGGAGCTCATGCAAGAGGTCGAACTAGCTCAAGGGGAATGCTCACATATTCCACTCCATGATGATGTAAGTGATGAATATATTTCTGATTTTTATGATTATCATATTTTTGAATATGATGATGAAATTCATTCATATCATGACTCACCCATTCGTCCCAAGTGGGATGAGAAAACTATTGCAGCAACTAAAAATCTAGCTGGTAATCTACTAGATCCTAGGAAGACTAGATCTCAATTTCACAATTATTTATCTTCATGTGAATTGAATATTTCTGATAGTTTATTCATGATGGTTGAATATTATCCTAAAACATATCAGGAAGCATCAATTGAACCAATATGGAAAACAACCATGCAAGAAGAGTACAATGTGACTTGGGAATTAGTTCCCTTGCCCTCCAAGAGGAAACTAGTACAATGCAAGTGGGTCTATAGGACCAAAGTGGTTTCTGATGGTTATGATATCAAGTATAAGGCTATTTTGGTTTCAAAGGATTTTATCAAGTCCAAATAGTGTACTATACAGATACATTTGCAATGGTTGCAAATATGGACTCTAACAAGCTAGTTTTAGCCATTGTTGCATCTAAGCACTGGGAGGTTTAGTACATGGATGTGAAGAGCACATTTATTCATGGTGAAATTAAAGAGGATATATATATGCATAAACATTAAGGTTTCATCGAGTATCCTTCACTTCTATGTAGGTTAAATAAGTCTCTCTATGGCCTTAAGCAAGCCCCAAAGGCTTGGTATGCAAAGATGGGCAATTTTCTATTTTCGCTTGGATTTGAAAGATGTAAATATGATCCTAATGTGTATTGTCATAATATTGGTGACTTATCATAGGTCATAGTGTTTTGTGTTGATGAAATTTTTATTATAGGCATTTGCACTAAATAAATTGGATCAATTAAGTCTTCCTTGCACAGTGAATTCTCCATCACTAACCTTGGATTGTTGAAGCAATTTCTTGGATTGGAAATTGAGCAATCTGAAGCAGGGATCAAGATCATCCAAAAAAATTATTCTAAAAACCTGTTATTAAATTTTAAAATGGATGAATTTAAGGCAGCCAAGTTCCCATTCCTTTCAAGTATAAAACTAGGTGAATTTGGTGCATCTCCATTGGTGGACAACTCATTGTATAGACAGCTAGTTGGGATTCTACTGTATCTTACACACTCTCGACCATATTTTGCATATGATTTAGGTGCTGTGGATATATATATGCATCAGCCTTATGAGATCCATTGGAATGAAGCCAAGAGAATCCTGCACTATGTGCAAGGAACCAAACACTTCTGGGTACACTAAGTTACTGGTTCTCCACTAGAACTAGTTAGATTTACTGAATCTGATTGGGCTAGTGATACCATTGAAGTGAAATCCACTTCAGGTTATGTATTCATGCTTTCACATGGTCCCATATGATGGTTAATCAATAAACAACAAACCATATCCCTCTCTTCAACTGAGGCCTAGTAAAGAGGAGAAGTGAATGCAGTTACACAATGTGTGTGGTTGCAAGGTATTCTTCGGGAACTTGGATTTCCATTTGATTCACCCAAATTCATTTGGTGTGACAATAAAAGTGAAATCAATATTTCCACTGATACAATGTAGAGACAAAGGACCAAACACATTGAGATACACATGCACTACATCTAGAGCTTTGTGCATGATCACGTGATATCCTTGCAGTATTTCCCATCTACAGAGAAAAGTACTGATATTTTCACCAAGAGCTTCAAAGATAAGACATTCACCTATATGAGATTCCTTCTTGGAGTGGCTGACACATGGTGATGGATGATATTCAGATTCATATTTTGCTCCATTTCCATTTTAGAGGGGAGATTTTGTTCCCATGTGGTTTTCCTCCTTACCTTAGTTTTTATGGACAAACAAAATTTATGTTGTGTGAGGTGACTTGAGCCTTAAATTCCAAGGAATCAATAATATTTTGGTTAAGCTGTACTAAATTAGTCTTAAGGGAAGGTGTTAGATAAATAATCCATCTTAGTACTATGATCATACACCTAGGTACATTTTCTTAGCTTTTATGTTATGCTTTATGGTTCAGACTTAGGATATATTGATCATTTTCTCATAGTTGAGGTAATCCAGGTTGATCATTCTGAAAACCCAGGAGCCCTCATTAATTAAATTCTACCTTGGTGCATTCCCCCATTCCTAGATTCAAGGAATATGCTTCACCTTAGGTGCCAGTGCATATTTGTGGTGGTTTTTGGCCTTCCTTGAGAATTTATTGCCTCCTAGATCCACTCCTACTCACACATGTGCTCACCCATGCCTATCATGCCTCCATTCACAATCCATCATGCCTCACCCTCATTCACACTTGCATTCATGACCGTTTGGGATGATTAGGAAGCTGATTGGTCCACCTAGGGGGTTTTGAGGGTCAAATCATGGTATGACACTTGTATGCATCAAGATGGACTCCAAGGCATCACGATTTTTCCCTATTGTAATATAAACATGTTCCAGGCATATTTACATGTTGGACAGTCATAATAATATCATTTATTAACTACATTTGTGTATGCTATTTTCACTCTTTCTACTATTTTGTGCATAATTTGTGTGTAATATCGAATTGTAAGAATATCATTGGATCCTAGATCCTACTGTAAATCAATTCTCATAGGGAAATTACATGGTAAATCCTAGGGAACATAAAAATAACATTATTTCATATTGTTTACAATATTCCACATAGAAATAAATATCACAATGTATAGAATAATTTAAATTCAAAGTAGCATTGTTTTTTTCAAATTGATGAGCACACAATATATTTTTTCTTATCCTCTATAAGAGGCAATGCCATCAGTGCAACACTTATGCCAATTTATTATTTTCAAAGATATTTTCTATCCCTCATTCCTCAAACTATGAATTATTCATCCCTTTTAATTCAGTTCCATTAAGAGTAATATTTAAGTTCTTATACGGTTAGGTTTACACAATAAGCCTGCATATACAACATTCTCTTCACTTAATTCAACAAAACTGAAAAATAACTTAGTTATAACAAACCAAACATTATTCTATAAAGGAATATTAGACTAGTAACAATTTTATGTCAACTAATAATGTTAATTCCACTAAGGATCTCCTCATACCTAATATAAATATTTTTTCATAATAAAAAACCCATAACTTTATTACCAGAAAAAAGTTACAATTCCCATAATACTCAACCCATCTAAAACTGTTGATGTATTTGTAACTTCAAAATGTATTCACTTGTATATTTTATATATTGTATTTCATTGATCCCCGATGTTCCTATCAGGAGAATGATTAATGTAAACAAGTCATGTAAAGTCATAGAGGTTAACCCTCCTAGTTGATCAGGGGTCAAAGTCCCCATAGTTTCAGGGCACTAGGGTTATTAGACTCTCCTAGAAAAGTCGGCCTTCGTAAGTGATTGTCAAGTCAAAAACTAGTATAAATAGAGAGTGAGACTCTCTATTTCAAACACACATTCACCCAGCTATAGCACATAGATGAGAGAGAAGTAGCTCGCTCAAGTGAGAGAGAGAACAATTGTTGGAGATCATCTTTTTGTCTTTAGGTTTTACTGCTGCCATTGGTGCTCATTCTATCTATGAGGAAGTTGAGAGGTTTTATCCTTTATGGTTTCCCCAAGGAGAATATTTTTGTCTATTGTCTCTTGTGATTAATTGTTGTGCATGTTATTCTATGAGATAAGATCCTAATATCATATTGCTTAAATGAAAAAAATCTAACATGGTATCAGAACTAACCTGAGAAGAAGACACTGTGCAGCTGTAGAAGCTAGGTATTATTACTTTTTAGGTCTCTCTCCACAATCCATCAGCAAAAGGAGGCTAGGATAACTCTCCATTGAAGGGAGAATATTTATGTCGAAGCAAAATATGATTTTGAGCACTTTCCATTTTTGACCTACCACTGCATCGGTAAATTAGGGCTTTCCAATAAAGAGGAATTTTTTAGTGAGCCTAGGGTAGGATTTCTCTCCTCCTCAAAATAGAATTTTAGAGAAAAATATCAAGGTTTTTGGTTGGGTAGAACTCCAAGAAAGTAAAACCCTAATTTTCCCAGGAACCAGAAAACTAACATTGCGGAAGATCAGCTCCAGATCCAATTTTCATCTTCTCAAATCAGTAAGATATAAATATTTTGTATTTCCATTTGAGTTTCTCTATTAATATGTCTCATCACACCAAGCTTGATGAAAATTTTGAGGTAGCTGACAACTTCTGAGCTTGGAAGTATAGAATCTCCCTAGTCCTAAAAGAAAATAAGTTGGACTCTTACATCAATGAAGAGGTTCTAGTTCCAGAGGGAGATGAGGCTAAGGCCTTACACAAAAGGAAATTGGTCATGGCTAAGAGGGTTATTGCTGATTCAAACAAGGATCACCTCATACCACATGTGTCCTCCATAAAGACACCTAAAGAGATGTTTGATGCCTTGAACAAGCTATTTGAATGGAAGAACATTAATTGGACGATGACTTTGAGGAACCAGTTGAAAAATGTAAATATATAGAATGAATAGACCATATAGTCATACTTTACAAGGGTCTCTCAAATCAAGGAACAACTTGAAGCAGTAGATGAAGAAGTAGAGAATGCAGAAATTGTGATGACCACCTTGAATGGTCTCCCTAGGTCATGGGATTATTTCATCCAAGGGATTTGTGCTAGAAAGAAGCTAATCAAGTTTAGTAGGATGTGGGAAGAATTCTCACAAGAAGAAGCTCGAATAGTAGCTCGAGAATAAAAGATGGGAAATTAAGATCAAGATTTCACAGTACACTCCAAGAAAAGAAGAAGGGACAATCATCATCACCAAGGTAATCATTCTCACCAAAGAGATAACCTTGGAAGATCACGCAAGGATCTATCCAAAATCAGATGCTATACATGTGATGAGAGAGGAGATTTTGCTAGAAATTGTCCTAAAAATAAGAATGGCTCTCAAAAGAAGAATAACTACAAAAAAAGACATCATGCTCACACTGCAGAGGATGATGATCCTACCAGAAAGAAAGTAAAACAAGAAAGTGAAGATTATTCAAGTGATGAAGAATATGTTCTGATACCTTCTCTCACGGGAACTTTCACACATGGAAGAAAATATTGACTTATTGACAGTGGGGATTCCAAACATATGACGAGATTCAAGGATTCTATGTTAAAACTGTCCAAACACGAGTCACCTCGCAAGGTGAAACTTGGGGATAACTACCAATATCCAATAAAAGGTAGTGGTGAATCCTCCTAAAAGCTAGACTCTGGAAAGTCTATAAAGATGAAGGATGTCTTGTTTGTACCAGGACTAAAGATGAATCTCTTCTCCATATCTGCATTGGATGCAAAAGGCATAAGGGTTGCATTTGTAGCTTCCTAAGTACTTGTGTGGCCAAAGGGAAAGACTATAGATGATGCAGTAGTGATTGGAGAGCAAGAGGGAGGACTATACAAATTGAAGGGCCAACCAGAACAAGATTTGGTCCATGACTCATTAGAGCCAAATGAACTTTGGCATAGAAGGCTTGCACATGGGCACTATAGGGAAATACCACTCACAAGAAAAGATGTTGAAGGACTTCCAGAAATGAAAGAAAAACATGAAGGAGTTTGCAAGGGATGTGCAAAAGGAAAGAACACAAATAAAACATTTCCAAGTAGTGAGAGCAAGGAAAAAGGAATATTGGAAATCATTCAATCCGATGAATGTGGTCTGATGTCATCCAGCTCATTGAGCGGGTATGTATACTATGTTTCTTTCATTGATGATTTTTATAGGAAGACATGGATATACTTCATGAAAAGCAAGGATGAAGTATTCAACAAGTTCAAAGAGTTCAAAGGCTTGATCGAGAGTCACACATAAAATAAAATCAAGACCTTTCGATCAGATAATGGCAGAGAATTCACATCAAATGAATTCAAAGATTTATGTAGAGATTCAGGGATTAAGAGGGAGTTGATCACTCCATATAATCCACAACAGAATGGGGTTGTAGAAAGGAAGAATAGAACGATTATGGAAGCTACAAGGGAAATGATTTATGATCAAGATCTTCCGATACATCTATGGGCAGAATATGCTAGAACAACTGTGTATGTACAAAACCATACTCCACATAGAGTACTCAAGATCAAGACACCTGAAGAATTCTTCTCTGAAAAGAAACCATAATTCAGTCACCTCAGAATATTTGGTTGTCCAATGTACATATACATTCTAAAAGAAAAGAGGACAAAGTTAGATCCTTTAGGGAAGAAAGGTATATTTGTGGGATATAGTGAAATCTCGAAGGCCTACAGAATATACTTCCCAGGATTCAAGAAGATCGACATCACCAGGGACATAACATTTGATGAAGACTCGACTTACAAAAAATCAAGAAAGAGACCTACTAAAGACCCTGAAGAAATAGAAGTACCTAGGATTCAAGATACAACTATGAATGATGCAATTCAAGAAGAAGATAGAGAAATAGAAGAACCATAGGAACCTGGAGATCCACCCCAAGAGAAGAACCCTCACAAGAGGAAACCTGCATGGGTACAAGAGGCTATCCAAGGTGCAGAAAGATATGGGGCTCTAGAAGAAATACACAGAGAGAGTAAAAGAACTAGGTCCTACTCTGGTTATGTAGCCCTATTATGTCACATCATTGATAAATAACCTTCCAACTATGAGGAAGTGACAGAAAAGAAAGAATGGAAGGATGCTATGATCATAGAGTACCGGTTGATCATGAAGAATGATGTCTAGGATGTTGTCCCAAGACTAGAGGGGAAGTCTGTTATGGCTTCCAAGTGGATCTACAAGATCAAGCATGCTGCAGATGGTAGCATAGAGAAATATAAAGCAATATTTGTGGCTTGTGGCTTCTCCCAGAAAGAAGGAATAGATTATGAAGAAACGTTTGCACATGTAGCTAGATACACTTCCATCAGATCAGTACTTGCTCTGGCTGTAGTAATGAAATGGAAGATACACTAGATGGATGTCAAGACTACTTTATTGAATGGTGTAGTGGAAGAGGAAGTGTGTGTGGAGAAACCACTCGGTTTTGAGACACATGATAGGGAGACTCATGTGTTTAAATTGAAGAAATCCATGTACAGTTTGAATCAGGAACCTAGGACATGGTATGGTAGAATTGACATCTTCCTATCCAATTTGGGCTTTACCAAGAGTAAAGCAGATTCCAAACTTTAATACAAGGTTGAAGAAGGGAACCCAGTGTTACTCCTACTGTATGTAGATGACCTATTTGTAATAGGTGTAGGTGGGTTGATTGCTGATATAAAGAGGAATCTTGCTGCCAAGTTTGAGATGAAGGAATTGGGTATGATGCACTACTTTCTAGGCATGGAGGTGTGGAAAAATACAAATGGAATCTCCCTGGAACAAGGGAATTATGTAGTAGAGATCCTAAAGAGGTTCAAGATGATGGAATACAAGGCCATGACCACACCTATGGCATTGAACCTGAATTTATTGAGTGATGCTTCATCAAATTTGGTTGATGCTATGATGTATCGTCAGATGATTGGGTCCTTGATGTACCTGACGAATACGAGACCAAATATTTGCTTTGTTGTGAATACATTGAGACAGTTCCTGACGGATCCTAGACATGTTCACGTAGTTGCTGCAAAGAATATTCTGAGGTACCTGAAGGGTACAGTTGATTGTGGGCTTAAGTATGAGGTGAATCAAAAGATTAACCTAGAGGGTTATGTTGATTCAGATTGGGTAGGCAGTTCCATTGATAGTAACAGTACTTCAGGGTGCTACTTCAGTATGGGATCAGGTGTGATCTCTTGGTTTAGCAGGAAGAAAACTTGCGTGGCACTAAGTACAGCCGAAGAAGAGTATGTCACAGCTTGTTCAGCTAGTTGTGAGGCAATGTGGCTAAGGAATATACTATCTGATTTGTTTGATATCTAGTTGGATGCTACTTGTATATATTGCGACAACCAGAGTTGTGTGAAGTTGTTGGAGAACCCAGTGTTCCATGACAAGTCGAAGCATATCGAGATCAAATATCACTATATTAGGGATATGGTGTAGATAGGAGCAGTGAACCTCCAGTATGTTGCGATGGATAAATAGATAGATGATGTGTTGACCAAGCCATTAGCCATAGTGAATTTTGATTACTTCAGGGAGAAGCTTGGTGTTCTCTAGATTGAGGTTCCCTTCAAAGGGAAGTGATGATTCCATGAGCCCTTCTGACATGGATGTAGGATTGCTTCCTCCCATGGTCAGATGTAAGTGAAGATCCCTTCTGACATGAATGTTGGATGTGTTCCTCTCATGGTTAGATGTAAGTGCAGAGCACTTCTGACATGAATACTGGATGTGTTCCTCTCATGGTCATATGTAAGTGTAGATCCCTTCTGACATGAATGTTGTATGTGTTCCTCTCATTGTCATATGTAATTTCATATCCCTTTTCACATGAATGTTGGATGTGTTACTCTCATAGTCATATGTAAGTGCAGAGCCCTTCTAACATGAATGTTGGATGTGTTCCTCTCATGGTCAGATGTAAGTGCAGAGCCCTTCTGACATGAATACTGGATGTGTTCCTCTCATGGTCAGATGTAACTGTAGAGCCTTTCTGAAATAGATGCAGGATTGGTTCCTCCTATGGCCAGATGTGAGTGTTGGGCCTTTTTGACATGGATGCAGGATGTGTTCCTCCCATGGTCAGATGTGAGTGTTGGACAGGACTTTCTAGCATGTATGTAATATGTGTTCCTCCCATTGTCAGATATAAGTGTTGAAGAAGAAGAAGAACTACATGGAGGCTAGGCCTACAACCAACATGAAAAAAAGGGTTGGCTCTATAGAACTTCCTGTGACAAGTAGAATTGAGATATAGCACCATTTGATCAAGATAGCAGAAGTAGTGATGATTTAGTGATGATCCAGCTTTGATGATGATCTATTTTTGATGATGATCTAGTGATGATCCAACTTTGATGATGATCTAGTGATGATACAGTTTCAATAATGATCTAGTTTTGATGATGATCTAGTGATGATCCAGTTTCGATGATGATCCAGCTTTGATGATGATCTAGAGAACAAGACTTGTGCTGACATATTGTGTTAAGAGAATACCTTCCTAGATAAGAGGGAGTGTTGATGTATTTGTAACTTCGAAATGTATTCACTTGTATATTTCATATATTGTATTTCATTGATCCCCGATGTTCTTATCGAGGGAATCATTAATGTAAACAAGTCATGTAAATTCATAGAGGTTAACTCTCCTAGTTGATCAGGGGTCAAAGTCCCCATGATTTCGAGGAACTAGGGTTATTAGACTCTCCTAAAGAATTTGGCTCTGGTAAGTGATTGTCAAGTCAGAAACTAGTATAAATAGAGACTAAGACTCTCTATTTAAAACACACACTCACCCAGCTATAGTGCATAGGTGAGAGAGAATTAGCTTGCTCAAGTGAGAGAGAGAACAACTATTGGAGATCATCTTTTTGTCTTTGGGTTTTACTACTACCATTGGTGCTCATTCTACCTCTAAGGAGGTTGTGGGGTTTTCTCCTTTATGGTTTCCCTGAGGAAAATCTTTGTGTCTATTGTCTCTTGTGATTGATTGTTGTGCATGTTATTCTCTCGGATAAGATCCTAAGATCATATTTCTTAAATGATAAAAATATAGCAAAAACAACCAACATCTAATCTTAACAGTTATGTAATCAATGGTCTCTAAGAAACTATTTCAATGAAATAACTTCTATGAAAAAATAGGGAACAAAAACGCTTAAACAAAGTTACCATATTACTTCCAACTACATGAAACATATTAATCTATTTCAATGACAATTCAAAAATCAATATCCTAGAAAAAATTATTGGAAAACAAACTTAAAAGTCGACTTGCATAGATATTCCTCCACTTTGAAGATATTTTGGAAACCATTCTATAAAAATAGAGTTTGATAGAAAAAATATGTTGCTCATGCTTGTTCTTCAATACTATTCCATTGTTCCATAACCATTTTCAATCTATCCTTTGATATTGTATCAAACTCACTATTTCTTTCCCTATAAACATGCCAAAATGATGCTGCTTCCAACTGAATCTTTAAGATTTTAATATCCTCTAGTGATGGCCCAAGAAAAAATTATGACATGTCTTCCCTTTTGCAAGACAATATATTACGATATTTGAATCCCCAAAGATATGAAGGCTCTTTAAATTGTTTTCCATAACTAATATTAGTAAAATATTAAGAGAAAAAAACTCTACAAACTTCTTCTTGCTGCTGAAATTTGGGAGTCATCTCCCATGTGAATGCTAGGCCCTTATGATAGAGTAAGAGTGGAGAAGGATTCCTTGGAAGCAACCATGTGGTTGGATGCTCCAGAATCAATCAAGTAAGCTTTTGACTGAGTAAGGATTTCCTTTAAGGCATGAAATCTCTCATGATCTTCTGTCTGTGATCCAACATTAGACTTCTTTGCCCCATGTGGAAGAGCAATGTTGTTATGTCCAAGGAGGGAGGACAGTTGGTTGATTTTCTTCTTCTTGCACTAGTTTTTAGGATGAAAACCCCTCATACAATAGGGATACTTAGTCTTTTCAAAAACATTCTTCTTCTTGGAGCTTGAAGCTCCTTCAGAAGACTTTTGAATCTCTTTTGGTTTCAAATTAGATGCTTTAGGCTCCTTCCCCTTGTGCTTCCATTTAGCTAGCACATTGGTAGAGTCCAACATTAGAAGATACTGGTTCTTGGAAGTTTGGAGGACTCCCATTTAGACCAATTTTTCTTGCTCGTGTTTTAAAGACTCAGCAAATCTATCAAGTGAAGGCATATTCCAATTAGGGATGGAAGATATTCTAGAATAGAAGGTAGATATGAAGACAGAATACTTTGAACCAAGTTTCTTGAGCACTGATAGCACAAGTTTCTCATCCTTACTTTCTATTCCACACTTCTTACATTATAGTCCAAGAGACTTGAGTCTTGTAAAGAAATGCTAGCCATTTTTTAATTATTGTGCCATTGATCTTTGGGAAATAAGTGCAATCAGATTGTATTATTATGTAGTGTAATGGAATGAATAATACACACTAAACAAGACAAATTTCATAGGAAACACATAATTATTGCTCAGTATAATTAGAGTATAAAATTCATTAATCCCATCAGTATAGAACAGTCTTACATAAAGGAGAATTCGAATCATGTGGATATGATTCAAATATACCAACTCAAAAAAAATGCATGACTAACTAGAAGTGTCTAAATAACTAGATGAGTTTACTAGATCAACTCTAGTTGTCTAATTCAATCTCTCAATGTCACATCCCCTCTCTCCCTGGAGGAGAGAATGCGACCCAACACTTCTACCTAAGTTACCTATCTCTGATTCTGCAATTGTATGATGATTCCCATTTCTTTTTTTTTCTTTAAATATCTACACAAGCAATAATTTATCCTTCTAACATTCTGATCCAGACCGTGTATAACTCTTTATCTTCCCCAATCACAAAGAGATCGAACGATGGAGAATCATCCCGTAGAAAATCAATGGTGCGGAGAGCTTCACTTGCGAAATCAGAAACATATCAAAATTTCACTCTCGCACCCCGCATACCGCATCCCACATGTGGAATGACCATTGTGGAAATCAAAATTTACCATAGTCATTTCTGCATCCTGCGAATTGCAGAAAGCAGATTTCGCCAGACGACATTTATGCATCCCACATCCCACAAGTTGTAGAAAGGGAATTGCAGAAGGGAAAATGCAAATTCCAAACTTCTCCAAGGTGCATTTTCACATCCCGCATCCTGCAGGTTGCAAAAAGGAAGTTCTGGAAGGAAAATTCTGTGGAAATTCGATTTGTTCATGAAATTTTTTAAGTATAAAACTGATTTCCGACATCCATGCCATCACCAATCCGGTCGATCTAACTTCATGACAACTTAGAAAATTAATTGAATTAATTACATACATAAATGCATCATTCACGAAATATACAACTCAAACACAACACATTTCATTCAAGCATTCATCATTTCATATTAATTTATAAAGAATTACATTTGTAGGGATTGAAACACAAGAGATACTTATCTTTATTATAAGCTTGTCCTGCAACCAGCTATGTCGCTGCAGCATTCCAACCAACCATAAGCTAGTGTGCTCATCAATCTCTTAGCAACACTACCACCCCTGAGCTGGGCATGATTTACCCAAGCAATAAGGAACACTAGCATATTTCCCCATAGCCAAGGATACAATAAAAATCAGCCAAGCCAACAAAGTTGGGTTTATCATACCTACAAAAGAAATGATTTACACATAGCCAAATTTTATACAAGTCACAGCTAAGCCAACAGATGGGTTTATTAGGCTACCCGCCAAGCTGTCCTTCCAGTTGGGTTTATCAAGTTACACAGACAGTGGTTTACACTTGGACAAAATTCACATGAGACACATCCAAGCCAACAGATGGGTTTATCAGGCTATCGGGGAGGTGGAAAGGCTGACTGCTAAGCTAGTGAACTCAATCCCAGAGCTATGGACACCTGCACCGAATCTAGCCGGACTTCTGAACATTCACACACCCAACACAAGGAAGCATCTCCTTCTCTTCTACACAGTCCCTCGGGCCATGCCTTCCCTTCTAGTGGTGTTCAAGGTATGCAAAGAAGAAAACCAGTCCTCTAGATTGGTCTGTGAGTTTCCTTCACACACTAGGTTTATCAAGCAAGTCTAGACTCCATTTCCACTCCCCAAATCAGTTCAGATGTCAAACAAGGATGTACACACAATGATCTCAGTTCTGGGATCAACAAAACATAAGAGAAGCCAAGGAATACACACACACATATCAATTACAAATTTTTGAGCACTGCCTTAGCCAGACTGACTACTACAATTACCAAAGACGAAATCGTTTGCTGGTCATTCAATTCAAAAACAAAATTCGTATTGTGGGCATTTGCATTTAGGAAATGACTAACAGATAGGAAAATCATAAAAAGGAAAACAATTCACAGAACATGAAAATTCATGAAGGATCGAGACTCAGAGCGGTTTTTTTGCTGTGTGAATGCCAAAATCCCCTTGCCAAAACATTAAACATAGTCCAAAATCGTGAGGGGAAGGTGAAACATGACTTCATGAGGGAAAGGCAGGCATTTTTTTTTTCTTGCCCAAGAAAATTTAAAAAATATTTTTCCCAGAAATGGTGCTCTGCCCATTTTGAATTTATGCCCACTCTTCCAATCTCCCCTATCCTTAGGAAAAATATTTCCCCCATCTCATTTTGTTGCACTGACATCATTGGATGTAGGATTTTAATTAAAAATTGCAAATTTAACATGATGTCCAAACTTATAATGGTCAGCTAGCATAAAAACACCATCGGCCTAAATCTTAATCGTCGAAACATAAGCACTAAATTGATGGTGGGGATTTTCCCTTGAGCTCCACACCATGATTATTTACATCATATTATTTAAATTAAAATGGGGTCAAGACTGGGTTGTTACATTCCCCTCCCCCTTCAACAGCATTGTCCTTAGTGCTTTACAACATTGAAAAAATGCTTTGTTGGTACTGCCCTAAGCAATCCATAGAATTGAACAAAAATGGATGTCCCTGTCACATGGCATCCTCTAGCTCCCACGTAGCTTCTTCAGGACCATAGTGCTCCCATTTCACCTTTACCTATCCTATTGCTTGGTTCTAGAGCATTGTGACCTTCTTGGAGAGGATGCACATAGGCTCAATTTGGAAATCTCCCTCTGGTTCCACCTACATCACATCCCAATTTATTACATGGTTAGGATCATGTACATATTTATTAAGCAAAGAAACATGAAAAACATTATAAGCCCTAGTGCTAGAAGGAAATGCAATTATATATGCAACTGTTCCTATTCTTTCAAGCACTTTAAACGGCCCACAGTATCTAGGAGACAATTTGGTACAACTCCCAAGATTCAAGGAACTTTTATTTTCCTTCACCCTGAGGTAAACATGATCCCCAATACTGAACTCTTTTTTCACCCTATGCTTATCTGCATAACTTTTCTATCTGTCCTGGGATGCCTCTAGATTGTGTCTGATTTTTACAACTTCCTGCTCCATCTCCTTGAGCAATTTTGGACCGATCACAACTCTGTTCACTGGGTTCTCCCAAGTTACTATTAGATTTTTATCATTCAAGTTAGCATTATCTTAGGATATTATCTGAGAGAATAACATGCACATCAATAAACACAAGAGACAAGAGACACAAATAATTTTCCTCGGGGAAACCATAAAGGAGAAAACCCTGCAACTTCCTCAGAGATAGAATGAGCACCAATGGCAGCAGTTAAACCTGAAAATAGAAAAGATGATCTCCACAGCTTGTTCTCTCTCTCACACTTGAGAGAGATTTTCCTTTCTCACTCATGTGCCCCAATGAGTGAGTGTGTGTGTGATAAATAGAGAGGCTCACTCTCTATTTATATTCTTCTATTCACTTAATGTCCACTTTAACATGTCGGCCCCACTTAACAATTACTTACTAGAGTCGACATCTTTATGAGAGTCTAATAACCCTAGTGCCCCACAACTGTGGGGAATTTTCCCTCCGATCAACAAGGAGGGTTAACCTTGACACAAATGTGGGGACTATTGCCTCGACTTACAATGGAGGGTTAACCTCAATGACTTTACATGACCTGTTACATTATTGAATCTCCCGATCGGAACATCGGGGCATGATATGAATCAATTACATTATAGATACTTCCCGAAATAAACATTGAGGTACAATACATAAGATATACAAGTGAATACATTCCAAAGTTACAAATACATCAACACTCCCTCTTAAATAGGAAGGTATTCTCTCGACAAAATTTATCAGCACAAGTCTTCTTCTTTGTATCATCTCGATCATCATCAAATCGTCTTCGTCTTCAAGTCATATTTATATTCAAGTCATCTTCATTTTCAAGTCATGTTCATCGCCAAGTCATCTTCGTCTTCAAGTCATCTTCATTGTCAAGCCATCTTCATCAAGTCTGGATCATTGAGTCTAGATCATCACTTGATCTAGATCGTCATTGCTAGATCATCATCAAGTCTGGATCATCACTTGATCTGGATTGTCACTACTAGATCATCATCAAGTATAGATCATCACTTGATCTGGATCGTCACTGCTAAATCATCACTTGATCTAGATCATCATCAAATCTTTTACTATCTCAATCAAATGGTGCTATCTCTTCATTCTTCTCATCATAGGAAGTTCTACAGATCCAACCCTTTTTCATGCTGGTTGTAGGCCTACCCTTCATGTAGGTCTTCAACACTTATATCTGACCCAAATTCAGAATGGCCCACCCAGCTATTACATATGACCTCATCTTGACAGAAAGGAATGCCCAGCACTCACATCTGACCTCATCTTGTCAAAAAGGCCTAGCACTCACATCTGGCCATGTGTAAACACATCACTCTAGAATGGCTCGACACTTACATTTGACCTCATCCTTTCAGAATGGCTCTACACTTACATCCGACTTCATCTTGTCAGAAAGGCACATCACTCATATCTGACCATGTGTAAACACATTGTGCCAGAATGGCTCAACACTTACATCCAACCTCATCTTTTTAGAAAGGCTCTGCACTTACATTCAACCATGTGTAAACACATCGCATCGAAAGGGCTCTCAGTCCCAAACTTAGGATTCCAGGTAACTAACCAAGTGCCTCCATTCTCCTAGATAATGGTATCAGCCCTTATATCTGATCAAGTGGGAACACATCCCTCAATCAAATCAAAATGGCCATGCACTCACATCTGATCATGTAATACTACATCCCACAGTCATATCAGAATGGCCCTCAGTCCCAGACTGAGCTTTCCTGGTAACTGACCAGGTGCCTCCATTCCAAGAATGGAATTTAGCACTTATATCTGATCATGTAGGAACCAATCCTACAGTCACATTAGAATGGCTTAGCACTCACATCTAACATGGAAGGAACCAAATACTCTCACCATGAAAGAATGGCTCAACCCTTACATCTAACCATGGAAGGAACCTAATCCTCTCACCATGTCAGAATGGCTCTAGGTCTCATCATTTCCCCTTGGAGGGAACCTCGATCTGGAGAACACCAATCTTCTCCCTGAAGTACTCAAACTTCACTTTGGCCATTTCTAGCATAGAATCGCATCAGGGCTAGTTATGTCTAAGGATAACCTGTGAGATTCTCCAGGACCGATTACATCCGAGGGAAACCTACAAAACTGTTTACATATGAGCAACCTACGAGCTTCTCTAGTATTTATGCTCAGACAACCTATCTCATCAGCTATGCTAGAAATCCCTCTTTTGAGAGATCTCAATCTGGATCACTGCTCCTCTTTGCATCATACAAAAATGCAAGTCAGATCAACCAAATCAAATAGTAGTTTTCAAAAGAAACATACTACCTCCCAAATAGCAAGTGGAAACACATTTTTCCTCAACTGTACTCAGCTCCATGCAGGACTCCATCCTAACCAAGATATAACACTTGATCCCATACTGAAGTAGCACCCCGAAGTGCTCTTCCTATCAATGGCATTGCCTGCCAAATCTGAATCAACATAACCCTCCAGGTTAATCTTCTGATTTGCCTCATACTTGATCCCATAATCAATTGTACCCTTCAGGTACCTCACTGCATGATTTGCAACCATCAGGTGAACATGTCTCAATTTGTTCACAACAAAGAAAATATCTGGTCTCGTATTTGTCAGGTAAATCATCTGATGATACATCATGGCATCAACTGAATCATGAAGC
The DNA here is from genome assembly GCA_001517045.1 of Pseudotsuga menziesii. Lineage (NCBI taxonomy): Eukaryota > Viridiplantae > Streptophyta > Pinopsida > Pinales > Pinaceae > Pseudotsuga > Pseudotsuga menziesii. Next base: position 481,617 of record LPNX010923610.1, read on the forward strand.
AACACTCAATAGCTTCAGGTTCGATGCCATAGGTGTGGTCCTAGCCTTGCAGTCCATCATCCTGAACCTCTTCAGGATCTCTACTGCATACTTCCCTTGTCCTAAGGATATTCTGCCACACCTCCATGCCATCATATCCAAGTCCTTCATCTTGAACTCGAACGCAAGTCTTCTTCTTGCAAATTTAATGAGTTCCTCTTTTCTGTCAGGAACAAGTCATCGACATATAATAGGAGAATCACTGGTCTTCTACCTTCAACCTTGAAGCAAAGGTTGGAATCTTCTTTACTCTCAGTAAATCCTAGAGTCATCAGTAACCTGTCCATCCTGTCATACCATGTTGAATGTCAGGATCTTCTTTAGTCACTCCCTCTAAAGTGAAGAATCATATAACTCCCTCTGTCTTTCATACTCTATGCACTGAAACATTCTATACTGGAGTGACAAGTAGCTTCCTCTGCTATTAATATTCTATGTATCCATCTAGGGTCACTGGATACCAAGATCCTCTATCTTTGAAAGCGTTTTTCTCACACCCATCTGTGAGCTTGTCATCATTTATCAACCTTGTAGCAAAGTTTCATATCTTCATTAGGCTCCTCATGTATGTGTTATCCCATGGGTGTTTTCTGAGCTCATACAAGGCCTTCTTTCATTTGCACACATGATTCTGCCTATCATGTGACTCAACTCCCACTGGGTGCAATTGTCTCTTCATAGTTTATGCCTTCTTTTTGTGAGAATCCTTGTGCTACGAATCTTGCCTTGTATCCCACGATGTTTCCATCTACTGCATGATGGAACTATGGACTTCTCTTCAGGTATCAATACTGCATCCTAGACATCATTCTTCTTGAACTAGTCTTCCTTTTCTTCTTGGTTACTTCTTCATAGCTGGAAGGTTCTTCATTAATGATGTCGCTCAATAGTGTTACATAACTGCACTGTGTCTGAGATCTCTTCTTTGAAATTATCGTCATATCATTCTTCATCTTGAACTGTCATCACTTGTTCTTCAAAACAAGTCTCGTCCTTCTTTACTTGTAGGTGATTGTACGCGATATTTCCTACAAGTCAAATGCATTTGTATGGTTAGAAACATTTCATAAGGCATATTCATAATGGAAAATTCTCATGCATAAATATATGATCATGCAACTATTTTAACCAATACAACATCCATCCATTTCTCACAAAAACTTTCTAGATGCCTTCCATCTCTACCAGGACAACATTGAGATTGTGCACTAATCCAATATGTCAACAAAGAGGTTTCATTCTATAAGTAGCAATGGATATTTGTATAGCACCATGAGCTACTTATCCATTACATGCATATTAGTAGTATACTATCATTAATGCAAACATTCTATCATGCATAATACATCAAATAAATATAAACAAATGCATAACAAAAAAAAATATCATGAAATGACAATTGAATACTTATCTTTATTTGTTTTGTGGGTAGATTCCTTCTTGAGCCTTCAGCTTCATCATCTTCTTCATTCATAATAGAATCATTTCTTATCCAAATGCTAAGATGCATAAGAGGTTCTTCAAGAGTTGATTTCTTCCTATTCCTCATCGCTCTAGGGATCTTCTTTGGATGGTGAGAGTTTGATATTCATTTGCTCCCATATTCTCTTCTCTTATTATGAGTCGAGCTTCTTCTTCTTCCAAGAGTCTGCTAAAAGTAATCACTTCCTTCTGGCACACATTGCTCACATGAATGAACTCCATGATCCCGGGAGAGCATTCAAGGTGGCTATCACCACTTCTTCATTCTCCACTTCTTCTTCTACCGCTTCAAGTTGTTCTTTGATTTGAGAAACCCTCGTAAGGTATGACTGTATGGTCTCTGTATTCTGGATCTTCACATTCTTCAACTATTTTCTCAAAGTCATATTTTGATTTATGTTCTTCCCTTCAAATATCTTGGTCAATGAATCAAACATATTTGGTGTATTTAGGGAAGACACTTGTGGTACAAGTTGATCCGTGATTGAATTAACAATGATCTTCTTGGCCTTGACCAAGTTCTTCTTGTGTAAGTCCTTGAGCCCCATCTCCCTTTGGAACTGGAACCTCTCTACTCATGTAGGTGTCTAATTCATTTTCTTCAGAGAGATCATATACTTCCATGCTTGGAAGTTGTAAAACTCACCAAGATTATCATCAAGCTGATTTTCTATATCATTTTGAAATGAGGACCTCAAATGAAAATAACAAAAGATTAGATCTTACCGATTTGAGGTGTCCGTCCTGGTTCCAGAGTTGGCTAGTCTAGGGTTTGTCAGAGAAACCATAATTTTCAAAACTTGGAATATTTCAAATATGATTGGATAGAAATATATATCACTTCAAGGAAATCTATCCAATGTACTCCTTTTCTTAAAACAATGGAGGGAAGCTCCCGGAACAGGAATCCCTAGTTTTGCAATTTCTTCTCCAGAAGTTCCTGACATTGTTTCTATGATATCTCCAAAATAGCTGCTCCTCTATGTCTAAAAATTTGCACTGAGGTATCATTGCATGTACCTGTTCCAACACCATAGGTTTCATCAGAATGTGTTTCACCAATTGGGACTTATGATTGTTTTCCCAAGGTGACCTTTTTCAGGACTGTTCATCATACCAATGTTGTACGGACTTCCACGTGTCACTATTTCATCTTCTGAGTCTAAAACTTGGACCACAGAAAGAAAAGTCCATGCCCTTTCTAGAACATCTTTAGAAATGTAATTTAGACCTGTGTATCTTGATATATAGCAATTCATCCCAGGTATCATGTTTAGGGATGAATCTTGGAAGAGGTTGGAACCCTAACTTGGAGGGCTCATATCTCCTAGGATATAGAGAATCAGAGGCAGAATTTTGGACACAGTATAAATTAGGATTTTATATTAAGCCTATGAAATTTTCATTCCTGATTCTTCTCCAATCCTGAGATATAGCAAATTTACCAAAAACTTATCAGTTTTAGTATTTAGGATTTTTCCAGCTCGGGGTCAAACTAGGATTTGACTTTCTTGGAGTTTCACCCAATCAAAATTATTGACCCAGGTCTCTAAAATTTGATTTTTATGAGGGGATAAATCCTATTCCAAGATCACTCAAAAATTCCTCATCTGTAAGAAGCCCTAATTTCTCGCACCAAAAACTGAAAATGCCCAGAATTGAATTCCACTTCGACAGAAAGATGCGCCCTTCAATGGAGAGTCAACCTAGCATACTTTTGCTGATGGATTGTAGAGAGAGACCCAAAAAATAAGAAGCTATAGCTTTTGCAGCTGCACAATGTCTTCTTCTCAAGTTACCTATGATACCATGTTAGATTTTTATCATTCAAGCTAGCATTATCTTAGGATCTTATCTGAGAGAATAACATGCACAGTAATAAACATAAGAGACAAGAGACACAAATAATTTTCCTCGGGGAAACCATAAAGGAGAAAACCCCGTAACTTCCTGAGAGATAGAATGAGCACCAATGGCAGTAGTAAAACCCGAAAACAGAAAAGATGATCTCCACAGCTTTTTCTCTCTCTCACACTTGAGAGAGCTTCTCCTCTCTCACTCATGCGCCCCAATGAGTGTGTGTCTGTGTAATAAATAGAGAGGCTCACTCTCTATTTATATTCTTCCATTCACTTAATGTCCACTTTAACATGTCGGCCCCACTTAACAATTACTTAATAGAGCCGACATCTCTATGAGAGTCTAATAACCCTAGTGCCCCACAACTGTGGGGACTTTGCCCTCCGATCAACAAGGAGGGTTAACCTTGACACAAATGTGGGGACTATTTCCCCGAATTACAATGGATGGTTAACCTCAATGACTTTACATGACTTATTACATTATTGAATCTCCTGATCGGAACATCAGGTCATGATATGAATCAATTACATTATAGATACTTCCTGGAATAAACATTGGGGTACAATACATAAGATATACAAGTGAATACATTCTGAATTTACAAATACATCAACAGTTACTAGTGTTCTGCACCTCCTGCCATATAAAGCTTCATATGGACTCATCCCCAAGGATGCTAGCTGTCCATTGTTAAATAAAATTCTACCAAGTGTAAATAGCCTTCCTAGTTGGATGGTTTGTCCATCACATACATGTGAAGCATGTCTTCAAGCACTTGGTTAACTTTCTCGGTATAACCATCAGTCTGAGGATGGTAGGAAGTACTAAAATTCAACTTTGTCCCCAAGTCTACAAACAATCCTTTCCAAAAATTAGAGGTGAACTTGACATCTCTTTCAAAGACTGTTTCCTTAGGAAATCCATGCAATTTAAAAATATCCTTCATGAAAATATTAGCAATTTCATCTTTCTTGTGTGTGGTCTTAACCAGTATAAAATGAGCTACCTTTGTTAACTTGTCCACCACAACCATGATGGAATCATGTTGTCTCCAAGTCATTGGAAATCCTGTAATGAAATCCATGGAAATAACTTCTCATTTCCATTTTGGAACCAGAAAAGGCTGTAACAAACCTGTTGTGTGTTGATGCTCCACCTTTATCTGTTAACACTTCATGCACCTTGAAATATATTCAGCCATGTCCTTCTTCATGCCTGGCCAAAAGTACTGCTTCCTTGCTGTAGCAATTACCTTCTGATATCCTGGGTGACCAGAATATGGAGTTTGATGGATTTCATCCATAACAACCCTCCTCAAATATTCCACATTTGGAATATACATTCTTCTCTTACAAGTAAGAAGTCCATCCTCTTCTAACTTATAACCTTCATACTTCTTTTCAAGGATTTCATGCTGTAATTTATCCTTTACCTACGCATACATTTCATCTTCGACATTATGATTAATAATATGCTATCTCAAATCTGATTGGAATTACTATTAATAGATGCCACATGCATCTCTTGCACCTTTATGCTGAGTGCATCAACTACCTTGTTCTCTTTTCCTTTTGTGTGCTGGATTTCAAAATCAAACTCACATAAAAATTCTAGCCATCTAGCTTGCCAAGCATTTAGAGTAGGCTGATCAAACAAATATTTCAGACCACAGTGATCTATCCCCAATTTTATGCCCATCAAGTAATTCCTCCACATATTGAGAGCATGTACTATGGCTGCAAGTTCCAGATCATGAGTGGCATAATTCCTCCCATGCTCCTTCAGCTTTCTAGATTCATAGCATATCATGTCGTTGTCTTGCATAAGAAATACTCCAAGTCCTTGACCGCATGCATTCGTACATACCACAAAATATTTCTCTAGGTATACAACTTTTAAGACCGGTGCACTGGTGAGAATATACTTTAATTGCTGGAAACTTTCTTCACATTTCGAGGTCCATTCAAACTTTATCCCCTTCCTTTGCAAAGAAGTGATAGCATGTGCAACCTTGGATAATCTTTCAATGAATCTCCTGTAGTATCTTGCAAGCCCCATAAAGGATCTTACCTCTGTCACATTATTTGGAGTAGGACAATTCTTGATAGCTTCAATCTTGTCAAGGTCCACGGATATACCCTCTTCTAAAATAATGTGACCCAAGTAATTAATTCTATCTTTATAGAAGTCACACTTGCTCAACTTTGCATACAGCTAATGTTCTCTGAGCAATTGCAATGTTAGTCTCAAATGTTCTTCATTCTCTTCTTCATTTTTAGAATAAAAAATAATGTCATCAAGGAAAACAAGAACAAATTTGTCCAAATACCTGTTGAAGACATTATTCATAAGGAACATAAATGTTGTTGGTGCATTTGTGAGACCAAATGGTACCACTACAAACTCATAATTTCCATACCTTGTTCTGAAGGTTGTCTTATGAATGTCTTCGACCTTGATTCTCACCTTATGGTAACTAGACCTCAAGTCAATCTTGGAAAATACCGTTGTTCCTTTTATTTGATCAAAGAGTCCATCAATTCTCAGCAAGGGATATTTTTTCTTCACCGTGACTTTGTTCAACTACCTGTAATCAATACACAATCTTAGTGTACCATATTTCTTCTTCACGAACAGAACCGGTGCTCCCCAACAAGACACACTCGGCCTGATATACTTTTTCTCCAACAACTATTGCAGCTGCATCTTCAGCTCTAACATTTCCGGTGTACTCATTCTATAAGGTGCTTTGGACACTAGTGTTACTCCTAGAAGAAGCTCAATCGTGAAATCAATGTCTCTCTTTGGAGGAAGCCCTGGAATCTCATTAGGAAAAAAACCTCTGAATTCTTGCAACACATGATAGACTTCCAACTTGAGAGTTTCATTCCCTGCTGCCTCCAAAATATAGGCTACATACAACTGACAACCTTTTCTACAAAACTTCTTCAATTGCATTGCTGAAATCTTCCTTATAGAAATTAACTTTGGTATGCCTTTTACAACTACTCGGTTCCCTTCTCCATCCATGCATTCAAAAGTCTTATTATAACAATAAATATTCACCCTATGAGTTTGTAACCGATCCATTCCAATGAGAACATCATAGGAACCGAGTGGTAGAACGTTTAGATCTATGCAACTACTCAGTCCATTCATCACCAATGGAAATTTCTCCACCACTTCATTAACTTTTCTCTTAGTTATGGTGGCTAGCTGAAATAACCACGACTTGATATGCTTTTCTTTCCTAAGAGCACAAACCTACACTACTATAGGAACAATATAACTGTGAGTACAAATAGGGTCAATAAAAATAGAAATAGATTTCTCAACAATCTTACCTGCAACTTCAACCACCATTGACTGGTGATCTTCCTGGTGGTCTTCTAGTGCTACATAAATTCTAAATACGACCCTTGCTACTTGTCCTGTGGTTTTTGCCTCTTGAATATTGTATACTGGCCTTGCATTCTCATTCTCCAATGGATAGAACCTGCACAGATGGGGTCCTTCACATTTCCAACATTGGAGAGGCTCTTTGTTCAGCTGCAGTTCTTTTGGATTTTCTACCACTACTCTGTTTGGCTACTTCTCATCTTGGAATGGATGCTTCTGCTGATTACAGAAGTTAGGAGGTTTGAAACCTCTCTTCCTCTTATTAGACTTCTCATTCATCTTGTTTTTCCATGCCTTCTGGTAGTCAGGTTTTCCCTTGCTTTGCTTGTAGCAGTACTTAGCTTTTCTTATCACCTCTTCTAGAGTTCTAGGTTCATAGAACTCAATTTTGTCTTTGTAGGACAGAGGCAATCCACTCAGAAACCACCGGGTTTTTACCTTCTCATATTTAATATACCTGACATACCTCAGCAGTTCCAAGAACTTGTTTGCATATTCCTCCATAGTCTGTTGTCCTAATCTCAGCTCATGGAATTCTTTGATTTTATCATCATAGTACCAGTAAAAGAGGTACTTTTGCTTGAAATATTTCTAGAATTGTTTCCATACAATATTCCTTTCATTTATCTTCTTTACTTTCCTAAAGTATTCCCACCAAATAGATGCTCTTCCTATCAGATTGAAAATGGCTACTCGAGCTTTCATATTTCCAGAATAATCTTGGACTTGGAAATATTTTCTTATTCCCAGAATCCAAGCTTTAGCTTCTTGACTAGTCTTTACCTCACCATTTAAGGTAGACATCTTTGCCTTCCTGAATTCATCTCATGAGCGGTTCTGGTAAGCCTCTTCCTCCTACTCCTGTGAGATGAAGAGCCTGAATCTTGAATGGATCTTTTAAATTCAAACATCCCACTAGGAGATCTCTTCATTTTATTCTCATGAGAGGAAGAACTTGAACCATCAGTGGATTTTTCAGAGCCAGATGACCCACTAGGAGATCGCTTTCTTCCTCTATCAGTGTGCTTAGTTCCTTCTAGATTTACTGTCCAGTCCCCAAAGTTCATCTTTCTATGAATGTCTATCAAATTGTGCAATATGACTACATTAAGCTAATTCTGCTCCTCCTAAGCCTTAATCAGTATTTTGTTGTCTACTTGGTATCTCTGTATCTCCACCCCAAGGCTTCTCATGGTGGCTGCAAAGTCTGGGGGAGTATCTTGAAACCTTCTCCCATTAGACTCTATCTCAGCATCTCCAATTCTGACATTTTCGACCATAGAATATTCCTCATTCACATTCGGGTCCCATGCATAATCATTCATATCATCTGTCCTCATGGATGAACAAACTATTCAGAATCGCACTGCCCTTTCTGAAGGTGACTGTAATTCTGCGAAAATGTGTTAGATAACAAAACTGTTAGATATAATCAAAACCAAAATCACTTACCCACTTCCCATGGCATTTTTTCTCTATTATGTGGCCAACAATACATTGGAACTATTAACCAACAGTTCTGTAACTATCCAACTTGGCCCATTCAGTCCCAATACTGTAACCACTTTTCTTTTCAGCCCATCTAGGCCCAACACTACAACCGACAACTTTGATGCCACACTGTAGTGTACTACAAGTTAGTATCAAAGGGTACTCTTATAATTTTAACACCTAATTTCGACCCATCTAGGCCTAATGCTACAACCCATAGCTCTGATACCACACTATCACATCCCCTCCTACCCCAGAGGAGAGAATGCAGCCCAACACTTCTACCCGAGTTACCTATCTCTGATTATACATTTATATGATGATTCTTGATTATTTTTTTTTCTTTAAAGATCCAGACAAGCAAGAATTTCTCTTGCTAACCTTCTATTCCATACCTTGTATAACTCTTTATCTTCCCCAATCGCAGAGAAATCGAATGGTGGAGAATCATCCTGCAAAAAATCAATGGTGCGGAGAGCTTCACTTACGGAATCAAAAAGATATCAAAATTTCACTCTCGCACCCCATAGACCGCATGTCGCATTCTTCATTCCGCATCCTGCATGCAGAATGGCTGTTATGTAGATCAAAGTTGTGGAAATCAAAATTTACCATATCCATTTCCGCATCCCGTGAATTACGGAAAACAAATTTTGCCAAATGACATTTTCGCATCCCGCATCCTACAAGTTGCGGAAAGGGAATTGTGGAAGGGAAAATGTGGAATCCAAACTTCTGCAAGGTGCATTTCTGCATCTGCATCCTGCAGGTTGCGAAAAGGAAGTTGCGGAAGGAAAAATATGTAGATATTTGATCTGTTCATGAATATTTCTAAGTATAAAAATGATTTCCAACATCGAGGCCATCACCAATATGGTCGATCTAAATTCATAACAACTTAGAAAATTCATTGAAGTAATTACATACATAGAAGAATCATTCATTAAATATACAGCTGAAACACAACACATTTCATCCAAGCATTCATCATTTCATATTAATTTATAAACAAGTACAGTTGCAAGGATTGAAACACAAGAGATACTTATCTTTATCATAAACTTGTCCTGCAACCAGCTATGTAGCTGCAACGTTCCACCCAACCATAGGCTAGTGTGCTCATCAATCTCTCAGAAATACTGCCACCCCCAAGCTAGGCATGATTTCCCCAAGGAATAAGGAACACTAGAGTACTTCCCCATAGCCAAGGATATAATAAAACGTAGCCAAGACAACACAATTGGGTTTATCATACCTACACAGGTATTGATTTACACATAGCCAAAGTTTATACAAGTCACATCCAATCCAACAGATGGGTTTATCAGGCTAGCAACCAAGCCATCCTTCCAGTTGGGTTTATCAGGCTTACACAGACAGTGGTTTACACTTAGCCAAAATTCACATGAGACACAACCAAGCCAATAGATGGGATTATCAGGCTGTCGGGAAGGTTGAAAGACTGACTGCTAAGCTAGTGAGATCAATCCCAAAGCTATGGACACCTACACCGGATCTAGCCTGACTTCTGAACATTCACACACCCAACACAAGGAAGAATCCCCTTCTCTTCTACACAGTCCCTCAGGCCATGTGTTCCCTTCTATTATTGTTCAGGGTATGCAAAGAAGAAAACCAGCCCTCTAGATTGGTCTATGAGGTTCCTTCACACACTAGGTTTATCAAGAAAGTCCAGACTCCATTTCCATTCCCCAAATCGGTTCATATGTCAAACGGGGAGGTACACACAACGATCTCAGTTCTAGGATTAACAAAACGTAACAGAAGCCAAGGAATACACACACACACAATAATTACAAATTTCTAAGAATTTCATGAGCCACACCGACTACTACAATTACCAAAAATGAAATTGTTTGCTGGTCATTCAATTCAAAAACACAAATCATATTTTGGGCATTCGCATTTAGGAAATGACTAATAGATAGGAAAATCGTAAAAAGGAAAACAGTTCATAGAATAGGAAAATTCGTGAAGGATCAAGACTTAGAGCAGTTTTGCTTGCTGTCTGAATTCCAAAATCCCCCTTCCAAAACGTTCAACACAGTCCAAAATCATGAGGGGAAGGTGAAACGTGACTGCATGAGGGAAAGGCAAGCATTTTTTTTGGTGTTTTCTTGCGCAAGAAAAATAAAAATAAAAACATTTTTCCCAGAAATGTTGCTCTGCCCATTTCTAATTTCTGCCCACTCTTCCAATCCCCTTCTTATCCTTAGGAAAAATCATGCCCCATCTCATTTTGTTGCATTGACATAGCTGGCTGTAGGATTTTAATTAAAAATTGCAAATTTAACATGTTGTCCAAACTTATAACGTTCAACTAGCATAAAAAAACCATCATCCTAAATCTTAATCGTCGAAACATAAACACTAAATCGATGGTGGGAATTTTCCCTTGAGTTCCACACCATCATTATTTACATCATATTATTTAAATGCAAATGGGGTAAAAACTGAGGTGGTAAAAATTGAGGTGTTACAATCAAACAATTATAATCAGTTAAACTAGTCTAACTAATGTGGCAGGTGAGATTTAGGTGAGAATAGGTGCCTACTCACATGCAACCATGCAATACTAGAGCTAACTGAACTGGAGGACATCTAACTGAATGTAACTGGAGCATATCTTATCTTAACTAGTTACGAACTACCAACAACTGAAGGAGGTTGGTGTCAGCACTCCTAGTGGCTCCTAAATTGTAGGGATTGGTCTAGGAGACACATAAGCTGATGCATGAAGGTGCAGTCAATTGCAGTTAACCTCTATCTATGTTCCCCACACTCTAATGACTAGTATTGGTGGCCCCATTATCCAAGTGGACCCAATGGTACTAGTGGACCGAATAATAATTAAATGACTCCTAAGTTAGGAAAACATAATCTAATAAACTATTTCGGACAAGGGAGGATTATAAATTCTAACACCAACATGGTGGATTGATGATCTGGATGTTGATCTTCCAAAGCAACATTAATTCTAGACAGATTCCTAGCTAGGTCATTGGCAGTGGAAGCTTCCTGCAACATGCTTATGGGCACCATCTTTCTGTTAGGATTTTGTGGGAAATTCCTGTATAAGTGAGATCCGCTACATCCCCAACATTTAATTTCTTAAGTGAGATAAGTGATTTGTTATTCCATCCCCCACTGGAAGTTATGATACCCTTTACCTAGTTGTTGTTAGTTAATCCTTGTATGTTGTAATTATTGTTAGTATGAATTCTTATTCCTTTTCTAAAAGGAGAAGGTTTGAATCCCTTCCTACGTTGATCCATCTTTTCATTTTTTATTTTTCCAATTTTTGCTCAATTCTGATCTTTGTTTGAACAAGTGGTAGGTTAGGTTTTTTTTAAGGATTCTAATAGTATAGTTAAGTATAGTATTATAGGAGATTATTTTGAATTGAAAAACTTATATATATAGATATGTAGGAGAATATTAAATATGAAACATACATTCTACTACCAAAACATGTATTTTTTGGCGAATATTATGATAAAAAAAAACATATTTTATGTAAATATAGGTGACATTAGAGAGTAAAAATGACCAAATAGTGATTTTTTTTTAAATCTTAAAAATAACCAATTGGTGAAATCCCCCACCTGAAGTTTTCCACTAGTAACACAACTTATCCTTTCTAATTGCTTCATCCATGGTCTTCGGCATATCAAACTCAATATATTTGTTATATGTCAGAGGTAAAAAAACTAATAAACCTGTATACCCTAGATTTTTCATCCCTTAAGTAACATGCATAGAGTTGTAAATTCACAAACTTGGTTACAAAATATTCCATGTTTAACATTCCCAATCATAAATCATTGAAATCTTTGGATTTCTCATCATAGTATCACTTCGACANTCATTTGAAATATTGCTAAGAGTTCCCTCAACCTATCATCATATCTATATACTTAAAAATATCATTTGATATTTAGTAACCAAGCTTTAGCTGCTTCCTCAGACTCTCCATCAAACATTGGGGGCGTTAAATTTTTAAATTTCTCCCCATAACTCCACAGGTTTTTATTTTTTCTTTTCAGGTTTTGTATCATTATCTTTCTTTAAGTCTTGTGTGGCTACAGGAATGTTATCTATAGTTTCCTCAATACTGTAACTTTGTACTGCTCCTTTTCTTTTCTTTCTAGTACTACAGTAATTTTGGCCATTGTTTTTGGTGGATTCATCAAAAAATTTATGATTAGTTCATTTATCTCTTCTTGATCTGATTTGCCATTTATTATTTTAATATTATATGCCTTAAGGATTTCCAAATATTCCTTCAAAATCCCCATCATTTCTAACATCTCTGACTACATATTTGCATTACATTTTTCTCTGAGTTCTTCATAGAGGCTTGCATTCTCTAACGTTGGCATACCTTCAGACATTACTTCTTCTTCTATAATTTTTCATGGTTCTCCCATCTCTAGGTCTGCATGTAACAATATTTATCCCTTATTATTTATAGTTATTTGTATTCAATATATTCAGTCATATTATACTAATTGACTATGGGGTGTCCCATTAGGTCAAAGTATTGTAACCTCGCTCTCATACCATTTTGTAAAAAAACAAATTAAACCAAAATAATAATTAAACTAAAATTATAAAAAAAAATTTATTTAAAGTTTTAAAAGTTACAAAGGTGAAACTTACCTTTGGTTGAAGAAGTTAAACCCCCAGCTATTCGAGTTTCCAAGTTTACTATCTTCCGAAAGTCTTAACTCCAGGCGACTCTTCATAATGATTTGGGAGAGAATCGAAATGTTAAACAAAATACTTACTTAGCTTAGAAGCTAATGTTTATCCATGTCTGTAGGTGCCAATGTTTGCGTTTCTCATTCCTGAAGAATAAACTTAGTAAAGGAGAAATACTAGCAAATAAAACTAAAGTTTACCAAACCTTATAATCGTAGCTTAAAAATTCTAAGGATCAATTTATTAATTGGAATATGAAACAATTTCAAGCCCGTCTAGTGGTAAAGAGCTAGATCCCAAGTACTACAATGCTTTGGATTTTGTGAAGGTTTTATCCATCATTTTCACTTTGTTGGAGTGATAGTTTCTCACAGCCAATAGGCTTCTTGGTAGTATGCAAGCTCATATTTCGACAGTGGTATTCTGCGGGATAATACCACAATTGACAATCATGAAAAATACCTAGGGTTTTGGAAGCATTGATCAGCAGTCTTTAAAAAGAAAAAGGTTTTGGAAATGTGATTATGCTCTGGTTTCTTTATACGAGAAATAGTCTTGGTGGTGAAATTTAGCACTGATGTTTAAAATTTGACCTTGGCTCCACTCCCATCGACAGGTGCCTACCACAACTTTCCAACTTAGGTAAAAAGAGCATTACTTTTTTTTATTACACGTTGGGCGTTCAAACAATGTTAGAGGTAATTAATTCTGAGTATGTTTTTATTGTCCATAGAATTGGAAGTGAAGGAGTCGTTTGTTTGGTTAACCTCTTCATCCTGTAAGTCATTGTTTAACCTTTCAGTTCTATCCTAGATCCACGGTCTAGAAGGAATATTCAAGGTTTTTATTTACGGTCGTTTTACAAGGATGGTTCTGTAGTGGTTACACTTTCGAGTTTGGCTCTATAACTTGACTCTTTAGGTCATAGTCGTAAGGTACTCATTATCTGGGGTTTTAATTTCTATAATCCATTCAGTTTAGTTTTGTAATTTATAAATACTGTTTATGGCTTTTGGTATACCTTTCTCTCGACTGTAGTTTATAATTGTTTCAAGTTTTGGGTATTTCACAGAACTGGGTTTATGTATTTTAATTGGAATTTATATTGATGAGGTTGTGTACTTTTGTAAGTATTTATTAATTTTAAAACTTATAAATCTTGTTATTCTGTACAATTTATAACTATGTTTTTAATTAGGATTTTCTATTTAAACAATCATTTGATTCCACTATTAAATATTTAAGAGATTACTTAGTTTGAATAACAATTCATATTTGATTATGATTTATTAACAGATTAACTAGTTTGAATACCAATTTGTATTTTAGGTTTTCTCCAACACTAATATTGTTTCCATCGTTGCTCTCTTTTTACTAGGTTTAAAGATAATAAAATGAAAAAGGATTCTCTAAAATCATTCCATTTGGTTTACTGAACAGTTTATCTTCACATTCGGTTAAGCTCCAATTAAAAAGGATTTCATATAAATGATTAAAATATTCATAGTAAGATAAATATCATTGTTTAACCATCATTTACCTTCTACCATTTGTAACTATATAACCTACTAAATTACCAATACAGAAATATGACTGTAATAATAAAGAGCTAGTTTTCAGGAAACATATCTGTGTAAACCAGAAATCGAAGAGTTAACAGCTATACACCACCCATCCATAGGAACTTAGAAGTGTGGAAGATTGTATGGTTCCACCCCCTTGCCCAGACTCTTAGATTTAAAACTTGTTTCTTGTAGCTTCAATTTTTCAGGTCAGTAACTAGCAAGATTTATTTACTCCAGAACCTGGAATTCTCTTATGCTTACTAATGGTTCTAGTACAGAGCCTAACAGCTCACAGATTTTCTCTGGCATATCCACACTATCTCATGGATACATTACATAGAGCCTTCACCCTTGTGATCTATGGCATCTCTCATTTTTCTATTTCTCTCGTTCTCTATAATCCATCTGCATGCCCTCTTCTCTTTTCCTAAGACCTTTATAGAGAATAACTAACTCTCCTTAGTACTGGCCACTTGTCTTTGTAAAGAATGTTGAGGATTTGGTAACTGTTTTAAACCCAAGTTTCTATCAATTAACTATATAGCTATTAAAACTCTCAATTTCAGAATTATATTTATATAAACATCAACTCACTCATTCCATTATATGTAAGTAAAAATAAAACAACAAAATGTAACGAGGGGTATTACAATACTCCCCTCCTAAAATATTTTTCCTGTCCTCGGTGCTTAATCAATATTATTAAAGTATTGAAATAAAGAAGGAAATTTTTTTCTCATAAACTCTTCTCTTTCCCAAGTAGCTTCTTCTACTAAATAATGTTTCCATTGTACTTTAACTTGTACAATAGTCTGCTTTCGAAGCTAAATTTATCTCTTATCAAGATGAACATTGGTTCCATGTGGAATTCTCCCAATGGTTCCACCTGTACATTATCCCAATTAATAATATAAGATTGATCAACAACATATTTTTTTAATAAAGAAATATGGAAAAAATCATGAATTCTTATATAAGGAGGAAAGTCCAGCTGATAAGCTACATGCCCTATTCTAGCCAAAATTTCAAAAGGCCCCACATATCTGGGTGCTAGTTTTGCATAAATCCCTGTTGTTAGCTTGGTTTTCCTTGGTTTGACCCTCAAGAACACATGCTCTCCTACTTTGTACTCTTTAGTTGTTCGCTTCTTTTATGCATAAATATTCTATCTGTCTTGTGTTGCATTTAATTTTTTTTTATATGTCGTACCATTTCCTCCATTTGTGCTAGCATATATGGCCTAAATCCATCCTATCTTCCAAATTTTCCCAACTCAAAGGTACTTTACACCTCCTACAAATCAACACCTCAAAAGTACTCATTTTGAGGGATGCTTGATAATTATTGTTATATGAAAACTCCACCAAATGAATATAATTCTCCCATTTACTTGGTTGATTCATCACATACATTCTTAACATGTCCTATGGGACTTGATTCACTCGCTCATTCTATCCATATGTTTAAGGATGATAGGTTGTACTGAAATTCAACTTTGTATCCATACCAGTAAATAATGACATCCAACATCCTGAGGTATATTTGGTGCCATGATCCGTAATAACTATTTTCGGAATCCCATCTAGTCTAAAGGACTATTTCATAAATATATGAGCAATATTTATAGCTTTATAAGTTGACTTTATATGTATAAAATAGGTTTCTTTAAATAATTTATCCACTACAACCGTATTGGAGTCATTCTGCTTCTTTGTTCTCAGTAACCTCGTAATAAAATCCATAGTTATAGTTTCCCATTTCCATTCAGGAATGGGTATAGGCTGTAATAATCCAATTGGATGTTAATGAACAGATTTAACATGTTGATAAGTAAAACATCAGGCCACATATTCGATGGCTTCTCTCTTCATATTTGGCCAGTAAAAATATCTCTTTAAGGTCGTTATAAAATTTTGATATCCAGGGTGTCCTACATATAGGTTATCATGCAACTCTATGAAGATGATATGTTTTATATTATATTGATTAGGTACATAAATTCAATTTTTGAAATGTACAAAACCGTCTGTATCAATCTGATATAGTGTTTCCTCAGTTCCAACAGTTCCATTACTACATTTTTCCATCTAGTTTTTATACTTCTGATCACTATTTGATGCTTTCTTCAATAAAATTTTAAATTCAAGTGCATAATCACTAATTAGTACAAAATTCATCTCATGTTGTTTTTAGATTAATGCATCTTCTACTATGTTTTCCTTCCCCTTAATGTGTTTAATTTCAAAACCATATTCACTCAAGAAATAAATCCATCTAACTTGATGGGCATTCAATGTTTTTTATCAAATAAATATTTTAACCCAATATTGTCAGTTAGTAACATAAATTTCTTCCCTATCAGATAGTGTCGTGAGATATTAAGGGCATGAATAATAGCTTCTAACTCCATATCATGAACTACGTAATTTTTTTCATGCTCTTTTAGCTTTCTGGATTCATAGAAAATTACATGGCCTTCTTGACTTAAAAATCCTCCCAAACTTTCTTTACTTGCATCAGTACATACTACAAAGTCCTTATTTGGATCAGAAATTTTTAATACTGGTGTTGTTTTCAATAAATATTTCAATTTATCCAAACTGTCTTGACAATCTTGGCTCTAAATATTTCAAACACTTTTCTTTTGCAAAGTTTTTATAGGATGAGATATTGTGGAAAACTTTTCTATGAATCTGTGATAATATCCTGTTAACTTCATGAAGGATATTATGTCGTGTACATATTTTGGTACAGGGCATTCCATTATTGCCTTGATTTTATATGGATCAACTAATATTCCCTTTTGCAAGATGACATGTCCTAAGTATTGTACCTCATTTTTATAGAAGTCACATTTACTCAATTTCGCATATAGTTGATGTTCCTTCAAAGTTTGCAAAACCTTTCATAAATGTTCCTCATGTTCTTCCTCATTCTTTGAATGTACTAAAATATCATCAATAAATACTAACACAAATTTATCCAAGAATTTACTTAGCACACTATTCATCATGTTCATAAAAGTAGCAGTGGAATTTGTCAAACCAAACGGCATTACCACAAATTCATAGTGTCCATATCTTGTTCGAAAAATAGTTTTATGGACATATTCATCCTTAACCCACACCTGATGATATCCTGACCTGAGATCAATTTTTGAAAACATTTTTTATCCACCAATCTGATCAAACAAATCATATATTCTTGGCAAAGGATACTTGTTTTTAACTGTCATCTTATTTAACTGTCTGTAATCTATACACATTCTAAAATTTCCATCCTTATTTTTAACAAATAAAATGGGTTCTCCCCAAGGAGATACACTGGGCCAAATATATCCTTTGTCAAGTAATTCTTGTAATTGCATCCTTAATTTCGTCAATTCTGGGATACTCATATGATATTGAGCTCGTGATATTGGTGTTGAACCAGAAATTAGATCTATGGTGAAATCTAAATCTCATTTAGGTGGTAATCCTGGTATTTCCTCAGGAAATACCTCCTAAAATTCCTTTAAAATAGGAAATTGGTCCAATACTATTTTTTACTTTTCAGGCTTTCTTTAATTTTGATGGCATAAAGTTGAAACTGCTAAGATTTGTTTGGTAGATATAGATCTATACATTTTTTTCACCATATGATGCTTAAACTCCTCGTCCACACAACCAAAACTTTTATGCAAGCAGTCTATAATGACATTATGAGATTCTACCCAATCCATACCTATAAAAATATCATAGGAACCTAAAGGAAGAATATTTAGATTAACTAAGGTGTCCATGTCATCAAAACCTAATATGCAGTCTTTAACTATCTTGGTAACCTTAATTTTTACCCCCTTTCCAATTGTACCATCCATGCATTTTTTGTTTTTCCTTAACAAGTTTACACTTTTCAACTATTTTTAGTGCAATATAACTTACACTAGTTCTTGAATCGATAAGTATCGGAAACAAGTGTGTTCAAAATTTTACCTTCTACTTCCAACATGGTGGATTGATGATCTGACTACCTATCTTCCAAAACAACATTTATACTAGGTATATTCCTGGCTAGGTCATTGACAGTGGAAGCTTCTTGCAACGTGCTTATGGGCTCCATCTTTATGTTAGATTGTGTGGGAAATTCCTGTATAAGTGAGATTTGTTACATCCCCAACATTTAATTCTTTTGAGTTGTTATTCCATCACCCACTATAAGTTTTGATACCCTTTACCATGTTGATGGTAGTTAATTATGTTTTAATTATTGTCAGTATGACTTATTTTTCCTTTTCTGAAAGGAGAAGGTTTGAATCCCTTCCTACATTGATCCATCTTTTCATTTTTTTTGTTTTTTCAATTTTTGCTCAATTTTGATCTTTGTTTAAACAAGTGGTACACAAATTCACCTTTCTAATTGCTTCATCCATGGTCTTAGGCATATCAAAATCAGTACTTTTCATATATGCAGGAGGTGACCAACTGATAAACTTGTGTACCCTATATTTTCATCCCTTAAGTAAGGTACATAGTGTTGTTAATTCACGAACTTGGTTACAAACGCTTCCATGGTTAACATTCACAGTTGTAAATCATTGAGTTCTTTGGATTTCTCGTCATAATGATCATTCTGGTATTTTTTTTAAATAGTTTTTTAAAAACTTTCCAACTTAACTATTTACTATGTATGTTATTTACACTTTTAGCATCTTGCCACCACAGCGCATCTTTTCCACTCAACTGAAATATTGCTAAGTGTTCCCTCAAATTATCATCATATCTATATACTTGAAAATATTGTTTGATATTTAGTAACCAAGCTTCAATTGCTTCCTCAAACTCTCCATCAAACATTGGGGGCCTTAACTTTTTAAATTCTCCTTGCAACTCCACAGGTTTTTCTTTTTTCTTATCACATTTTATATAATTAAAGTTTTTTTAAGTCTTGTGCGGTTATAGGAATGTTATCTATAGTTTCCTCACTACTGCAACATTGTACTACTCCTTTTATTTTCTTTCCAGTACTGCAGGAATTTTGACCACTACTTTTTGGTGGATCTGTCAAAATTTTTAGGATTAGTTCATTTATCTCTTCTTGATCTGATTTGGCATTCATTAGTTTAAGATTATATTCCTTGAGGCTTTCCAAATATGCCTTCAAAGTCTTCATCAATTTTAACATCTCTGACTGCATATATGCATTACGTTTTTCTCTGAGTTCTACATAGAGGCTTCCATTCTCTAATGTTGGAATACCTTCAGGAATTACTTCTTCTTCTATAATTTGTTTGGGTTCTTCCATCGCTAGGTATGCGTGTAACAATATGTATTCCTTGTTATGTACAGTTATTTATATTTAATATATTTATCCATATTATACTGATTGACTATTCGGTGTCCCATTAGGTTGAAGTATTCTAACCTCACTCTGATATCATTTTCAAACGATCCAGATTAAACCAAAGTAATAATTAAATAGAAATTAAAAAAAAATTAAACTTTTAAAAGTTACAAAGGCGAAACATACCTTTGGTTGAAGAAATTAAACCCCTAGCTATTCAAGTTTCCAAGTTTACTATATTCCTAAACTATTAACTCCAGGTGACTCTTCATAAATGATTTGGGAGAGGACTGAAATGTTAAACAAAAGGCTTACTTAGGTTAGAATATAATGCTTATCCATGTCTGTAGGTACCAATGTTTGTGTTTCTCATACCTCAAGCATAAATCTAGAAAAGGAGAAATACTAGCAAAGGAAACTAAATTTTACCAAACCTTATAAGCCTAGCTTAACAATTCTAAGGATCGATTTATTAATTAGAATATGAAATGATTTTAAGTCCATATAGTGGTAAACAACTAGATAGCAAGTACTACAATGTTTTGAATTTTGTGAGAGTTTTATCCGTCATTTTCACTTTGTCAAAGTGCTAGTTTTTCGTAGCCATCAGGTTGTTTGGCAGTTTGCAAGGATGTAGTTTGATAGTGGCATTCTGTAGGATGATACCACAATTGACAGTCATGAAAAATGCCTAGGGTTTTGGCAACATTGTTGGACAGTCTGTAAAAAGAACAAGGTTTTGGAAACATGATTATGCTTTGGATTCTTTATACTAACTATAGTCTCGATGATCAAATATAGCACTCCTATTTAAAACTCAACCTTAGAACCACTCCCATGGAGAAGAGCCTACTACAATGATCCAGCTCAGGTAAAAAGAGCCTTACTTTTTTTTTATTACACGTTGGTTGTTCAGACAATGTTACAGCTAATTAATTTTTATTATGTTTTTCTTGTCCATGGAATTGGAAGTGAAGGGGTCAACTCTTTGGTTAACCTCTTCATCCAGTAAGTCATTATTTAACCTTTCATCTCTATCCTAGGTCCAAATTCTAAAAGGAATATTCAAGGTTTTTATTTATGGTTGTTTAACCAGCATGGTTCTATAGTGGTTACGCTTTCGAGCTTGGCTCTATAACTTGACTCACTAGGTCATCATCGTAAGGTACTCATAGATGGGGTTTTAAATTCTATAATCCATTCGTCTTAGTTTTGTAATTAAATACTATTTAAGGCTTTTGGTATACCATCCTCTTGAATGTAGTTTATATTTGTTTCAAGTTTTGGGTATTTCACAGAACTAGGTTTATGTATTTTAATTGGAATTTATAGTTATGAGGCTATGTACTTTTGTAAGGATTTATTAATTTTAAGACTTGTAAATCTTGTTATTCTGTACAATTTATAACTTTGTTTGTAATTAGGTTTTTCTATTTAAACAAGGTTTTGATTCAACTATGAAATCTTTAAGAGATTACTTAGTTTGAATAAAAATTCATATTTGATTATGAGTTTAATAACAGATTAACTAGTTTGAATACCAGTTTGTATTTTAGGGTTTCTCCAACACTAATATTGTTTCTATCATTCCTCTGTTTTTAGTAGGTTTAAATATAATAAAATGAAAAAGGATTCTCTATAATCATTCCATTTGGTTTACTGAACAGTTTATCTTCACATTCAGTTAAGCTACAATTCAAAAATATTTCATACAAATGAGTAAAAGATTCATAGTAACAGAAATATCACTACTTAACGATCATTTCCCTTCTTCCATTTGTAACTATATAACCTACTAATATAGAAATATGACTGTAATAATAAAGAACTATTTTGCAGGAAACACATATGTGAAAACCAAAAATCAAAGAGTTAACCACTATATACCACCCAACCATAAGAACTTTAAAGCGTGAAATCTTGTACTATTCCACCCCCTTACCCAGACACTTAGGTTTGAAACTTGTTTCCTACAGTTTCATGTTGCCACCAGTAACTAGAGAGAGTTATTTACTCCATAACCTATCATTCTCTTATGCTCACTAACGGTTCTAGTACAAATCCTCACATCTCACAGATGTTCTCTGGAATCTCCACGTTATCTCATGGATACATTAAATAGATCCTTCGCCCTTGTGATCTCTAGAATATCTCATTTTTCTATTTCTATTGTTCTCTATAATCCCTCTGCATGCCCTCTTCTCTTTTCCTAGGACTTTTATAACAAATAACTAAGTCTCATTGTTACAGTTCACTTCTCTTCATAAAGAGTGTTGAGGAATTGGTAACTATTTCAAACCCAAGTTTATGTCAATTAACTGTATAGTTGTTAAAACTCTCAATTTCAGAATTATATTTATATAAAAACTAAATCACTTGTTCCATTATGCATAAGTAAAAATAAAACAACAAAATGTAATAAGGGGGTATTACAATCCTCCCCTCCTACAAACTTTGCACCGTCCTCGGTGCTTAATCAGTATTATTAAAGTCTTGAATTAAAGTAGGAAAATTTTGTCTGGTAATCTCTTATCTTTCCCAAGTAGCTTATTCTACTTAATCATGTTTCCATTGTACTTTAATGTGTACAATAGTCTACTTCCAAAGTTGAATTCCTCTCTTATCGAGAATGCACATTGGTTTCGTCTAGAAGTCACCATCTGGTTCCACCTATACATTATCCCAATCAATAATATGAGATTGATCAGCAACATATTTTTTTAATAAAGAGATATGGAAAACATCATGAATTCTTATATAAGGAGGCAAGGCCAACCGATAAGCTACAAACCCTATTCTGGACAAAATTCCAAAAGGCCCCACATATATGGGTGCAAGTTTTGCATAAATCCATGTTCTTATCTTGCTTTTCTTTGTTTTGACCATCAAGAACACATGCTCTCCTACTTTGTATTCTTTAGTTGTTCTCTTATTGTCTACACAACTCTTATGTCTGTCTTGTGTTGCATTTATGTTTTGTTTTATCTGTCGTACCATTTCCTCCATTTGTGATAGCGTATTTGGCCCTAAATCCATCCTATCCTCCAAATTTCCCCAACTCAAAGGTACTTTACACTTGCTGCCATACAACACCTCAAAAGGACTAATTTTGAGCGATGCTTGATAATTATTGTTATATGTGAACTCCACCAAATGAATATAATCCTCCCATTTACCTGGTTGATTCATCACATACATTCTTAACATGTCCTCTAGGACCTAATTCACTCGCTCAATCTCTCCATCTATTTGCGGATGATAGGATGTACTGAAATTCAACTTTGTATCCATACCCTTAAATAATGACATCCAGAATCTTGAGGTAAATTTGGTGTCATGATCCGTAATAACTATTTTTTTGAATCTAATGTCGTCTAAACATCTCTTTCATAAATATATCAGAAATATTTACAGCTTTATAAGTTGACTTTACATCTATAAAATGGGTTTCTTTACTTAATTTATCCACTACAACCATAATGGAGTCATTATGCTTCTTTGTT
The DNA here is from genome assembly GCA_001517045.1 of Pseudotsuga menziesii. Classification (NCBI taxonomy): domain Eukaryota; kingdom Viridiplantae; phylum Streptophyta; class Pinopsida; order Pinales; family Pinaceae; genus Pseudotsuga; species Pseudotsuga menziesii. The sequence goes on from LPNX010923610.1 coordinate 505,006, forward strand.
CTTGGTAACCCTGTAATAAAATCCATAGTTATAGTTTCCCATTTCCATTTAGGAATGGTTATAGGCTGCAATAATTGGGTTGGATGTTGATGAATAGCTTTAACCTATTGACAAGTAAAACATCAAGCCACATATTCGGTGGCTTCTCTCTTCATATTTGGCCAGTAAAAATATTACTTTATTGATGTTATAAACTTTTGATATCTAGGGTGTTATGCATACGTGTTATAATGCAACTCTATGAAGATGATATGTTTTATATTATATCGATTGGGTACATAAATTCAATTTTTGAAATGTAAAATCCCTTTTGTATCAATCTTATACATGATTTTCTCAGTTCCAGTAGTTCCATTACTACATTTTTTCATCCAAGTTTTATACTTATGATCTTTGTTTGATGCTTTCTTCAGTAAAGTTTTAAATTTAGGTTCATAATCACTAATTAGTACATAATGCATCTCATGTTGTTGTTGGCTTAGTGTATCTGCTACTGTGTTTTCCTTCCCCTTAATGCGTTTAGTTTCAAAATCATATTCTCTTAGGAAAGCAAGCCATCTGGATTAACGGGCATTTAATGTTTTTTATCAAATAAATATTTTAACCCAATATTGTCAGTTAGTAACAGAAATTTCTTCCATACCAGATAGTGTCACCAGATCTTAAGGGCATGAATAATAGCTGCTAACTCCATATCATGAACTATGCAATTTTTTTTCATGCTCTTTTAGATTTCTGGATTCATGGAAAATTACATGGCCTTCTTGAGTTAAAACTACTCCGAAACTTTCTTTACTTGCATCTGTACATAATACAATTTCCTTATTTGGATCAACAATTTTTAATACTGGTGTTGTCGTCAATAAATATCTCAATTTATCAAAATTATCTTGACAATATTGGCTCTAGTTAAATCAAACACTCTTCTTTTGAAAAGTTGTTATAGGATGAGCTATTATGGAAAATGTTTCTACGAATCTATGGTAATATCTTGTTAACCACATAAAGGATCTTATGTCATGTACATATTTTGGTACAGGCCATTCCATTGTTGCCTAGATTTTAGTTGGATCAACTGATATTCCAAGATGACATGTCCTAAGTATTGTACTTCCTTTTTATAGAAGTCGCATTTACTCAATTGTGCATATAGTTGATGTTCCTTCTGTTGATGTAAAAATTTTCTCACTAAGCTCCATCTAGCCTACACCACTTGCAGACATCCATATACTAACCCATTTGACCCCCACACCCATCTTTAGCCTATGCTTTTCTCCCAAAGGCTCAAAAATAATTAAAAAGGGCTTAAAAATCCCCAAAAGAGACAAAATAACCCACTAAGGAGCCAAAAGGCTCACAAAGGGGATAAAAAGGCCACAAAGGGGATAAAATCCCTAAAGGAGCTATGAAATAAGGAAAAATGGATTAAAACCCTAGGTAGGGCCCAAAAACCCTATCCAAGGGATAAAAACCCTAAATTGGAGAAAAAGCTATAAAAGGAGGGGTGGCGGTCACCATCAAAAACATTCCATTTCACCCTTCCATCGTAATGTCCACATGAGTACCTTGATATCCCTTTCACTCTCAAGCTATTCATCCCTCATAGCTCCATTCCCCCAGTTGCTCATTCTCATTCCCTTGGTGTGTTGAGCCATAGCTCCACCCATTCCTAGCTGTTGGCCTAGGAAAGGTACATAAGAAGGAAGTTTGCGCATGCAACCAAGGAAAATGCACAGTGCACACTATAGAAGCAAAGGAAGATCGCAAAGGGATAAAAGGGCCCATGAAGGCATAACAAAGAGGTGCACAGAAAAGGAAAGACAAGCGCAGAAGCACGGAAGTCGAAAACAATCGAAAAGCAACAAATGCAGAATCTAGATGATGGCTATATCAAATGGCATAAACCTGCAGCTACGCACGTATGCGAAGATATTTGTAAGTCAGGCCAATAGTTCCTCATGTCAAGTCATGATCACCATAGCTGTAACCAGTGAGGTGGCTGATGGTGATGAATAATAGACTACTGAGATGCAGTTGGCTCTATGTGGCCATGTAAATTAGTATGAATAGGAGGGATGCAATGGTTAGAAGGTTGGTCTGTGAGGTTTTCCTTGATCCCTATTTAGTTTTCAGTAGTAGTTTTCTATTCAGTGGAAATCCATGGAAGGGGATGTCGGTTATGTTGTAATGTCATAGCGATCAAAAGAGGAGTAGACTTAGGAAGAGTATGGTAGCATTAGAGGGGTTTTTGAGCCGTGGATCTAATTGCAGTGTGCATAGACCATTAGGAGTAGGAGTAGAGTAGGAGAGCGAACCAGAGAGCATGAGAACTATGAGTCTGAACTTAAAGACATATCTCAAGATCAGTATGCATCTCGCAGACTACAAGGTGCTATATCCTTTCTCATGCCAGATGAAGAGCACCTTGGTGGTTTTTCCCAGATGGGTTTCCACATTATTTCTTGTGTCTAAATGAATGATTGATGTGGTGAATGGTTATGTGATTGATTACTAGTTGCTTTTTCGTATAATGTTAAATGTTGTTCAGTCTCTGTTAGTTTCTTGCAATTTGTAAATGGATGAATAGAAAGCCTTGCTAAATTTAAATTGTATATATATCATTCTATATAATTCCTTTTATGAATATTGACTTAAGTTGTAGAGCTAATTGACGTGAATCAGCTGGGCTGCACAAGTTGTGCCAGCTGCGAGGAGGAAAGGAAAGTTAGGTCACATGTGATGACATACAATTCTGCTCAGTCATGAAAAACTGACCCCTCCATCCATCCGTCCTGCTGCCTTCGTTGAGCTCCTTGGATGCGAGCCAAAGGACTATACTTCCTTGACAATTGCGGAAACATGGTTCCAGCAGTTACCCATCTATGAGATATCTCGGGTGAGACTGGGCCTGCTTCATGGGTGTTGTCGATGGGGCTTGCTCTATCGGGCTAGTATCTCGGGTAGTTGTTGGATCGGTGGGCTACGTAGAACCTGGGTCGTGTAAGTTGGGAAAAGTGGCCAACACTAGCCTATCGAGAGGCAGCTTCAGAGTTAGGCCATGGTGGCCCTCCTTCAAACTACATACGTATATTGTGTTATGTCTTGCTTTTCTTATTTCACAATCCATACATGCTCATGTTTAGCTTAGCTCTAATAGTTTGTTGCAGGGTTTCTTCTTTTCATTTCTAACATTGTTTTGCAGGGTTTTATTTTGCTTTCCTCATAGAGACTCTATCTTTCCGTCCTATAGATGGAAGGTAGGAGCTTCTGCATGTAGCCAGGTTTTTTCCTTGGCTATTGATCCAGGAGGATATTGGTGGCCACCCACCTATTCCAATTGGACCCCCACCATTGTTTCTTTCAGTTTTCCAGTTTCCTTAATTGTAGCACAATTTACTATTTTTGGCAGTTTTCGGGTCCTAAAATTCCGGAGCCGTTTTGAGGCCCTAAACGACGTTTTTTCGGCATCGAATGATCAAGAAAATATGAGTCCATTCTAGAATTGATATTTGTTGTTTATGGATGTATTCCTTAAATAGATATTTCTAACGATCTATCATGCGCATCAAAAGGAGGTAGTATGCTAAAGTTTACGACCCCGGGAAATTGATGTACCAAGTTACCCAATGGGCCCACATTCTGGCATTTCACCTCATAGGGTTAGGTTTTTGGATGTGTAGGGTTTCCATTGTTTCTCAATAATATATAGGCCTTCGATCCTCATTGTAACACAGATTTCAGAGGCATGTAGCCACCACATCTCTTCTCAGAGATAAGATACCAGCACTCTAGCTAGTTTATTTCCATTCTGTATGTAAACAAGTTTCAATTATTGATTAATGAAATGAAGTGTTATTTCCGCTAAATATTTGTGTATTCTGTTGCGTTCCTACATAAATCTGGATCAGTGGTATCAGAACAATTTACTCTTTCTCAATCCTTCTTTGCATGTCCCCAACGAGGACAGGGTATAAAGAGTTAGGGCTCGATCTGGTTGAACCTTTGCAAGATCAGCCTCGCAAATCCCAACGGCCACCCATGGGGGACAAAAAGAAATATGAGGGCACATAAGATCCTATCAAAATGTTGCTCGAGGAGGCCCTTAAAAAAAAAAGGAACGCGATGATGGATAAATTCACCCAGATCCTTCAACTACTTCCCACTGGCGGTGCATCTGCATCTAGTAGCCACTCTAGAGGTGCAACCCCTTTTAAGGTACAAGTAAACTTCAGCATTCCCATATTTGATAGCCAAATAGATATAGATGCCGTAGATATATGGTTGAATCAATTAGAAGGATATTTCTCAGTTCATGACTTTTCTGACCGGGAAAAGATTAATTTTTCTCTACTCAAAGCCGACCCCCCATGTCAAGGACTGGTGGGAAACCTACTGTGAGAGAAAGGACAAGGAGGAACCATCTCTGTTCTCGGCTGTACCCACTTGGAATTCTTTTCAAGATGTTATAAAGGGACAATATTATCCAATGGGGAGCTATCGGGACAAGTACATACAATGGACTACACTGCGGCAGCAAAGAGATCAAGATGTGCATGAGCTGACGAATCTGTTCCATACCCTATGCACCAAGTTGGGTATCAAATATTTAGAGAAACATTTGGTGCTGAAGTACTGTAGTTGTCTACATAGATACATTTAGGAGGAAATGGAGTTCCTCAACATCTCCTCACTTGGTACGGCATATCGGTATGCTCCCAAAATTGAGCAAAAAATTCAAACAGAAAAATCAAGACTTTGGATCTGCAAATCAGAAGCAAAGGAAAGGTGCCCCCAAACCGCAAAACCAAGGACACAGCCAAGTCATGGAGAATCAAGAAAACTTGCCAAATCCTCAAGCAAAGAGAAACATTGCAAAGCCAAAGAAGGAAGTGGGAAAGTGGTGTGAGTTCCATAAGAGCCCCACTCACAACACAAGTGAGTGTCAGGCCAAGAAGTCACTGGTGGCCGAGATAAAGGCTTTTGAATCAGACGCATACTCTGACACTGAATCGAAAACCAAGAAGGGGAATGAAAGAGCAAAGAAGATTATTGATGCAGATCCCAATTCCATCATTGCTACCATGAAGATCCAAAAGGAAGAACCAAAAGATTCAAAGGAGGAGCATCTTTTCCACTCCCAGATGTGGGTAAAGGGTTCCCCGCTACAGTTCATTGTCGACAGTGGGAGCCAAAAGAACCTGATTTAAGTAAAAGTTGTGAAGCGGTTGGATTTTCCAACCACAACACACCCATAGCCGTACACCATCGGGTGGCTTCACTAAGGATGGGATCTCCGCGTCAGCCAACAGTGTCGCCTTCCCTACAGCATCAAGCCCTTCACTGATGAGGTATTATGTGATATTTCTCCTCTTGATGTTTGTGATGTATTATTAGGTCAACCATACTTATGGAAGTGACATGTTGTGTATGAGTCCCAGCCTCACACTATTATTATTACATTGGGAAATAATTTGTACAGGATACTAGAGGTACCACCTCCTACCGCTATCTCTTTAGTTACTGCAAAACAATGCAATAAGCTCATTTCCAAAACCAAGAAGTTTTCTTTCTTGATGATCCACCCTCAAGGAAAGAAGAATATCATGGCCACAACCTCTAGACAGGGCCCCTCTGTACAACAACAAAAAATGGACAAGGTCGTGGAGGAGTACCGGTACATATTCACCTCACCCACCGAGGTGCCTCTCCACTGTCAGGTCAAGCACCCCATTGGTCTGACCCCAGGTGCGCCGCTGCCCAATGGACCAATATATCGACGCTCTATTCTAGAGAATGATGAAATCAGGAGGAAAATTCAGGAGCTACTACAGAAGGGTCACACCCGAGAAATTTCATCGCCCTATGGGACCCCGATCGTGTTGGTACATAAGAAGGATGGGAATTGGAGACTCTGTATTGACAATCGGGTGCTAAACAAGATCATTGTCCAGAATAGGTACCTAATCCCATGGATTGATGACCTCCTGGACCAGCTTAAAGGGGAAAAATATTTTAGCAAGATCGACTTAAATTCTGGGTATCACTAGGTACCAATCGAACCGACCGATGTGTGGAAGACTACCTTCAAAGCCAAGGAGGGCCTTTTCGAATGGTTGGTCATGCATTCCAGGCTAACAAATGCTACTGCAACCTTAATTTGACTGATGGACAACATCTTATAGCCATGCACCAACTCATTTGTAGTAGTATACTTGGATGACATCTTGATCTTCAGCCAGACTTGGGAAGAGCACCTCCACCACATTTGACAGGTCCTCCAAACATTGCGGCAACACAAGTTGTGTGCCAATTTGGACAAGCGCACTTTTGGCATGAACCAAGTTCAGTATATGGGATACATTATTGATGAGTGTGGGGTACATGTGGATCCAACCAATATCCAAGTCATTTAGGATTGGCCAGCCCCAACTACTCTAATAGAGCTTCGCAACTTTCTGGGCCTTGCTAATTTCTACCACAAGTTCATGTTGGTATTCTCTCATATCACTTGGCCCTTGAGTCAATTCACCAAGGGAGGAGCAAAACAAAAATTATTTTGGTTGAAAAATCAGCAGAAGGCATTTGCAGAATTGAAACATCACCTCTGCTATGCCCCAGTGCTCAGATTACCAGACTTGCAACAAACATTTCAGATCGAGACAGATGCCTCTTACTATGCTATTGGGGCAGTCCTTACTCAACAAGGGCATATAGTGGCATATCATAGTGAGACACTATCTGACACTGTCTGCAAATATCCCACTCATGACAAAGAGATGTATTCCATTGTATAGGATTTCTGATAATGCAAGCATTACATTTTGCGGAAGGAAACGATCAACCACACAGACCATCAACCCTTGCAGTTTGTATAGACACAAGGGAAGTTACAGAATGATTTCCATTAGAAGTGGTCCACATATCTACAATAGTTTCATTTGAACATCAAGTACAAGAAGGGAGGCACCAATAATGTTGCAAACTGCCTCAGCCAACCCCTGATCGTGGCGATAAACACCGTGCTCAACTCTTGTGGGCATGAGACTTCTGATTGGTCGCTTCTCTATAAGAGTGATCCAGAATTCAACCACACATACCAGATACTCTTGGAGGGAAACCAAGTTCCAAAATTTCACCTCCAAGATGTACTACTATGTCACATTGGACACCTTTGTGTTCCTTCAAGCGAGCATACCAAGATGATTTTGGAAGCACACGACAGTCGGGTCGCTGGGAATTTCGGGGTTGAGAAAATAGTGGCAGTAGTACAGAAGTATTTCTATTGGCCGAACCTTCGACAGGACATCAGGAAGTACATCCGATCCGGCATTACCTGCACCATTTCCAAACCATCCATCAAGAAGCAAGGCCTCTATACTTTGTTGCCTACCCCTAGTCAACCTTGTGAATCCATCTCCATGGATTACATGTCGGGCCTTCCTTCTACTAAGCACGAAAATGACTGTGTGTTTGTGGTCGTTGACAAATTTTCAAAGATGGCCATAATGGTAGCCTGCATGAAGAATATTACAGCAGAAGCCACTGCTAAACTCTTCTTTGAATGAGTGTGGGTACACTTTGGGATCCCACAGTCTATAATCTCAGACTGGGATAGCAGGTTTCTTAGTACATTCTGGTCTAGCCTATAGTCAATGCAAGACACCAAGCTCACAAAGTCCACAACTTTCCATCCCCAAACTGATGACCAAACATAGGTCATCAACAGGATGATTGTACACATTTTGCGCATGTACAACTCAAAGCATCCACGTACATGGGATGAGAGCCTCCTCTATGTAAAACACAACTATAACTGGGCCCTCCAAAGCTCAACCAGCCACATCCCCTTTCAGCTGGGCTTGGGATTCTAGCCACTATGTCCCATTGATGTAGCGATGCCATTTGCATCTACTGAGGATGATTCATCTCATATCCAGTCTGAAGTTTCCAAGGTGAACAGTTTCATTGAGCACATTTAGCACATTCGCCAATAGGTTCATGACATATTGGACAGGTCCAATGCTAAGTACAAGAAGCGGCATGATCAGCATCGGGTGCAACAGAAATTCCAAGTGGGTGACAAAGTGTGGTTACATTTGCAAAAGGAGCACCTCGTTGGACCTCACCGCAAGCTTCACCCTCTCTCATATGGTCCATACACCATCACCAAAGTTGTCAGGGACAATTCCTTTGAGCTCAGTATTCCACCATTCCTTGGTCTGCACCCAGTGTTCAATGTGGACCACCTTCGGCCCTACTTTCCACCTCTATAGTACACATCAAACGTGGCAGAACAACTCACACCAACAGAGTTAAGCCCCGACTGCATGGAACAAGCCACAACTGATCGAATTATGGACACACAGAGCAAGAACACCCGCAAGCAGAAGATCCATCTATGTCGAGTTGTCAAACCAGGCCAACTCCTTCACCAGGGAAAGTGGATCACTAGGGACCAAGTTCAATAGAATTTTCCTCATCTCATGGAGGAACTCAACGCAATGGGGACCTGTTACAGCTACAACATTTTCCCAAAATTCAAAAAATTTCGGGACCCTCCTTTCACTTATTTTGGTTTGAATTTTGATTTGGTTTGATGATTCTGCAGAAAGACTATTCCTAATGCTAGAAATGTTTCACTAATTGTTCAAGTTTACTTTGCCATCGAACGCATTTTTGAGTGTTTGAGTCGGAAGTTTAGTCACTTGTGGTCCAGCCGTTGCAGAGAGGTAATAAGCAACCGAGTCCAATTGTTTTCTCTAATGCCTTTATTCACTTTTTTCTCAACCGTCTATCATTTGGATTCCCATCGAAACATTTTGTTTCTATGTTTTCCGTAATTGCGGATGGCATACTACGAAGTCTCCCGATAGTTGCATTAACTTTTTCAACCCCGATTTTTGTTTCATTGATCTTTGAGTTTTCGGTGTTCGCCGTTGCAGCGTTTAAAAGCGCTGTCTTTCTGGTGGTTTGAGTTTACTTTTCCGTGGAACTGATGTTTCTTAGTTGTAATTAAGTTGGTTTTTTCCCCAATTTTGGTGGTTTGTGGAACTCGATGTCTTTTATGTTTCCGTCGTTGCGGCTCCTCATCCTTCTGTTGCTCTGACGTTTAATCTTGCGAGCTCCGATGATTTTATTGTTTGGTCTCTCCCCGATGCCTCGATGGTTCTCCCAGTTGTTTTACCACCCGACGTTACGAGAGGAAATGTTCATATGATCTCCGATCCTTGTGTTTTAACCGCCCAATGTTTTCTCCCGCCGCTTATGGTTGACTGTATATACATATTTGGGGTCGGGTAGATTATTATTTTATTGTTATTTTGGACTGTCGATGCGCTGTCGTTTTCGCTCAAGCTAACCAGGACCCCCGCTGTTGGTACCCTCGTTCCTAGGTGGCTCTGCCGTGGAAGCTCAATGGTCTTCCTCCTTCCAGTCACACAATAGTGCCAGGTAGGCTCTTGTATGCATTATCCCATTCCGTTCGACTGGACGTTTTAATTGTTTGTTTCCGCGGTTAGGGTTTTCATGTCGTTTTCCATCGTAACATGTATATATGTGGAGGTGAGTCTTGGTACTATTGGTAGGGGAGTTTTGTTGCCCACGGAGTGCTTCCTGTCCGCGGCTGTTAAGGCCTTTTACCCTACACTCGATGGTTAGGGAAACCGGTGCAGACAGTTGTTACGCTGTCTGCACTGGTGTGCCCCATTTTTATGATTGGCCGTTCGGGGAAGGTTTTTATGGCCTCCATGGGGAATGTCGAACTGGTTCCCTTGCTCTGGTTACCCACATCTTGCAAACCAAGACCTTGTTTTTACCTCGCCCTGAAATGTCCCCTTTGAATGGCTAGATTAAGTGCCTTCGTTGTTCCGCGTAGCATAGTGGTCATGGCACCCACAGAGAACCCGAGATTGTTTCATTTTAATGTAAACCTTGTTCCCCACTCGAGCTTTGTTGACTAAGCCGATTTCAGTGTTAGACAGGAGTATTGGTGTGAACATATTTGCTTAATTTGATTAACTTCCGTCATGTTTAACACAGATGAGGTAAAACGTTTACATTGTTATCTCAATCTCTACAATTTGTCCAGAAATAACCTAACAATTACAATTTTATATGTGACAGGAAGATTCCTCCGAACTCAAAATGTCTAAGCATCAAAATAAGAAGGCCCCTATGGTCGAAGAGGAACTCGACGTCGAAGTCATCACCAAGACCAAATATATTTATGAAGACACCAAATGCATAACTAGTGTAGAGCCTGAGTATCAGTGGGGAGACATCTATAGGTTGATCACGCATCGAGAGGTGCCTAATATAGGTTTTGAGGAGGAAAACATATACGCCAACATAGAAAGGTCTTCATTGATGAATATTTCTACAAGACCTGAGCTCTTTCCATGCTCTGAAGTGATTGGGTGGATTCTTCCCAGGGCAGATGTAACCACCATGATTCTTGAGAATGTTGATAAACAAGGCTATGATGCCTATAGCCCTAGCCTACCACTTGCCAGAAGCACAAATATATTTAACTGAAGATTGGTTGAGAAACATCAGGATGGACCTCGTCGATACCCTCAAGAGGATGCTCATTCCTGGAAGAAACTTTAGAACCAGGCTGATGGGAGAATATGATACCGCAAGCTTAAGAACCCATTACAGGTTCATTTCCTTAATGCTCAATAGAATTTTTTGGAGAACCCATGGCAAAAAATTCAAATTGGAGTGGATGCCGATAATTTTTTATGTCGCGACACAGGGGACCGTTTTCAACTGGGCCAACATTGTGTCCAATATCCTTTTGGCCTGCATGGCCTCAGCTTTGGGAGGAGTGTCCCAAAAAAGGTCAAAATTTTACATGAGCTCCATACTCATTGATTGCATATTATGCAATCAACCTTTCCCCGACCTAAGGTGCATCTGGGACCAGGAAAGGATACCTGTTTACTCCGCATACAAGCCACTGTGGGCTCACAAGTACCATAGTCACTATAGGAAGGTCTGTGAACATTTTATCATGCCATTATATACCCTTATTTTCTTAAAAGAATGTGACTGCATGTCGGAGGAGGCATTGCGGGTGATCGAAGAATATGCTGATTATTATTTGACTGAGGATGGGCTCTATTTCAGAATGTTTGGAGGCTCTAGAGTACCCTCCCTACTGCCTAAGTATGCCACATACTATATAATTCATAAAGAGGCAGTTAGGCAAGTCTTCCTAGATGGCATAGGAAGTTTCTTATTTGAACATAGGAAGGCTGCATATCCTCCATTTCCTTTCAGGTTGGGGAGTTGTAAGTTTACTAGGGTAAAGAAGGTCGATGAATTCATGGAGGAGTTGGAGAAGTTTCATTTTGGGGAAATGCCCTTCCATAGGAATGACTCCCACAACAAGGTTGCAGAGCACTGCAAAGAGGCTAATGTCCATTTTGAATACACTCACCACTGGGACAGAGAAGAGTCCATTTTCCGCATTGCATTGAACATAATGGCCTTGAGGAAAAGGTTTAAAAAGAAAATCACCACCAAAGGTGGAAAGGGTCAGGACGAGCAAGCAAAGGCTGAGGAGGACACCAGGAAAAGAAATGAAGAAGCTCAAAGGTTAGCCCAAGAAGCCGAAGGGTGGATAAAGGGAGAAGAGTAAGAGAAAAGAAGAGTTGCACAAGAGGCAGCCATGAAAGCAGAAGAAGATGCCAAGATTGAAGAAGAAGAAAGAAAAATGAAGCTAGATGAGGAGCTGAAGAAACAGGAGGCAGAGAGGATGAAGCTGACCCAAATAGTAACAGAACAGTCATCCTCTACCCAGGACATGGAAAACCCCAATGTTCGAGACCCTGAAGTACCTACTATCAGCACACCTAGACAGTCTATGTCCCCCACCCTTAGACTAGTCCCCTTTGAACATAAGAAAGGGGAAGAGGTCCCTGATTTTAATACTATCTTTTATGATAAAGAAAATAAAAGGATAGTAAAAAGAACTGAGAAGAAGGTTGAAACAGGGGGCCTGTCTAGTAAGATGATAACTGATACGACCTTTGTATATGGAACAGACAGAGACCCCATATTCACTATCAAAGCATGGGCTGCATTGATCCATGCTTTGGAGGACAATGTAGATAAAATAATGACAGATCTGGAGCAGTCTAAGAAGTCTTCTTCTCAACTAAAAGACACACTAAGAAAGGAAAGAGAAGAAAACAATAAGTTAAAGAGAAAATTTGAAGACATTAAAAAGGAGATAAAGTCTTCAAAGGCTAAACTTCAAGTTCTCCAAGAAGAGAGAAGATCTATGGAGACTGCCCAGGAGTGTTTGGAGAAAGTACAACAAGAATATCAATAGTTGAGGGTAGAGAAGGAACAGCTGCTAGGAAAGATAGAGGATCTAGAGCTGCAAAAGACCACCTTGGAGGCAAATGAGAGGCAATCTCAAGAACAAGAGGAAAAACTTCAAGAGCAGATTACCTCATTGAAAGCTGTTTTAGAGGAATCCAAAGAACAGCAAGTTAGTCTCCAACCTTTCAAAGAACATATTCTGGCACAGAAAGCCAAGATGCTTCAGTTGCAGACGGCCATAGAAGAGGAAAGATGTAGGGTTTTTCAAGTAGATGGTCGATTGGAGGAGATTTTGGAGACCTCCTCATATTTTGTTGATAGATCTCAGGACATCCTAGAAGTATCGATAGCAAGAATGGCAAGACTAGAGAACAATGAAGAAGCTCCTGTAGAGCTTCCCTCGAAAGATCGACAGGCCCTTAGGCAGGACTACGACTTATTGGAGTTTGCCATTAACACAGCCGAGGAATTCAAGAAGGCTATTAGAAAGACAAAAGGGGCATGTACATAATTCTTTAGAAGACTTCTGATTACTTATAACTGATGCCAAGTAGAATCTGAACAGAGAATAGATGTTTTTACGGACCACAACCTGTTTGTGGAAATTTTACAGAAGAGGTACCAAGAAGAGGAAAGAAGAATACAACACATTAAAGCTCTCAATGGCCAAACCTTAAGGAATGAGGTATATCATTCTGCAATCAGTGTGCAGCTATTAGAAGATCAGCTTCGCTTGAGTGTAGCCAGAATTGAAGCCATCAGGAACCAGGATGCAAAATTCGAGATAAATATTCTTTTTTGGAACCTTCTGAGTTTGAAGGCATCGCCTCAGAGGCTTCAACTTGGAAGAAATTTCTAAATAATCAAGCAGGGCCCTCCTCATGAATATTTGTTCATTTTTGTAATATGTTGCAATTTTGTAAACACTTAGTGAAAGTAAAATTTTGGGAGGCAAAGAGTTGGGGAAGCCCAAGAGTTATTTGTAGGCAGCCCAACAGTATTATTCTTTTTTGTATAAATATAGAGGACTTAGAGGAAAAGAGGATCCTTTTTTCCCAGTGAGACAAGCAAAGAGAAATTGTAAGAAGAACTACTTTTTTTTGCAATAAAGAATTACTGTTTTCCTGTCGGATAAAGTTTGGTGGGATGTTCAAATGTTATGCTATGGATTGGTTGGAGATGAACTATTTCATTTTTCAGCTTTTTTGTCCATTAACTGTGAGATCGTTCTAACTCTTAGGACTTATGTTCTTGTTTGAATGATTTCTGGTTTATTCTGTGAAATTACCACCATGAGTAATGAATGTTGTTCATAAGCAATTGGCTATCTGATTGTTCAAATACCTTTAATCGTTCATGTGTTTTGGGAAGAAATATCAGCTATTTGTAATTTCTCTTTATAATGCATGTACAATATACATTACTCATTAATAAGTTACAATTTAGCTCCCTGGGGATAGGTAGATAGTTAGATTTACTTTATTACTGTGTATGTGATTTAGATGCTTATGAGTTCTAAGACGAGAGGTAAGAACCTGCGCATCACTTTGTGAATACTCCTAGCATTCTTTATCAAGTTTGCATGTTAATTAGGCATGTGCATATCATACTTTAAGTCAAAAATTACAAAAATATATAGGGTGGACCGGGCCGCAACCTGTAAAACCTTTTATTTTTGTTACTTGACCTACGGTAGCCGGACTGCAAACTGGACGGATTCCCTACACCAAACAGTCACGGGCTAGTTGGGAACATTGACTGGGGAGAATCCCTTACTGTTGCCGCCTACGAATTTCCAGGCCTCAACGGGACCATTGCTTCCTAAGGGGGGGGGAATGATCCAAGAGGATATTGGTGGCTGAGAGGGGAGTAAACCTACAAATTGTTATCATTTGATGCATAGAATAACATAGAGAAACATAGAGTAAATATGTGACATGGAGGGGTGAGGCTCAAAGAGGGTTCTTTGAGCCTCACCTCTCAAACCATACTCAGAAAGATACGCAGCACCAATAACTCAATAACTTATCTTATTCTATTGCATTATTGGGTTACTGGTTCTGAGTGTCTTTCTTAGTTTGGTTTGAGAGGTGAGGCTCAAAGAACTCTCTTTGAGCCTCACCCCTCCATGTGGGCTATTTACTCTATGTATGTTACTCTATGCTTTAAATGTTAACAGTTTTGTAGCTTTAATCCCCTCCTCTCTCGGCATCCAATCCTTTCAGGTCTTAGCCCCCAAGATCCGGATGTATGAGTCAGAAAAGCATTTAATGAGAGGCCACATGCTCTCAGTCATCATAAAAGAACTAAATGGAGAGGCCACCCTCTCTCATCCATGGTAATTGACAACTCATGGTTTTACCCCATGGTACGGCTTCAAGGCACATTGTACCTCTCTCATCCATGGTATTTCACAACCCATGGTATTGCCCCAAGGCACATTGGAATAATGTTATAAAAAGGCTCTATGCATTCTTAATAAAGGAGGGAAGGATTTTGGCATCCTACCTTTTTGTTATTCTATTGAGTTATTGGGTTATTGGTTCTAAGTGCCTTTCTTAGCATGGTTTGAGAGGTGAGGCTCAAAGAACCCTATTTGAGCCTCACCCCTCCATGTGAAATATTTCTTATGTTTCTATGTCTAGGCTATTCACATCCTAGATCTCATTGATGTGTCCTTATCATAGATGTCCATTATGTTATCTCTTCTCCTCTGGTCTTGGCATTCAAGTTGCCCGGGTCTCAGCCCCCAAGATCTGGATCACTGATCCGGATCTTGGGAGCTAAGACCCAAAAGGCTTGGATTCCGAGAGAGGAGGGGAGTAAACCTACAAATTGTTATCATTTGATGCATAAATTAACATAGAGAAACATAGAGTAAATATGTGACATGGAGGGGTGAGGCTCAAAGAGGGTTCTTTGAGCATCACCTCTCAAACCATACTCAGAAAGATACTCAACACCAATAACTCAATAACTAAATAAAATAAGATAAATGTGGGATGCCGAAAATCCTTCAATGCCTTATTGAGAAGGCATAGAGTCTTTTTATAACATTATTACAATGTGCCTTGCAAAAATACCATGGGTCAAAACTATGCGTTGTGAAATACCATGGATGAGAGAGGTACAATGCGCCTTGAAGACATACCATGGAACAAAACCATGAGTTTTCAATTACCATGGATGAGAGAGGGTGGCCTCTCCGTTTAATGCTTTTATGATTACTGGGAGCGTGTGGTCTCTTATTAAATGCTTTTATGACTCATAAATTCAAATTTAGACCATATTCCCCCTGAAATTCAGATCATTCTTCCCCCTTAGAAAATGAAGGTCCCCATCATTTCATACTAAAAAAAGACCCATGATTACAATGTGTCAATTGCCAATGAAGAGAGGTTTTTCTGTGGTTAACCCATAACCGTGGGTTTTGTGTGGTTGAACCATAACCATAACTGTGGGTTTTGTGTGGTTGACCCTTAACCATGGGTTTTGTGTGGTTGACCCCTAACCGTGGATTTTGTGTGGTTGACCCTTAACCATGGGTTTTGTGTGGTTGACCCATAACCATAACTCTGGGTTTTGTGTGGTTGACCCCTAACCATAATTGTGGGTTTTATGTGGACTGTGTCAGACAGTGTCTCACTGTGATATGCCATTGGATGCCCTTGTTGAGTAAGGAATACCCCAATAGCATAGTCGAAGGCATCTGTCTCGATCTCAAATGGTTGTTACAAGTATGGTAATGTGAGCACTAGGGCATAGTAGAGGCGATGTTTCAATTCTGTAAATGCCTTCTGCTGAGTTTTCGACCAAAAGAATTTTTCTTTCGCTCCTCCCTTGGTGACTTGACTCAAGGGCCAAGTGATATGAGAGAATCCCAACACAAACTTGTGGTAGAAATTAGAAAGGCCCAGAAAGCTGCAAAGCTCTATTAGAGTAGTTGGGGCTGGCCAATCCCGAATGACTTGGATCTTGGTTGGATCCACATGTACCCCAGAATCATCAATAATGTTTCCCAGATACTGAACCCAGGTGATGCCAAAAGTGCACTTGTCCAAATTGGCACACAACTTGTGCTACCGTAATGTTTGAGAAGTGAGGCTCAAAGAACCATCAAAATATATGAATGGATTTGCAGCGAGACATCAACTTCACCAAAGACCATTTTTTTAACTTTTGTGAAATCCTATTGTACTCATGGTTATGGGTTAACCACACAAAACCCATGGTTATGGGTCAACCACATAAAACCCACAATTATGGTTATAGGTCAACCACAAAAAACCCATGGTTACGGTTATGGGTCAACCACACAAAACCCACGGTTATGGGTTAACCACAGAAAACCCTTCTCTTCATTGACAATTGACACATTATAATCATGGGTCTCTTTCTAATATGAAATGATGGGGACCATCATTTTCTAAGGGGGGGAGAATGATTCAAATTTCAGGGGGAATATGGTCTAAATTCGGATGTATGAGTCATAAAAGAATTTAATGAGAGACCACACACTCTCAGTCATCATAAAAGAATTAAACGGAGAGGCCACCCTCTCTCATCCATGGTAATTGACAACTCATGGTTTTGTTCCATGGTATGGCTTCAAGCCACATTGTACCTCTCTCATCCATGGTATTTCAAAACCCATGGTTTTGACCCATGGTATTTCCCCGATGAACATTGTAATAATGTTATAAAAAGGATCTATGCCTTCTTAATAAAGCATTCAAGGATTTTTGACATCCTCCACTCCTCTTATTCTATTGCGTTATTGGGTTACTGGTTCTGAGTGTCTTTCTTAGTATGGTTTGAGAGGTGAGGCTCAAAGAAATATCTTTGAGCCTCACCCCACCATGTGGGCTATTTACTCTATGTATGTTACTCTATGCATCAAATATTAACAATTTGCAGGTTTACTCCCCTCCTCTATCAGCATCCAAGCCTCCCGGGTCTTAGCCCCCAAGATCTGGAATAGTGGTATCAGAGCAATCTTCTCTTTCTCAATCCTTCTTTGCATGTCCCCAACGAGGGTGGGGTATAAAGAGTTAGGGCTCGATCTGGTTGAACCTTTACAAGATCAGCCTCACAAATCTCGACGGCCACCCATGGGTGACAAAAATAAAGGTGAGGGCGCAGAATATCCTATCAAAATGTTGCTCAAGGAGGCCCTTGAAAAACAAAGGAATGCGATGATGGATAAATTTGCCCAGATCCTTCAACGAATTCCCATTGGGAGCGCATCTACATATAGCAGCCACTCTGGAGGCACAACCCCTTTTAAGGTACAAGTAAACTTCAACATTCCCATATTTGATGGCTGAATAGATGCAAATGTCATTGATAAATTGTTGAATCTATTAGAAGGATATTTCTCGGTTCATGACTTTTCTGACCGGGAAAAGATTACTTTTTCTCTACTCAAAGTCACCCCCCATGTCAAGGACTGGTGGGAAACCTATTGTGAGAGAAAGGACGAGGAGGAACCCTCTCTGTTCTCAGCCATACCCACTTGGAATTATTTTCGAGATGCCATATAGGGACAATATTATCTGGTGGGGAGCTATGAGGACAAGTACATACATTGGACTATGCTGCGGCAGCAAAGAGATCAAGATGTGCATGAGCTGATGAATCTGTTCCATACCCTACACACCAAGTTGGGTATCAAATATTCTGAAAAAAATTTGGTGCTGAAGTACAGCAGTTGTCTGCACAGATATATTCAGGAGGAAATGGAGTTCCTCGACATCTCCTCACTTGGTATGGCATACCAGTATGCTGCCAAAATTGAGAAAAAATTCAAACAAAAAAAGTGAGACTTTGGATCTGCGAATCAGAAGCAATGGAAAGGTGCCCCCAAACTACAGAACCAAGGACACATCTAAGGCATGGTAAATCAAGAAAACTTGCCAAAGCCTCAAGCAAAGAGCAACACTGGAAAGCCGAAGAAGGAAGCGGGAAATTGGTGTGAGTTCCATAAGATGCCCACTCACAACACAAGCTAGTGTCGGGCCATGTAGTCACTAGTGGCCGAGATAAAGGCTTCTGAATCAGATGCATACTCTGACACTAACTTAGAACTAGAGAAGGGGAATGACAGAGGGAAGAAGATTATCGATGCAGATCCCAATGCTACCGTTGCTACCATGAAGATCCAAAAGGAAGAACCAGAAGATTCAGAGGAGGAGGAGCATATTTTCCACTCCCAGATGTGGGTAAAGGGTTCCCCGCTACAGTTCATTGTCGACAGTGATAGCCAAAAGAACTTGATTTCAGCAGAGGTCATGAAGCGGTTGGGTTTGCCGACAACAACACACCCACAGCCATATACCATCAGGTAGCTTCACCAAGGACAGGATCTCCACATCAGCCAACAATGTTTCCTTCCCTACAGCATCAAGCCCTTCACCGATGAGGTATTATGTGATATTGCTCCTCTTGATGTTTGTGATATATTATTAGGTCAACCATACTTATGGAAGCGACATGTTGTGTATGAGTCCCAGCCTCGCATTGTTATTATTATGTTGGGAAATAATTTGTACGGGATACCAGAGGTACCACCTCCTGCCACTATCTCTTTGGTTACTGCAAAACAATGCAGTAAGCTCATTTCCAAAACCGAGAAGTTTGTTTTCTT
Source organism: Pseudotsuga menziesii (assembly GCA_001517045.1). NCBI lineage: Eukaryota > Viridiplantae > Streptophyta > Pinopsida > Pinales > Pinaceae > Pseudotsuga > Pseudotsuga menziesii. The sequence continues at coordinate 523,985 of LPNX010923610.1, forward strand.
GATGATCTACCCCCAAGGAAAGAAGAAGATCATGGCCACGGCCTCTAGACAAGGCCCCTCCGTACAACAATAAAAAATGAACAATGTCATGGAGGAGTACTGGGACATATTCACCTCACCCACCGGGGTGCCTCTCCACTAGCAAGTCAAGTACCCCATCAATCTGACCCTAGGCGTGCCACTTCCCAATGGACCAATTTATTGACGCTCTGTTCTAGAGAATGATGAAATCAAGAGGAAAGTTCAGGAGCTGCTGCAAAAGGGTCACGTCCGGCCAAGTTCATCGCCCTGTGGGTGCCCGATATTGTTGGTACAAAAGAAGGATGGGACTTGGAGACTCTGTATTGACTATCGGTCACTGAACAAGATCACTGTCCAGAATAGGTACCCAATCCCACAAATGCTCCTACAACCTTGATGAGACTGATGGAAGACATCTTGCAGCCATTCACCAACTCATTTGTAGTAGTATACTTTGATGGCATCCTCATCTTTAGCTAGACTTGGGAAGAGAACCTCCACCACATCCGACAGGTCCTCCAAACATTGCGGTAGCACAAGTTGTGTGCCCATTTGGGCAAGTGCACTTTTGGCATGACCCAAGTTCAGTATCTGGGATACATTATTGATGAGTGTGGGGTACATGTGGATCCAACCAAGATCGAAGTCATTCAGGATTGGCTAGCCCCAACTACTCTAATAGAGCTTCACCGCTTTTTGGGTGTTGCTCATTTCTACCGCAGGTTCATGTTGGGATTCTCTCATATCACTTGGCCCTTGAGTCAAGTCACCAAGGAAGGAGAGAAAGAAAAATTATTTTGGTCGAAAACTCAGCGGAAGGCGTTTGCAGAATTGAAACATCGCCTTTGTTGTGCCCCAGTGCTCAAATTACCAGACTTGTAACAACCATTTGAGATCGAGACAGATGCCTCCGACTATGTTATTGGGGCAGTCCTTACTCAACAAGGGCATCCAGTGTCATATCATAGTGAGACACTGTCTGACACAATCCACAAATATTACACTTATGACAAAGAGATGTATTCCATTGTACAGGCTTGCTAACAATGGAAGAATTACATTTTGGGGAAGGAAACGATCATCCACACAAACCACCGACCCCAACAGTTCATACAGACACAAGGGAAGTTACAGAAATATTGCCATCAGAAGTGGTCCACATATCTACAACAGTTTCATTTGAACATCAAGTACAAGAAGGGAAGCACCAATAATGTTGCAGACTGCCTCAGCCGACCACCGATTGTGGCGATAACCACCGTGCTCAACTCTTGTGGGCACGAGACTTTTGATTGGTTGCTTCTCTACAAGAGTGATCCAGAATTCAGCCACACATACCAAGCACTCTTGGAGGGAAACCAAGTTCCAAAATTTCACCTCCAGGATGTACTACTATGTCACATGAGACACCTTTGTGTTCCTTCAAGCGAGTGTGCCAAGATGATTTGGGAAGTGCACTACAGTCGGGTCACTAGGCATTTTGGGGTTGAGAAAACAATGGCAGTACCGCAGAAGTATTTCTATTGGCCAAACCTTCAATAGGACATTGGGAAGTACATCTGATCCTACACTGCCTGTGCCATTGCCAAACCATCCATCAAGAAGCAAGGCCTCTATACTCTGTTGCCTACCTCTAGTCGACCTTGGGAATCCATATCCATGGATTACATGTCAGGCCTTCCTTCTACTAAGCACAACAATGACTATGTGTTTGTGGTTGTTGACAGATTCTCAAAGATGGCCATAATGGTGGCCTGGAAGAAGAATATCATAGCAGAAGCCACTGCTAAACTCTTCTTTGAAAGAGAATGGGTACACTTTGGGATCCCATAGTCTATAATCTCAAATCAGGACAAGAGGTTCCTTAGTACATTCTGGTCTACCCTATGGTCAATGCTAGACACCAAGCTCACAAAGTTCACAGCTTTCCATGCCTAGACTGATGGTCGGACGAAGGTTGTCAACAGGATGATCGTACACATTTTGTGCATGTACAACTCAAAGCATCCACACACATGGGATGAGAGCCTCCCCTATTTACAACACAGCTATAACCGGGTCCTCCACAGCTCAACCAATCATAGCCCCTTTCAAGTGGTCTTGGGATTCCAGCCACTATGTCCCATTGATGTAGTGATGCCATTTGCAGCTACTGAGGATGATTCAGCTCATATCCAATCTAAAGTTTCCAAGGCAAAAAAATTTATTGAGCACATTCAGCACATTCGTCGATAGGTTCATGACATATTGGACAGGTCCAATTCTATGTACAAGCAGTGACATGATCAGCATTGGGTGGAACACAACTTCCAGGTGGGTGACAAAGTGTGGCTACATTTGCAGAAGGAGCGCCTCACTGGACCCCACCGCAAGCTTCACTCGCTTCGATATGGGCCATACACCATAACCAAAGCTGTCAGGGCCAATTCCTTCGAGCTCAGTATTCCACCATTCCTTTGTCTGCACCCAGTGTTCAATGTGGATCGCCTTCAACCCTACTTTCCACCTCTACTGGACACATTAGACATGGCATAACAACTCACACCAACAGAGTTAAACCCTGACTGCATGGAATAAGCCACAACTGATCAGATTATGGACACACAAATAAAGAACACCTACCAGCATAAAATCTAGCTATATCGAGTTGTCAAAGCAGGCCAACTCCTTCACCAGGGAAAGTGGCTCACCAGGGACCAAGTTTAGCATAAGTTTCTTCATCTCATAGAGGAACTCAATGCAATGGGGACCATTGCTTCCTAAGGGGGGAGGAATGATCCAGGAGGATATTGGTGGCCACCCACCTATTCCACTTGGACCCCCACCATTGTTTCTTTCAGTTTTGTAGTTTCCTTAATTATAGCACAATTTACTATTTTTGGCAGTTTTCGGGTCCTAAACTTCCAGAGTCGTTTTGAGGCCCTAAACGATGTTTTTCGGCATCGAATGGTCACGCAAATATGAGTCCATTTTGGACTCAATATTTGTTTTTTATGTATGTAGTCCTTAAACAAATATTTCTAATGATGTATCATGCATGTCAAACGGAGGTAGTATACTAAAGTTACAACCCGAAATTGATGTACCAAGTTACCCAACGAGGCCCACATTCTGGTGTTTCACCTCATAGGGTTAGGTTTTTGGATGTGTAGGGTTTCCATTTTTTCTCAATAATATATAGGCCTTCGAGCCTTATTGTAACACAGATTTCAGAGGCATGTAGCCGCCACATCTCTTCTCAGAGATAAGCTACCAGCACTCTAGCTAGTTTATTTCCATTCTGTATGTAAACAAGTTTCAGTTATTAATTAATTAAATGAAGTGTTATTTCCGCTGCATATTTGTGTATTATTTTGCGTTCTTGCATAAATCCGGATCAGCTGCAGTTTGGCGACCATACTAGGTCGATCCCATAGGATCCCTGGGTTTCTTTTTAGTTTTATAGATATTTTGCTTACTTACTTTGATATATCTTTTCTTATTTAGTTTGATAGATCTTTTTCTTTAATTTGTATTATTGGTTCAGCCATAGTACCAGTTACTGTTGATCGTTCTTTGATTTGCAAATCGTTCAACTATGCAAAAACAGACGAAACGAATTTCTAAACATTCTTCTCTATTCGATCACATTTTCTTCCCAAGCAATTGATCCATTTGTAGATCTATCCAAGTTTTGGGGAAAACATGCATTTTTCGGAAGTGGGTTTTCAACCGTTTGAGCTAATTCATCACGGTTTGATCACAATCCTCCCTGAAAAAACATGTATTCTACAGGTGCGTGCCCCATTTTTTACTTTGTATTAGCATCGTAAATGTTCTTCATGTTCTGCCTCATTATTTGAATATACTAAAATATCATCACTAAATACTAGCACAAATTTATCTAAGAACTTACTTAGAACACTATTTATCAAGTTCATAAAAGTAGCAAGGGAATTTGTAAAACCAAATGACATTACCACAAATTCATAGTGTCCATATCTTTTTCGAAAAGCAGTTTTATGGACATCTTCATCCTTAACCTGTACGTGATGATATCCTGAACTAAGATCATTTTTTGAAAACGTTTTTTCTCCACCGATCTGATCAACCAAATCATCTATTATTGGTAAAGTATACTTGTTTTTAATTGTCATCTTATTTAACTGTAAGTAATCTATACACATTCTGAAAGTTCCATCCTTCGTTTTAACAAATAAAACTGGTCCTTCCTAAGGTGATACGCTAGGCCGAATATATCCTTTGTCAAGTAATTCTTGTAATTGCATCCTCAATTTTGTCAATTATGAGATACTCATACGATATGGGGCTCGTGATACTAGTTTTGAACCTTGCATTAGATATATGGTGAAATTTAATTCTCGTTTAGGTGGTAATCCTAGTATTTTCTTAGGAAATACCTCCTGAAATTCCTTTAAAATAGGAAATTGGTTCAACACTATTTTTTACTTTTTAGGCTCAAATTCTTTAATTTTGATGGCATAAAGTTTACACCCTTTCCTAATACACTTTTTAATTTGTGCCACTAATATTTGTTTGGTAGATATAGGTCTATAAATTCCTTTCACCGTTTAATACTTACCATCATCATCCACACATCTAGAACTTTTATGGAAGTAGTCTATAACCACATTATGAGATTCTAGCCAATCCATACCTATCAAAATATCATAGGAGCCTAAAGGAAGTATATTTATGTTAACTGAGGTATCCATGTCATCAAAACCTAATCTGCATTTTTTAACTATCTCAGTGACCTTCCTTTTTACCCTTGTTTCCAATTCTACCATCCATGCATTTTTTTGTTTTTCCTTAAGAAGTTTACACTTTTCAACTAGTTTTGGTGAAATATAACTTAGACTAGCTCCTCAATCGATAAGTATAGAAACATGTGTGTTCGAAATTTTACCTTCTACTTCCAACATGGTGGATTAATGATCCTCCTATCGATCTTCCAAAGCAGCATTAATTCTAGGTATATTCTTGGCTAGGTCATTGAAAGTGGAAGAGTCCTTCAACATGCTTATGGGAACCATCTTTCTATTAGGATTGTAATGGAAATTCCTGTATAAGTGAGATCCATTACATCCCCAACATTTAATTTCTTTTGAGTTGTTATTCCATCCCCCACTAGAAGTTCTGATACCCTTTACCACATTTTTGTTAGTTAATCCTTGTCTATTGTAACTTTTTTCAGTATGACTTCTTGTTCCTTTTCTAAAAGGAGAAGGTTTGAATCCCTTCCTACATTGATCCATCTTTTCATTTTTTTTTCCAATTTCTGCTCAATTCTAATCTTTGTTTGAACAAGTGGTAACACAACTTAGCCTTTCTAATTGCTTCATCCATGGTCTTAGGCATATCAAACTCAATATTTTCCTTATATGTCGGAGGTAAACAACTAATAAATGTGTATACGCTAGCTTTTCATCCCTTAAGTAAGGTACATAGCATTGTAAATTCACGAACTTGGTTACAAACTCTTCCATGGTTAACATTCCCAGTTATAAATCATTGAATCTTTTGTATTTCTCATCATAGTATCATTCTCACATATATTTTTTGAAATATTTTTTTTTTAACTTTCCAACTTAACTCTTTAGTGCATATGTTATTTACACTTTTAGCCTCCTGCCACTTACATCGTGCATCTTTTCCACTCAGCTGAAATATTGATAAGAGTTCCCTCAAATTATCATCATATCTATATACTTGAAAATATAGTTTTATAGGTAGTAACCAAGTTTCAATTGCTTCCTTGGACTCTCCATCAAACATTGGGGACCTTAACTTTTTAAATTTTCCCTGCAACTCCACAGGATTTTCTTTTTTCTTCTTAGGTTGTATATCATTGTATTTTTTTTAAGTATTATGTGGTTACAAGAATGTTATCTGTAGTTTCCTCACTACTGCAACTTTGTACTACTCCTTTTCTTTTCTTTCCAATACTACATGAATTTTGGCCATTGTTTTTTGGTGGATCTGTCAAACTTTTTAGTATTAGTTCATTTATCTCTTCTTGATCTGATTTGGAATTCATTAGTTTAATATTATATTCCTTAATTATTTCCAAATCTTCCTTCAAACTCCTCATCATTTCTACCATCTCCGACTACATATCTGCATTACATTTTTATCTGAGTTGTACATAGAAGCTTGCATTCTCTAACACTATCATACTTTCAGGCACTACTTATTCTTCGATAATTTGTTCGAGTTCTTCCATCGCTAGGTCTGCATGTAACAATATTTATCCCTTGTTATTTATAGTTATTTATATTCAATATATTTAGTCATATTATGCGAGTTGACTATGCGGTGTCCCATTAGGATGAAGTATTGTAACATTGATCCGATACCATTTTGTAACAAACCAAATTAAACCAAAATAATAATTAAACTGAAATAATAATAATAAATATTTTATTTAAACTTTTAAAATTTACAAAGGTGAAACATACCTTTGGTTGAAGAAGTTAAACCCCTAGCTATTTGAGTATCCAATTTTACTAGCTTCCTAAAGTCTTAACTCGAGACGACTCTTCATAAATGATTTGGGAGATAATCGAAATGTTAAACAAAATTCTTACTTAGCTTAGCAGCTAATGTTTATCCATGTCTGGAGGTACGAATGTTTGTGTTTCTCATACCTCAAGCATAAACATAGCAAAGGAGAAATACTATAAAAGGAAACTAAAGTTTACCAAACCATATAATCCTAGCTTAACAATTATAAGGATCAATTTATTAATTGGAATATGAAATGATTTCAAGTCCGTCTAGTGGTAAACAACTGGATTGCAAGAACTATAGTATTTTTACTTTTGTGAGGGTTTTACCCGTCATTTTCACTTTGTCGAAGTGTTAGTTTACCGCAGCTAGCAGGATGCTTGGAAGTATGGAAAACCACAGTTCGACAGTGGTATTCTATGAGATGATACCACAATTGACAATCATGAAAAATGCCTAGGGTTTTTGGCAACATCGTTCGACAGTCTGTAAAAAGCACAAGGTTTTGGCAACGTGATTACGCTTTGGTTTCTTTATATGACCTACAATCTCGATGGTAGAAGTTATCACTGTTGTTTAAAATTTGACCTCGGCTCCACTCCCATGGACAAGCACCTACCACAACGATCCATCTCAGGTAAAAAGAGCCTTACTTTTTTTATTGCACATTGAGCGTTCAAAAATGTTACAGGTAATTAATTTTAAGTATGTTTTTCTTGTCCACGGAATTGGAAGTGAAGGGGTCATCATTTCAGTTAACCTCTCCATCCAATAAGTCGTTGTTTAACCTTTCGATTCTATCCTAGGTCCATAGTCTAGAAGGAATAATTAATGTTTTTATTTACGGTCATTTTACCAGCATGGTTCTGTAGTGGTTACACTTTCAATCGTGGCTCTGTAAATTGACTCTGTAGGTCATCATCATAAGGTACTCTTTAGTTGGGGTTTTACATTCTATAAGCCATTCAACTTAGTTTTGTAATTAAATATTGTTTACGAATTTTGGTATATTGTCCTCTCGACTATAGTTTATAATTGTTTCAATTTTTGGGTATTTCACAGAAAGGGGTTTATGTGTTTTAATTGGAGTTTATAGTGATGAGGACGTGGATTTTTGTAAGGATCTATTAATTTTAAAACTTATAAATCTTGCTATTATGTAAAATTTATAACTCTATTTTTAATTAGGGTTTGATATTTAAACAAGGGTTTGATTCGACTATTAAATCTTTAAGACAATACTTAGTTTGAATAACAATTCATATTCAATTATGAGTTTATTAACAAATTAACTAGTTTGTATTTTAGGGTTTCTCCAACACTAATCTTGTTTCCATCGTTTCTCTCTTTTTAGTAGGTTTAAAGATAATAAAATGAAAAAGGATTATCTATAATCATTCCATTTTCTTTACTGAATGGTTTATCCTCACATTCGATTAAGCTACAATTAAAAAGGATTTCACACAAATGAGTAAAATATTCATAGTAATAGAAATATCATTGATTAACCATCATTTCCCTTATTCCATGTGTAACTATATAACCTACTAATACAAAAATATGTTCGTAATAATAAAGAACTAGTTTACAAGAAACATGTCTGTGTAAACTGGAAATCGAAGAGTTAACAGCTATACACCACCTAGCCAAGGGAACTTTGAAGCGTGAAATCTTGTACTGTTCCACCACCTTTCCCAGACTCTTAGATTTAAAACTTGTTTCATGCAACTTCAAGTTGCCACCAGTAACTAGAGAGAGTTATTTACTCCATAACCAAGCATTCTCTTATGCTCATTGACGGTTTCAGTACAGAGCCTAACATCTCACAGTTGTTCTCTCGAAGCTCCGCGCTATCTCATGGATACATTAAATAGAGCCTTCACCCTTGTGATATCTGGCAACTCTCCTTTTTCTATTTCTATTGTTCTCTATAATCCCTCTGCATGCCCTCTTCTCTTTGACTAGTACTTTTATAACAAATAACCAAATCTCCTTAGTATTGTCCACTTGTCTTCATAAAGAATGATGAGGTTTTGGTAATTGTTACATGTAAACTCAAATATTTATAAATTCCTTTGCTCTTTAATTTTGTCAATTTTATTGTGTAAACCTTAAATTAGAGTTTTACTGTGTAGTAAGCTAATGTTAACTTGTGTTTTCATAAGTGCACATAAATCTATTTTTCATGAACATTTATGAATAAAATTCTCATAGATTATTCTATGTTTCCATTGATATGATTTTATTTTTTGTATTTTTTATAAGATTTTATGGGTCTTATGAAATAGTTTAAGCTTCCACTATTTTCTTATAATAATTATTCACTTGTCAAATGTATGCATGTAGCTAATATGCATTTATCTTTTATAATAAATAAATAAATTGTGTTAAGTCTAGTGTGACACTGGGTGTGTTACAAACATGATAGAAAACTTGCATAACGATGACCTAGTGCCCAACTCTTTACATGTTGGTGGATATAGAATTCATGAAATGAGTTAATATAGAAATGTTAAGTGACAATAAAACCTTGGGTAACGATCAGGAGATATACAAAACAAGGAAAAGAGATAGTGAGTTAACAATAGATACACTTATGAATTATGTCATGATAGATAAGGAAACTTAATTTTAAATTTAGCAATGTAAGACATGATAGTAAAGTATGTAATAGTTTATTGTCAAATTTCATTGAATTTCAATATGTGAAAATGAATAAATGTCAATAGATTGTGACTCTAGATGATAGGGACTTATTGAAAAGTTTAATAGTATGCTTAGATGAAGAAATATATGAGAAATTCTAACATCTTATCGATGTGTCAACTATTAAACACATCGATAACCATGGGTTTTTTGTGGTTGACCCATAACCATGGGTTTTTTGTGGTTAACCCATAACCATGATTACAATAGGATTTCACAAAAGTAAAAAAAATGGTCTTTAGTGAAGTTGATGTCTCGCTGCAAATCCATTCATATATTTTGATGGTTCTTTGAGCCTCACCTCTCAAACATTGTGGCAACACAAGTTGTGTGCCAATTTGGATAAGTGCACTTTTGGCATCACCTAGGTTTAGTATCTGGGATACATTATTGATGAGTGTGGGGTACATGTGGATCCAACCAAGATCTAAGTCATTCGAGATTAACCAGCCCCAACTATTCTGACAGAGCTTCGTAGCTTTCTGGGCCTTGCTAATTTCTACCGCAAGTTCGTGTTGGGATTCTCTCATATCACTTGGCCCTTGAGTCAAGTCTGTCAGGATATTTAGACACTTAGGAGTTAGTTAAGATCAACTTGTGTAATATATCCATTAGGTAAAAGTGTGTTTCTTTAGTATGCATTAGTATGTATTTGTAAATATTCTAATTCGACGGTCACGATATGTTCTAGACATAGAGTGATCCGACGGTTCAACTTCTCTTAGATCATACCTACCATTGATTGGTGGCTTAACACCCGATTGGTCTATGGTCTCTATTTAAAGAGCATAAAGGGTCCTTGGCTAGTTGATCGATTATGAGAAGCGCATGTAACTTTCTTTCCTTTGCATAATAAATTGCTCCAAGTAGCTATTTGGCTGGGGCCATGGAATGTTTCCCTCTCGAGGGTTTTAACCTCGTGACAAACATCGGTGTGTTGATCTGTGATCTATTTGTGTGAAGCGGTTGCTCAAGGTGTTCGGTCTTTTGGGAGTACCTTGTGTACCCAAGTATCGGGTACCTCCACATGGTATAACCGTCGCACCTCTGAGAATATAAAACAAGTGGTTTAACCACCACTCCTGATGATAGGGCCTTGTGTTGGGTTTCAAATGTTCACCAACATCTGCAATTTTTGGCGTAATGGAAAACCTTTCATGGTATCAGAGATTTTATGAAGAGCCACTTTCGGTTTTGATCAAGATCTGGAACGGGTGTTGCGGAAACTTTGAAAGGGCTTATGGTTATGGATTTTTTGTGCATTTTTGGCCTATGGAAGTTGTTCCATTGCGTTCGAAGCATCGTTTCCATTGAGAAATAGTTTTCATTTCACTGAAAACCATTTCCGTTTGTTCCAGAAACACTCATTTCGGCAAATCTGAAGGTATAATGTTACAGTGACGGATTTGTTTTTTTTAAATATCTCGTATCTTATCAGTTTTATTATTAGATCTTTTTTTTGTTTTAGTCTCGGACCGTTGCCTTCCCTGACTGTGTATGCTCTTTTCCATGCACCTTGCGTGATCACGGTGAATCAGAAACAGTAAGGGAAAGTTCTTTTTTCTTGTCTTCTCAGGTACGTATGCTCTTTGTCGTGCACCTTGTGCGATCACGGCAAATTAGAAATAGTGAGAAAACTTTAAAACGTAGACTTTCTGGGTAAGTTAACCAAGATCTAACCCCATTATGTGGAAAAAAATTTGTTTGTTTTGTTTGTTTTTTTTTGTTGTGATTTGCAGAGGAAAAAAGGCAAGCACGGAGAATGAGAGAGAAGAGTAAAAAAAAAATCCCCTTTCCTCTTTCCATTCTTTTACGTACCTTTTAAACTTAACTCACTTGGTCCAAAGTTGCTTTATTCCTTCATAGGTCTTTAGTTCAAGTCTTATTAAGCTACTTTTTAGTGCATGCAATTTCTATTTTCAAGTTACTTTATTGTAAAAGTGCATCTCACATAAATAAAATAAAATAAAAAGTGAGTCACTTAAGTCTTTTAATTTATTGCCGCATTATTTTAAAGTAGCATTATTGTAAAAGTGAACATCACTTATTCTACAAAAGTGATTCACTTCAAAGCAACTTTATTGTAAAGTGATTGTCAAAGTTTGATCTTGGGAAGAGGGGGGTTCTTTTTTTTAGTTGGTCAAGTTAATATCTGCCACGTCACTATTGGGGCCATCTTCAACATTTTCTTTGATAAAGCATAACTTTATCATCCAAAATCAGTTTTTTGTGCCGTTTTTTTTAAAACCGCATATTTTTTCGAGCTCTTTGTAACCAAATAGTTAGTTTCTATTTTTTCATCCACTATTTTATAGTATGGCCACCCCTTGTGATATTATACTTACAAGTTCTAACTATTTCTCATGGAAATATCGTATGGAGGATGTTCTACGAAGTAGGGGTCTTTTCAGGATAACCTCAGGGAAAGAAACAGAACCCATTGATGATGATGATAAAATTAAATGGGAAAATAGATGTGATGAAGCTCATGGATTGATTGGGATGTCAATCTCTACTGATTTGCGATTCTACATATCTGGAATTGATGAACCTGATAAAGCTTAGGAAAAGTTGGAATCTGTGTTTGGTAAACATAATGAAATTCGGGGTCATCAACTTGAGAATGAGTTTCTTTCCTTGAATCCAAATGATTTTTCATGCATTCAAGACTATTTATTTAAGTATAAAACTCTTAGACTCTTATGTGCAGAATGCAAGATTAAGAAAGAAAACAAACAATGTATTTATCATATTTTTTCCAAACTTGGACCTACATATTCTGTTTTTATATCTAAATTCTACTCCATGAAAGAATCCTTGACTACAGCTAGCTATCAAGATCCTAGTCTTGAATCCTTTTGTGATTCCTTAATTAGAGAGCAAGATAAGCTCATTCATCTTGGAATAATTAACAATGCAAATACATCTGGGAAAGCCTTATTGTCCCAATAGAAAGAAAAGTCCAAGCCTCCCAAGAAACAGAATTTTCGCAATCATAAGCCAAACAACAAGGGTCTCAAACCCTCTCAGTCAGCTCCTTGTTTAAAAAATAACAAAGGATCCAAGCAAAAAAGGAAAGAAGACTGAGCGTCATTGCATTTTTTGTAGGAAAGATAATCATGATGAATGTAAGTGTTTCAAGAAGATAGCAACCTTGGAAGTAGCAATGAAGAAGCACCACATCAGCATAGATTCGTCTTTAGAATCTAACTCTCATGGACATGCACTTTGTGCTTCTAGTTACTCTTATACTGCATCTTCTTCTTCTACTTCGAATGAATGGATTATTGATTCTGGAGCATCTTATCATATGGCTAAGGATCAAGCCATATTTTCTACTATGCATGAATGTAACACCAAACAAATATTTGTTGGTGATGATAGATCTCTAAGTGTTGTAGGATCTGGAATAATTCCAGTAGAAAATGGTTATTTCAGTAATGTACTATGTGTCCCAAAAATTTCCTGCAATTTTTTATCAATCTATCAAATTACTCATTCAGGTGAAGGTAAAACTGTGACTTTTACACCTCACCAAGTTGTAATCAAGGATTTTAAAAATCCTCAAAATGTCCTTGCTACTGGAGCTGTTGATGATATTACCAGGTTGTACAAATTTAACAACTTTGGTTCATCACATTTTCCTTTAGTTTTTGTTGCTCATAGTGATAACTTGAGCAAACTTTGGCATGAGCGATTTGGTCACTTAAATTATCGTTCATTGCAACAACTATGTAAAGACAATATGGTGACTGGTATTCCATTGGTATCTTGCAAGGATGGTGTTTGCTCTGGTTGTGTACTCGGAAAACATCATCGGGACAGTTTTGACAAACGTGCCTCTTGGCACGCCTCGGTTCCTTTGGAGCTTGTGCATAGTGACTTGTGTGGTCCTCCTCTATCTGCTTCCTTTTCTGGTTTCAAATATTTCTTAAATTTCATTGATGACTACTCCATATGCACTTGGGTTTACTTCATAAAACTTAAGAGCGAATTATTTAACATGTTCTTGGCCTACAAGGCCTTTGTTGAAAAACAATCTGGTCATCAAATTATTAAGTTAAGATCTGACAATGGAGGAGAATATGTTAACAACAAGTTCACTACTTTCTACACTGAACAAGGAATACAACAATAGCACACTGTTCCATATACACCTCAACAAAATGGTGTAGTTGAACGAAAGAACCGCACTTTTAAAGAAATGGCTAATTGTATGATCCAATCTAAGGGACTAAGTCTTCAATATTGGGCTGATGCCATAAATTGTGCAAATTACATAGTTAATCACACACCCACTAAATTTTTACAAGGTATAACATCGGAAGAAGCATGGAGTAAAATTAAACCAAATGTAAGTCACTTTCGTGTGTTTGGTTGTGAAGCATGGGCTCACATTCCAGATGAAAAATGGAAAGCATTGCAGCCTAAAAGTGAAAAGTGCATATTTGTTGGATATTCTAAAGATGTAAAAGGTTATAGACTTCTTCAGCCACATTCACATGATATAATCATTAGAAGAGATGTTTAATTTGATGAAAATCTCTTGGCCTACGAGCCTAACTTAGCGGGTGTGCCATCTTTGGCCTGCGAGCCTGATTCGGTGATTATGCCTTCTTCTTCTTCTTCCAACTTTCTTGATAGGTTTCCAAATCCAGTTTTTGATGATGACAGTGAGGATGAAAATCCACCTCTTACTTCTCATGTTCCTCCAATTGCACCAGCACCAATACTTCGTCGATGGGTCCGTTCAACATGTGAAGCAGCTGGTGATATTGCCAGTGATCCTAGAGATCAACGTCGAACACGTTCTCAATTTTAGCGAGCCTCTTCTCTTTTGGCTCAATTTTTTGAGAATCATGATCCAGAAACTTTTGCATAAGCTTCAGGAAATCCAGATTGGGATGCAGCTATGGATGAAGAATATCGTTCCTTAATGGTGAACGATACTTGGGATCTTGTTCCTCTTCCAAAAGGAAGAAAACTTGTCAAATGTAAATGGGTCTATAGAACTAAGTATGCATCAGATGGAAGTGTTGAAAGACTTAAGGCAAGGTTAGTTGCCAAAGGTTTTTCCCATGTTTGAGGGATTGACTGTAATGAAACCTTTGCCCCTGTAGCAAAAATGAACTCCATCCACCTTGTTCTTTCCCTTGTAGCCTTACATAACTAGGAAGTCCATCAAATGGATGTCAAGTCTTCCTTCTTACATGGTGATTTACATGAGGAAATTTACATGGAACAACCTCCTAGATATGTTCAAAATAACTCTAGCCTTGTTTCTCTCCTTAAGAAATCCTTATATGGCCTTAAGCAAGCTCCTAGAGCTTGGTATGCCGAAATGGATAGCTTTCTCCTTGACACTGGTTTTTCTAGATGCCATTCTGACCCCAATGTCTATACCAAGAAAGTAGGAAACCATCTCATCATACTTATTCTTTATGTTGATGATCTTATCCTTACTGGTAGTGACCCTAAACTTATAACCCATGTGAAATCCAGTCTTAAGAAAAATTTTGAAATGTCAGACTTAGGACATTTGCATTATTTTATTGGTCTCCAAGTCTTGCAAACCAAAGAAGGAATCTTTCTTTCCCAGTCTAAGTATGCTTGTGACCTTCGTCGCTTCCACATGGAAGATTGTAAACCAGCCCCTTCTCCCTTCCAGTCTGGAGTCAAACTTTCTGCCACTTGTATTTCCCCTGAAGTAGATGCCACCTTACACCATCAACTTATTGGTAGTCTTTTATACTTGACTCATTCCCATCCTGACCTTTCCTTTTTCGTTGTTCGTGTTTCCCGTTATATGCAAACTCCTCATGAAAGTCACTAGAAAGCAGCAAAAATAATACTTCGATATATTCGAGGTACAATTCGGTTTGGGATTCATTACAATACAGGGGGGGAACCTTTGTTGGTTGGTTTCACTGATTCAGATTGGGCCGGCGATCCTGATGATCAAAATTCTACTGTAGGTTATGTTTTCAGTCTGGGATTTGGACCTGTCACTTGAGCTTGTAAGAAACAACAAACTCTTGCTCTTTCTTCAGCAGAAGCAGAATATCGAGCTGCAGTTAATGCCAGTCAGGAAGCTTTATGGATTCTACAGATCCTTTCAGAGTTTGGATTCAAGTAGCAGCAGCCTACTCCACTTTGGTGCGACAATCAAAGTGCCATCAAGCTTTCCAAAGATCCAGTTCTACATCAGCGCAGCAAACACATTGATCTACACATGCACTTCATCAAAAATCTTGTTCATGATAGTGTTATTGAAGTTCTCTATTGCCCTACAGATGATCAAGTTGCAGACATCTTCACCAAGTCTCTTACAAAAGCAAAGTTTTCTAAACTTCAGTCTATGTTAGGAGTTCAAGAATGTGTCCTCAAGGGGGAATAGGCTCTAATGCCTCCTTCCTTCTCCTAATAGTGTCACTTTTGTAAATCCTTCAATCCTATCCCAAATTGTTCTTAAGGGGGGATGTTAGGATATTTAGACACTTAGGAGTTAGTTAAGATCAACTTGTGTAATATATCCGTTAGGTAAAAGTGTGTTTCTTTAGTATGCATTAGTATGCATTTGTAAATATTCTAATTCGACGGTCACGATATGTTCTAGACATAGAGTGACACGACGGTTCAACTTCTCTTAGATCATACCTACCATTGATCCATGGATTAACACCCGATTGGTCTATGATCTCTATTTAAAGAGCATAGAGAGTCCTTGGCTAGTTGATCGATTATGAGAAGCTCATGTAACTTTATTTCTTTTGCATAATAAATTGCTCCAAGTAGCTATTTGGCTGGGGCCATGGACTGTTTCCCTCTCGAGGGTTTTAACCACATGACAAACATTGGTGTGTTGATCTGTGATTTATTTGTGTGAAACAGTTGCTCAAGGTGTTCGGTGTTTTGGGAGTACCCTGTGTACCCAAACAAAATTGTTGGGGTGCACCAGGCTGGTGCTATAGTGCAACGCACAAGTGACGCCCGAGAACCCCAATAACAAGCTATTGTAAGTGGACCCTCCCCCTAAAAAAATACATTTAATATCATGTGGTTCTATGAACCATGTATCAGATATTAAACTGATAAGAACATATACTACACTTGATCTTAGCCAAAAGGCCAAGAAAGGTACACAGGGTACTCCCAAAAGACCGAACACCTTTGAGCAATCGCTTCACACAAATAGATCACAGATCAACACAATGATGTTTGTCACGTGGTTAAAACCCTCGAGAGGGAAACAGTCCATGGCCCCATCCAAATAGATACTTGCAGCAATTTATTATGCAAAATAAAGAAAGTTACATGAGCTTCTCATAATCGATCAACTAGCCAAGGACCCTTTATGCTCTTTAAATAGAGATCATAGACCAATCAGGTGTTAAGCATGGATCAATGGTAGGTATGATCTAAGATAAGTTGAACCATCGGATCACTCTATGTCTAGAACATATCGTGACCGTCGGATTAGAATATTTACAAATGCATACTAATGCATACTAAAGAAACACACTTTTACCTAATGGATATATTACACAAGTTGATCTTAACTAACTCCTAAATGCCTAAATATACTAATAGACTTGACTCAAGGGCCAAGTGATATGAGAGAATCCCAACACGAACTTGCGGTAGAAATTAGCAAGGCCCAGAAAGATGCGAAGCTCTGTTAGAGTAGTTGGGGCTAGCCAATCTCGAATGACTTGGATCTTGGTTGGATCCACATGTACCCCACACTCATCAATAATGTATCCCATATACTAAACCTGGGTGATGCCAAAAGTGCACTTGTCCAAATTGGCACACAACTTGTGTTGCCACAATGTTTGAGAGGTGAGGCTCAAAGAACCATCAAAATATATGAATGGATTTGCAGTGAGACGTCAACTTCACCAAAGAACATTTTTTTTTACTTTTGTGAAATCCTATTGTAATCATGGTTATGGGTTAAGCACGCAAAACCCTTGGTTATGGGTCAACCACATAAAACCCATAGTTATGGTTATGGGTCAACCACACAAAACCCATGGTTAAGGGTCAACCACACAAAACCCATGGTTATGGATTAACCACAGAAAACCATTCTCTTCATTGACAATTGACACATTGTAATCATGGGTCTCTTTTTAGTATGAAATGATGGGGACCATCATTTTCTAAGGGGGAAAGAATGATCTGAATTTTAGGGGGAATATGGTCTAAATTCGGATGTATGAGTCATAAAAGAATTTAATGAGAGGCCACACACTCTCAGTCATCATAAAATCATTAAATGAAGAGGCCACCCTCTCTCATCCATGGTAATTGACAACTCATGGTTTTATTCCATGGTATGGCTTCAAGGCACATTGTACCTCTCTCCTCCATGTTATTTCACAACCCATGGTTGTGACCCATGGTATTTACCCAAGGAGCATTGTAACAATGTTATAAAAAGGCTCTATGCCTTCTTAATAAAGCATTCAAGGATTTTTGACATCCTCCACTCCTCTTATTCTATTGCGTTATTAGGTTATTGGTTCTTAGTGTCTTTCTTAGTATGGTTTGAGAGGTGAGGCTCAAAGAACTCTCTTTGAGCCTAACCCTACCATGTGGGCTATTTACTCTATGTATGTTACTCTATGCATCAAATGTTAACAATTTGCAGGTTTACTCCCCTCCTCTCTCGGCATCCAAGCCTCTCGGGTCTCAGCCCCCAAGATCCGGAACAGTGGTATCAAAGCAATCTACTCTTTCTCGATCCTTCTTTGCATGTCCCCAATGAGGGAGGGGTATAAAGAGTTAGGGCTCTATCTGGTTGAAACTTTGCAAGATCAGCCTCACAAATCCCAGTGGCCACCCATGGGGGACAAAAAGAAAGGTGAGGGCGCAGAAGATCCTATCAAAATGTTGCTCAAGGAGGTCCTTGAAAAACAAAGGAATGCGATGATGGATAACTTTTCCTAGATCCTTCAACGACATCCCACTTGGGACGCATCTACATATAGAAGCCACTCTGGAGGCACAACCCCTTTTAAGGTACAAGTAAACTTCAACATTCCCATATGTGATGGCTGAATACATGCAAATGTCATAGATAAATGGTTGAATCTATTAGAAGGATATTTCTCGGTTCATGACTTTTCTGACCGGGAAAAGGTTACCTTTTCTATACTCAAATCCACCCCCCATGTCAAGGACTGGTGGGAAACCTACTATGAGAGAAAGGACGAGGAGGAACCCTCTCTGTTCTCAGCCGTGCCCACTTGGAATTATTTTCGAGATGCCATAAAGGGAAAATATTATCTGGTGGGGAGCTATGAGGACAAGTACATACAATGGACTACGCTGTGGCAGCAAAGAGATTAAGGTGTGCATGAGCTGACGAATCTATTCCATACCCTGCGCACCAAGTTGGGTATCAAATATTCAAAGAAACATTTGGTGTTGAAGTACCGCAGCTGTCTACACAGATACATTCAGGAGGAAATGGAGTTCCATGACATCTCCTCGCTTGGTACGGCATACCAGTATGCTGCCAAAATTAAGAAAAAATTCAAACAAAAAAAGCGATACTTTGGATCTACGAATCAGAAGCAAGGGAAAGGTTCCCCCAAACCGCAGAACCAAGGACATGGCCAAGGCATGGAGAATCAAGAAAACTTTCCAAAGCCTCAAGCAAAGAGTAACACTGCAAAGTCGAAGAAGGAAGCAGGAAAGTGGTGCTAGTTCCATAAGAGCCCCACTCACAACACAAGTGAGTGTCGGGCCAAGCAGTGACTAGTGATCGAGATAAAGGCTTCTGAATCAGATGCATACTATGACACTGAATTAGAACCTGAGAAGGGGAATGATAGAGGGAAGAAGATTATTGATGCAAAGCCCAATGCCACCATTGCTACCACGAAGATCCAAAAGGAAGAACCAGAAGATTCAGAGGAGGAGGAGCGTCTTTTCCACTCCCAGATGTGGGTAAAGGGTTCCTCGCTATAGTTCATTGTTGATAGTGGGAGACAAAAGAACTTGATTTCAGCAGAGGTCGTGAAGCGGTTGGGTTTTTCGACCACAACACACCCGCAACCGTATACCATCGGGTGGCTTCACCAAGGACAGGATCTCCGCATCAACTAGCAGTGTCACCTTCCCTACAGCATCAAGCCCTTCACCAATGAGGTATTATGTGATATTGATCCTCTTGATGTTTGTGATATATTATTAGGCCAACCATACTTATGGAAGCGACATGTTGTGTATGAGTTCCAGCATTGCGCTATTATTATTATGTTGGGAAACAATTTGTACATGATACCTAGGTACCACCTCCTGCCACTATCTCTTTGGTTACTACAAAACAATGCAGTAAGCTCATTTCCAAAATCGAGAAGTTTGTTTTCTTGATGATCCGCCCTCAAGGCAAGAAGAATATCGTGGCCATGACCTCCAGACAGGGACTCTCCGTACAACAACAACAAATGGACAAGGTCGTAGAGGAGTACCAGGACATATTCACCTCACCCACCGGGGTGCCTCTCCACTAGCAATCAGGCACCCCATCGATCTAACCCTAGGTGCGTCGCTGCCTAATGGACCAATCTATCGACGCTCAATTCTGGAGAATGATGAAATCAAGAGGAAAATTCAGGAGATGCTGCAAAAGGGTCACATCCGACCAAGTTAATTGCCCTATGGGTTCCCAATCATGTTGGTACAGAAGAAGGATGGGACTTGGATACTTTGTATTGACTATCGGGCGTTGAACAAGATCAATGTTTGGAATAGGTAGCCGATCCCACGGATTTATGACCTCTTGGACCAGCTTAAAGGGGCAAAATATTTTAGCAAGATTGAATTAAAGTCCGGGTATCACCATGTACCAATCGAACCAACCGATGTGTGGAAGACTGCCTTCAAAGCCAAGGAGGGCCTTATCAAATGGTTGGTCATGCCTTTCGAGCTGACAAATTCTCCTGCAACCTTCATGATACTGATGGAAGACATCTTGCAGCCATTCACCAACTCATTTGTAGTAGTATACTTGGATGACATCCTCATCTTTAGCCAGACTTGGGAAGAGCACCTCCACCACATCCGACAGGTCCTCCAAACATTGCGGTAGCACAAGTTGTGTGCCAATTTGGAAAAGTGCACTTTGGCATGACCCAGGTTCAGTATTTGGGATACATTATTGATGAGTGTGGGGTACATGTGGATCCAACCAAGATCCAAGTCATTCAGGATTGGCTAGCCCCAGCTACTCTAACAGAGCTTTGCAACTTTCTAGGTGTTGCTAATTTATACCACAGGTTCTTGTTGGGATTCTCTCATATCACTTGGCCCTTGAGTCAAGTCACCAAGGGAGGAGCGAAATCAAAATTCTTTTGGTCGAAAAATAAGCAAAAGGTGTTTGTAGAATTGAAACATCGCCTCTGATGTGCCCCAGTGCTCACATTACCAGACTTGCAACAACCATTTGAGATTGAGACAGATGCCTCCGACTATGCTATTGGGGCAGTCCTTACTCAACAAGGGCATCCAGTTGCATATCACAGTGAGACACTATCCAACATAATCTGCAAATATCCCACTTATGACAAAGAGATGTATTCCATTGTACAGGCTTGCTGAAAATGGAAGCATTACATTTTGCGGAAGGAAATGATCATCCACACAGACCACCGACCCCTATAGTTCATACAGACACAAGGGAAGTTACAGAACGAGCGTCGTCAGAAGTGGTCCACATATTTACAACAGTTTCATTTGAACATCAAGTACAAGAAGGGAAGCACCAATAATGTTGCATACTTCCTCAGCCGACCACTGAACGTGGCGATAACCACCATGCTCAACTCTTATGGGCACAAGATTTCTGATTGGCCACTTCTCTACAAGAGCGATCTAGAATTCAACCACACATACCAGACACTCTTGGAGGGAAACCAAGTTCCAAAATTTCATGTCCAGGATGTACTACTATGTCACATGAGACACCTTTGTGTTCCTTCAAGCGAGCATTCCAAGATGATTTGGGAAGCGCACTACAGTCAGGTCGCTGGGCATTTCGGGGTCAAGAAAACAATGGCAGTACTGCAAAAGTATTTTTATTGGCTGAACCTTTGACAAGAGGTCGGGAAGTACATCCAATCCTGCACTACCTACGCCATTGTCAAACCATCCATTAAGAAGAAAGGCCTCTATACTCCGTTTCCTACCCCTAATCGACCTTGGGAATCCATATCCATGGATTACATGTCAGGCCTTCCTTCTACTAAGCACAAAAATGACTGTGTGTTTGTGGTCATTGACAGATTCTCAAAGATGGCCATAATGGCGGCCTGCAAGAAGAATATCACAGCCGAAGCCACTGCTAAACTCTTCTTTGAACGAGTGTAGGTACACTTTGGGATCCCACAGTCTATAATATCATATCGGGACAACAGGTTCCTTAGTACATTCTGGTCTAGCCTATGGTCAATGCTAGACACCAAGCTCACAAAGTCCACAGCTTTCCATCCCGAGACTGATGGTGAGACAGAGGTCATCAACAGGATGATCGTACACATTTTGTGCATGTACAACTCAAAGCATCCACGCACATGGGATGAGAGCCTCCCCTATGTACAACACAGCTATAACCGGGCCCTCCACAGCTCAACCGATCAAATCCCCTTTCAGGTGGGCTTGGGATTCCAGCCACTATGCCCCATTGATGTAGCGATTCCATTTGCAGCTACTGAGGATGATTCAACTCATATCCAATATGAAGTTTCCAAGGCGAACAACTTCATTGAGTGCATTCAGCACATTCTCCAACAGGTTCATGACATATTGGACAGGTCCAATGCTAAGTACAAGCAGTGACATGATCAGCATCGGGTGGAACACAACTTCCAGGTGGGTGACAAAGTATGGCTACATTTACAGAAGGAGCGCCTCGCTGGACCCCACCACAAGCTTTTCCCGCTCTGATATGGGCCATACACCATCACCAAAGCTATCGGGGACAATTCCTTCGAGCTCAGTATTCCACCATTCCTTGGTCTGCACCAAGTGTTCAATGTGGATCTCCTTCGGCCCTACTTTCCACCTCTACTGGACACATTAGACATGGCATAACAACCCACATCAACAAAGTTAAACCCCGACTACATGGAACAAGACACAACTAATCGGATTACGGACGCACAAATCAAGAACACCTACCAGCAGAAGATCCAGCTATATCGAGTTATCAAAGCAGGCCAACTCCTTCACCAGGGAAAGTGGCTCCCTAGGGACCAAGTTCAGCATAAGTTTCCTCATCTCATGGAGGAACTCAACGCAATGGGGACCATTTCTTCCTAAGGGGGGAGGAATGATCCAGGAGGATATTGGTGGCCACCCACCTATTCCACTTGGACCCCCACCATTGTTTCTTTCATTTTTCCAGTTTCCTTAATTGTAGCACAATTTACTATTTTTGGCAGTTTTCGGGTCCTAAACTTTCGGAGTCGTTTTGAGGCCCTAAACGACATTTTTTTGGCATTGAATGGTCGGATAAATATGAGTCTGTTTCGGACTCAATATTTGTTGTTTATGGATGTAGTCCTTAAACAAAAATTTCTAACGATGTATCATGCCTGTCAAACGGAGGTAGTATGCTAAAGTTACAACCCCAGGAAATTGATGTACCAAGTTACCCAAGGGGCCCCACATTCTGGCATTTCACCTCATAGGGTTAGGTTTTTGGATGTGTAGGGTTTCCATTATTTCTCAATAATATATAGGCCTTTGAGCCTCATTGTAACACAGAGTTCAGAGGCATGTAGCCGCCACATCTCTTCTCAAAGATAAGCTACCAGTACTCTAGCTAGTTTATTTCCATTCTGTATGTAAATAAGTTTCAGTTATTGATTAATTAAATGAAGTATTATTTTCGCTGCATATTTGTGTATTCTATTGCGTTCCTGCATAAATCCGGATCAACTACAGTTTGGCGACCATACTAGGTCGATCCCACAGGATCCCTGGGTTTTTTTTTAGTTTTATAGATCTTTTGCTTACTTAGTTTGATAGATCTTTGCTTATTTAGTTTGATAGATATTTTTCTTTAATTTTTTTTATTGGTTCGGCCATAGTACCAGTTACTGTTGGTCATTCTTTGATTTGCAAATCGTTCAACTATGCAAAAATGGACGAAACGAATTTCTAAAAATTCACCTCTGTTCGGTCACATTTTCTTCCCAAACAGTTGATCCATTTGCAGATCTGTCCAAGTTTTGGGTAAAACATGCATGTTTCGGAAGTGGGTTTCAACCGTTTGAGATAATTCATCATGGTTTGATCACAATCCTCCCTGAAAAAACATGTATTCTACGGGTGCGTGGCCCATTTTTTACTTTGTATTAGCATTGTAAATGTTCCTCATGTTCTACCTCATTCTTTGAATATACTAAAATATCATTACTAAATACTAGCACAAATTTATCTAAGAACTTACTTAGAACACTATTCATCATGTTCATAAAAGTAGCAAGGGAATTTGTGAAACCAAATGACATTACCACAAATTCATAGTGTCATGATATCTTTTTCGAAAAGCAGTTTTATGGACATCTTCATCCTTAACTCGTACGTGATGATATCCTGACCTAAGATCATTTTTTGAAAACATTTTTTCTCCACCGATCTGATCAAACAAATCATCTATTATTGGTAAAGTATACTTGTTTTTAACTGTCATCTTATTTAACTATCAGTAATCTATACACATTTTGAAACTTCCATCCTTCGTTTTAACAAATAAAACTGGTCCTTCCTAAGGTGATATGCTAGGCCGAATATATCTTTTGTCAAGTAATTCTTGTAATTGCATCCTTAATTCTGTCAATTATGGGATACCCATATGATATGGGGCTCGTGATACTAGTTTTGAACCTTGCATTAGATATATGCTGAAGTTTAATTCTCGTTTAGGTGGTAATCCTAATATTTTCTTAGGAAATACATCCTGAAATTCCTTTAAAATAGGAAATTGGTCCAACATTATTTTTTACTTTTCAGGCTCAAATTCTTTCATTTTGATAGCATAAAGTTGACACCCTTTCCTAATACACTTTTTAATTAGCACCGCTGATATTTTTTGGGTAGATATAGGTCTATAAATTCCTTTCACCATTTAATACTTACCCTCATCATCCACACATCTAGAACTTTTATGGAAGCATTCTATAATCGCATTATGAGATTCTAGCCAATCCATACCTATCAAAATATCGTAGGAACCTAAAGGAAGTATATTTATGTTAACTAAGGTATCCATGTCATCAAAACCTAATCTGCAGTTTTTAACTATCTCTGTGACCTTCCTTTTTACCCCTGTTTCCAATTCTACCATCCATGCATTTTTTTGTTTTTCCTTAACAAGTTTACACTTTTCAACTAGTTTTGGTGCAATATAACTTAGACTAGCTCCTCAATCAATAAGTATAGAAACATGTGTATTCAAAATTTTACCTTCTACTTCCAACATCGTGGATTGATGATCCACCTGTTGATCTTCCAAAGCAGCATTAATTCTAGGTATATTCCTGGCTAGGTCATTGAAAGTGGAAGAGTCCTTCAACATGCTTATGGGCACCATATTTCTATTAGGATTGTATGGGAAAATCTTGTATAAGTGAGATCCATTACATCCTCAACATTTAATTTCTTTTGAGTTGTTTTCCATCCCCCACTGGAAGTTCTGATACCCTTTACCCCATTCTTGTTAGTTAATCCTTGTCTGTTGTAACTTTTTTCAGTATGACTTCTTGTTCCTTTTCTAAAAGGAGAAGGTTTGAATCCCTTCCTACGTTGATCCATCTTTTCAATTTTTTTCCCAATTTCTGCTCAATTCTGATCTTTGTTTGAACAAGTGGTAACACAACTTAGCCTTTCTAATTGCTTCATCCATGGTCTTAGGCATATCAAAATCAATCTTTTCCTTATATGTCAGAGGTAAACAACTAATAAACGTGTATACGCTAGCTTTTCATCCCTTAAGTAAGGTACATAGCATTGTAAATTCATGAACTTGGTTACAAACTCTTCCATGGTTAACATTCCCAGTCATAAATCATTGAATCATTTGGATTTCTCATCATAGTATCATTCTCACATATATTTATTGAAATAATTTTTTTAAACTTTCCAACTTAACTCTTTAGTGCGTATGTTATTTACACTTTTAGCCTCCTGCCACCTACATCGTGCATATTTTCCACTCAGCTAAAATATTGATAAGAGTTCCCTCAAATTATCATCATATCTATATACTTGAAAATATAGTTTGATAGTCAGTAACCAAGTTTCAGTTGCTTCCTTGGACTCTCCATCAAACATTAGGGACCTTAACTTTTAAATTTTCCCTGCAACTCCACGGGTTTTTCTTTTTTCTTCTCAGGTTTTATATCATTATCTTTCTTTAAGTATTATGTGGTTACAAGAATTTTATCTATAGTTTTCTCACTACTGCAACTTTGTACTGCTCCTTTTCTTTTCTTTCCAGTACTACAAGAATTTTGGCCATTGTTTTTTTGTGCATCTGTCAAACTTTTTAGGATTAGATCATTTATCTATTCTTGATCTGATTTGGAATTCATTAGTTTAATATTATATTCCTTAAGTATTTCCAAATATTCCTTCAAACTCCTCATCATTTCTGCCATCTCCGACTGCATATCTGCATTATGTTTTTCTCTGAGTTGTAGATAGAGGCTTGCATTCTCTAAAACTATCATACTTTCAGGAACTACTTATTCTTCGATAATTTGTTTGAGTTCTTCCATTGCTAGGTCTGCGTGTACCAATATTTATCCCTTGTTATTTATAGTTATTTATATTCAATATATTTAGTCATATTATGCCATTTGACTATGCGGTGTCCCGTGAGGACGAAGTATTGTAACCTTGATCCGATACCATTTTGTAACAAACCAAATTAAACCAAAATAATAATTAAACTGAAATAATAATAATAAAATATTTTATTTAAACTTTTAAAAGTTACAAAGGTGAAACATACCTTTGGTTGAAGAAGTTAAACCCCCAATTATTCGAGTTTCCAATTTTACTAGCTTCCTAAAGTCTTAACTCAAGACGACTCTTCATAAATGATTTGGGAGATAATCAAAATGTTAAACAAAATTCTTACTTAACTTAGCAACTAATGCTTATCCATGTCTGCAGGTACCAATGTTTGTGTTTCTCATACCTCAAGCATAAGCATAGCAAAGGATAAATACTAGAAAAGGAAACTAAAGTTTACCAAACCTTATAATCCTAGCTTAACAATTCTAAGGATCAATTTATTAATTGGAATATGAAATGATTTCAAGTCCGTCTAGTGGTAAACAACTGGATTGCAAGTACTATAGTATTTTAATTTTTTTGTGGGTTTTACCCATCATTTTCACTTTGTCAGAATGTTAGTTTACTGCAGCCAGTAGGATGCTTGGAAGTATGCAAAACCACAGCTCGACAGTGATATTCTGCGAGATGATACCACAATTGACAATCGTGAAAAATGCCTAGGGTTTTTGGCAACGTCATTCGACAGTCTATAAAAAGCACAAGGTTTTGGCAACGTGATTATGCTCTGGTTTCTTTATATGACCTATAGTCTCGATGGTAAAAGTTAGCACTGTTTTTTAAAATTTGGCCTCGGCTCCACTCCCATGGACAAGCACCTACCACAACAATCTATCTCAGGTAAAAAGAGCCTTACTTTTTTTATTACACGTTGGGCGTTCAAAAAATGTTACAGGTAATTAATTTTGAGTATGTTTTTCTTGTCCACAGAATTGGAAGTGAAGGGGTCATCGTTTCGGTTAACCTCTCCATCCAGTAAGTTGTTGTTTAACCTTTCGATTCTATCCTAGGTCCATAGTCTAGAAGGAATATTTAATTTTTTTATTTACGGTCATTTTACCAGCATGGTTCTGTAGTGGTTACAATTTCAATCATGGCTCTATAACTTAACTCTGTAGGTCGTTGTCATAAGGTACTCTTTAGTTGGGGTTTTAAATTCTATAAGCCATTCAACTTAGTTTTGTAATTAAATACTGTTTACGAATTTTGGTATATTGTCCTCTCGACTATAGTTTATAATTGTTTCAATTTTTGGGTATTTCACAGAAAGGGGTTTATGTGTTTTAATTGGAGTTTATAGTGATGAGGCCGTGGATTTTTGTCAGGATCTATTAATTTAAAACTTATAAATCTTGTTATTATGTACAATTTATAACTCTGTTTTTAATTAGGGTTTGATATTTAAACAAGGGTTTGATTTGACTATGAAATATTTAAGACATTACTTAGTTTGAATAACAATTCATATTCGATTATGAGTTTATTAACAAATTAACTAGTTTGAATACTAGTTTGTATTTTAGGGTTTCTCCAACACTAATCTTGTTTCCATCGTTTCTCTCTTTTTAGTAGGTTTAAAGATAATAAAATGAAAAAGGATTCTCTATAATCATTCCATTTTCTTTACTGAATGGTTTATCTTCACATTCGGTTAAGCGACAATTAAAAAGGATTTCACACAAATGAGTAAAATATTCATAGTAACAAAAATATCATTGATTAACCATCATTTCCCTTATTCCATGTGTAACTATATAACCTACTAATACAAAAATATGTTTGTAATAATAAAGAACTAGTTTATAGGAAACATCTCTGTGTAAAATAGAAATCGAAGAGTTAACAGCTATACACCACCTAGCCAAGGGAACTTTGAAGCGTGAAATCTTGTACTGTTCCACCACCTTTCCCAGACTCTTAGATTTAAAACTTGTTTCCTGCAGCTTCAAGTTGCCACCAGTAACTAGAGAGAGTTATTTACTCCATAACCAAGCATTCTCTTATGCTCATTGACGGTTTCAGTACAGAGCCTAACATCTCACAGTTGTTCTCTCGAAGCTCCGCGCTATCTCATGGATACATTAAATAGAGCCTTCACCCTTATGATCTCTGGAAACTCTCATTTTTCTATTTCTATTATTCTCTATAATCCCTCTGCATGCCCTCTCTCTTTTCCTAGTACTTTTATAACAAATAACCAACTCTCCTTAGTATTGTCCACTTGTCTTCGTAAAGAATGATGAGGTTTTGGTAATTGTTACATGTAAACTAAAATATTTATAAATTCCTTTGCTCTTTAATTTTGTCGATTTTATTGTGTAGTAAGCTAATGTTAACTTGTGTTTTCATAAGTGCGCATAAATCTATTTTGCATGAACATTTATGAATAAAATTCTCATAGATTATTCTATGTTTCCATTGATATGATTTTATTTTTTGCATTTTTTATAAGATTTTATGGGTCTTATGAAATAGTTTAAGCTTCCACTATTTTCTTATAATAATTATGCACTTGTCAAATGTATGCATGTAGTTAATATGCATTTATGTTTTATAATAAATAAATAAATTGTGTTAAGTCTAGTGTGACACTAGGTGTGTTACAAACATGATAGAAAACTTGCATAATGATGACCTAGTGCCCAACTCTTTACATGTTGGTGGATATAGAAGTCGTGGAATGAGTTAATATAGAAATGTTAAGTGACAATGAAACCTTGGGTAACGATCAAGAGATATACAAGACAAGGAAAAGAGATAGTGAGTTAACAATAGATGCACTTATAAATTGTGTCATGATAGATAAATTTAGCAATGTAAGACATGATAGTAAAGTATGTAATAGTTGATTGTCAAATTTCATTGAATTTTAATATGTGAAAATGAATAAATGTCAATAGATTGTGACTCTATATGATAGGGACTTATTGAAAAGTTTAATAGTATGCTTAGATGAAGAAATATATGAAAAATTCTAACATCTTATCGATGTGTCAACTATACCTATCCCTATAAAAATATTGATTTTATTATTGCAAGATGAAACACCTTAATAAAAGAATGATCAATATCTTGATGACACCTCACGTCACTCATACTAGATCATGAGGGTATTTCATGTTAACCTTTTGTACACTAAGAAACCTTAATAAAAGAATGATCAATATCTTGATGATACCTCACGTCACTCATAGTATCTATCGTGAGGGTATTTCATGTTAACCTTTTGTAGGGACGTCCTAGACTTATAGAATTCATGTACCAAATAAAAATTTTGTTTATATATATCTAGCAATAATTTCTTATAAGCCCATCCATACTAGTGAGTTTAATTTGGCATATAATTTATTATTATAAGAATACTCGTAATGTTTTATTGTACTGCATATGCTATGCATTGAAATGATTATCATTTTCATGATGTCATTGAAATGATTATCATTTTCATGATGTTATGTTGTTTTAATAGAACATGTGGTGTTGAATATGTATTTATATTAATGTGATTATTTAATGGCATGATATGATGAGGTGATATTTTTTATGATGATATAAATGATGTGATAACATATTGTAATTTTATGTGATTCTTTTACAATGAAATGTTTTTATGATGGCGTGTATGAGCATGCGGTGCTTTACTAATTCGTTAATCTCTCAATATCAGTTAGCAGTGTTGAGTGCCTAAGTTAATAACTTGATATTTAAGCTTATTAAAGATGAAGTGGAAATTGATTCCCTTAAGAGTCAAAAGGTCGAGTATGAAGATGATATCCAAGATTTCTAGTCCAAGGTGCAATCTCAACCTTAAGTGGGACCTCATGAATATGAAGATAAGATGCAAATTGATCCATTTGAAGACTCGGGTGATTCACAAGGGGAAACCCAGCAAACTACGGATCTAGATATTGAAGAAACACGTAAGGAAGCTCAACAAATCCTCCCCTCGGATGTCGACAGCAAAGCAACAAGCCTGTAGAGACCAGGCCCTTCTGCTTTGAAATTTTTTAATGAAATTTAAGTGTGTATTTCTTGTTGGTCGTTATTGTAGAGTATTCTTTAGTAAAATAGAAGTGTGTTATTCTCTTACTGGTGTGAGCCAGGAATATTATATTTCCTAAATATCTATATAGGACTGCTATTTTGAAACAATATGATGTACAAAGCTTGTTTCAGGTGGCCACAACCATTTTTCTGATTAATACAAAGCAATTGTTTATATTAAAAAACAATCATTTAAAATAAAACTCGTATCTCTCTAACATATATTATTTAAATTATTTATTATACAAAATATCAATATGTTTTTAATGTGTAAATGGATTATGTAATCATTCATTAAAATGTTTATTAAGAAAGTTAAGCAAATTTGAACATATTACTTATAATATAATATATTGATAATTCTTCCAAATATATACAAACCTAATGCAATATATCATTATGTCTCAATAATCTTTATTTACCTCCTATATTATCTATATCTTAATTTAAATTTGAAATAATGGTTATTAATCTAATATTTATATGTATAAAGTTTTGGGTTGTTTACCTATTTTCTTATTTTCAATGAAAACAAGCTCATAACTAATAAAAACAAATTTTAAATCTTATTCCATAACCAAAATATTATTTATAATATAAAATATTTTTATTTTTATTTTAATTGTTAATAAACTTTGTTTATTTTTATGAAATATACTTCACTATCTTATTCATATGTCTAACATAATAACTTTTTTTAATGTTTTATTAACAAAGATAAAGAATTAATTGTGTTTGGTTCTCTTACCCTATTTTAAATGGATTTATATATTGTTTTATAAAGTATTTTGGTTGAACTAATTTTATTTTATTTTATTAAGAATAATTATTAATATAATATAAATGAATGAATAAAATCAAATATGAAATTTTCAGAAATAAAAATAAAAACTTAAATTATGAATTTTTTATATATTTTAAAACAATATTTAAAAAATATAAATTAATTAAATTTCATTTTTTTAACAAATTGTTTATATATGTAAATATGAGATAATGAAAATAAAATATTATTATGGTTTTTTTTATTTTTTTTATATTATATAATAATAATAATAAAAATAATAATAATAAAATATTATCATCACTTTTTATGTTATATAATAAGAATAATAAATATATTTTAAAATAAAATATTATCATCATTTTTATATTATAAAATAATAATAAATATTTTTGAAAATAAAATATTATCATTATTAATAAATATATTTGAAAAAAAAAATGTTAAGTTTTTTTATTATATTGTGTAATAATAACTAAATTTGAAGAAAAAAAATATATTAAATAATAATATAAAACATATAATGATATATGATGATGATGATTAACATTCATTCACTATTGGACCTTGAGAAGGATAATAATTGGTTTACTTTAATTCATGTGCTCAAAAAACTTGACAAGAAGCTTTTCAATGTCAATATATATTTGGCAAGTTAGGAGGTTATAAAGGTTTGTATTGTAAAAAATATTATGAAACTCGTATCTAATGTGGGTGTAACCAAGGCACTTTAAGAGAAAGTTATTTTCGTCCTCAACGCTCATAGACTTACAGAGATGGAAAACATTTTGCACCCATGGAGTTTTAGGAATAAACCAACGCCCTATTTTACTATGGAGTTCTAATCTTGGCTATATTAATTTTCTTGCTTGAACTAGTTACTACTTCTAATCTTTCAAGTTAAAATTAATATAAGAATAATGATTTTATGATATAGAATATAAAATATATGTTTTTAATATGTTAGGGATAACTAAAAATAAATAAATAAACCAAATCCTATCATTTTTTTATTTTTAAAAATAATTTAATTTAATATAATAATATATTATTATATTATTATTATTTTTAATTAAAAATCTAATCTAATCATAATATATAAATATTAAAAAAATTATATAATATTTTTATTATTTTCAGAAATAATATAATATAATATGATATATTATTATTTTGTATTTTAATAAAAAATCTAATATAATAATAATCTATTAATTATAACTAAATTAAAAAATAGTATTAAATCATATAACTTTTAAACAATATTTTTATTTTATTTCTCAATTAAATTTAACATAATATATTATTTACTCAGTGTTTAATAAAAATATTATTATATATCAATGATAACAAATTTCACTTTTATAAATTGACTTTTATTATCAATAAAATAATAAAATATAAATAATGTAAAACAAATAAATAAACTAATAAAATAAAAATAATGTATTAAAAATAATTTAATACAATATATTATTTTAAGTAAATATAATATAATCTATTATATACTCAATCTTTAAAAAAAATATTAGTATATATCAATGACAACGAGTTTTATTTTTATAAATTAAATTTTATTGTTTTAATATTATTATATATCAATGATAACGAATTTCATTTTTATAAATTAAATTTTATTATTAATAAAATAAAAAAATAAAAAAATATTTTGTCTAATATAATATATTATATTAATATTTATTTTTTAATTAATATAATATATTATGTTATTTACTTATTCTTTAAAAAAAATATTATTATATAGATGATAACATAATAATAATAATAATAATAATAATAATATTATTATTATTATTTATACCCAACAAAACAATATTTGAAGATTTTTTTTTCTTTGTCCTTAACTCAAAATATGTATATTCAAAATGTTATTAAAAGAATTATTGACTTTTCCTTTTTTTAATTGCATGTTTTGCAACCATCTACTTGTGCAAGATTTTATCCTTCACATAAACCCATTGTACTATTTATTTATAAGTATATTTTGTTGTATACCGTGCAAATACAATGGACAATAACTATGCTTTGGTTATCTATAAGTTTATTTTGTTTTGTTTATTTGTCATTTGTTTTTAAATGTAACCCTTCGAGAAGAACAAAATGTGGCCACCATTAATGACCATAATAACTTTTCGTTTAATATTCATTATGTAGATAAATATATTTATTTAATATTATATTATAAAATATAAAGGTGTATATGCTCGATTGCTTAAAAAGGGGGTATGGTTTTTAACTCGGCTAACTTAAACTATATATATATTAAATTTTATAATAATATTGAAAGGACCAATAAAATATGCACATTAGTGTAATCCAATATAAAACTCTAAAACTGTCTCGCACGCGCCAGGGAATAAAACATTATTATTGCCAAAATTATTCGTTGATGTGTGGAAGTCGTGTATTTGTGGGCATATCCAATATATATATAAAGAATAATAATATAATGATCATTACGAAGGATAGTTGCCCTTTCTTTGATGTTATATTTTTGCTTAATAGTATTTTTTTCCTTTGGAAAAAGTGCAATTGTATTATATTAAAAAATAATAGGTTGGTGAGATCTTTCATATATAAGAGTGTTTCTACGATGCATACAATCAAATATCTTATTAGTTATCATTTAATTGAAAATGCAGTTTTCATACATTATATTTTAGAGATAAGCAGGTAGTAGGTAAATGTCCCAAAATTTTACAACAGAGCTTTTACATTTTCGAGATGTGTAATTTTATAGTCATGTTGATGAAATCAGATAAAGTATTTAACCCGAGTGAGGTCCTAGGTCATGCTCCATGATATTGTCATTGTTATATTCCCATCTATGCCAATTCCTGTCTGGAGTCTTCCTTTTGTTAAGTGGTCATCCTTTGTATTCCTTTCACGATACACATGTTTAATTAATATCTCCTTAAACAAGTCTGTTATACGAGCAACTTCCTCATAGATTGGTTTCATTATATATAAAAGTGTAATTGTGGTCTTTCATTTTTTTTTTTCCTCGGTCCTCGGAAAAAATTCATAATTTTATTTCAAAGTAGAACAAAATTACATATCTACACATGTAAGAGGATCATTAGGATCCCTACATTGTCACATATTAGTTGTCTCATATAAACGTAACCAAAAATTACAAAACTGTCCCAAAATATGGATATCAAGAAAATATGGGTATCACAACCCAAATCATAAAAACACAAAACAAACAGATATACTGCCGATAGCAAAGGCCACCACCTCTGAAACGCCGTTGCTGCCGCAAAGATCCCTAAGGACACTATACGGGTCGCCACGCAAGAGTATATCCACAGTCACCGCCGAAGCCCTCGACCCCGGATCTTGGAAGAAGCTCACCGATCATGAAAACCCCATCAAAAAACCCTCGGCAAAATCTCTAATGAAGTCCACAGTCACCGAAACCCAGAAAAAACTGCCACCGTCGCAAGAGCCGCACAATGCAGAAACCCTCACGCAAAACTCTGGCAAGCGAGGAAACCTCAATCCACAGGATAGCAACCACCGCAGGCAAGAATGCAGCCGCACCACCAAGACGCCGACCACCGCACCACCAGAGGCCCAGTCGGCATTGAAGAACTGGGAACCACCTAATACGCCACAAAAACCCAAGAAATCTGTGATGTTTCAAGAAAATGGAGAAATCTCTGGCGAAAACGCTGTATCCTCAGCATTATCATCACTTCATCCATTCTGTATGTGATCCCCTGGTTCTCGCCGGCTTCTCCTGCACCGCCTACACAGAAACTGAATCTTCCACCGCATTCAAGAATGGCCAAGAATTGGCCGACATTGAAGACCAGGATGGCTGATTCCATTCTGCGAGGCTGGCAATCATGTCCTGCATCATGGTGGTGCCATTCAATAACCATATCAGCCTCGTGAGTACAAGATCGACGCCTTCACAGAAGTCTTCCTCCGCATACGAATGGCCAAGAATTGACAGACATTGAAGACACCATGATGGCTAATTCCCACTTGCAATCGATTTTTGTAAGGATTTCCTTATCAGGGATCCATAATCAACCAAATAGAGAATCTCGTCGTGTTCCAGAAGCTGGGGTTTTCGATGCTTTGCCTTCGACTTAACCCATTCCAAGAGCGCAACGCCTGATCAATTCGGCCTGAGGATGGATTGGGCGAAAAAGGAGCTCCTATAATCTTTTACAGCGTGGCGGATCTAAGAGGAGGAGGGGACGCAAGCCTGGGCGACTTGGCCACAGGCTGCAAGTCCGCCCCAAACCCTCAATCGCCCACCAACGATTCTTGGAGCTCCCCCGTTTCCAATCTTCCTACCTAAAATTTATTCAATTGTGGTCTTTCACTTAATAAGGTATGTAGTTGTGTAGAATTTTTTTTAATAGTTTTGAAATTAATGTTAGCACTAAATCACAATAAATTATATGGCCTAATGAAAGTCATCGTCATTTCAAGAGCTAGATTGGTCAAGCTAGACTCATATTAATTGAATTTCTTCACCCAACGAGGAGTACAAAGCCGTATTTAGAGTAATTTCAAGTACATAAGGGGAAATGGGGAAGATTTGACATGGAATTCATCCATTTCCTCTTTCGGAAAAATTTATAAATGAAGGCATCATCCATATGTTTTAATAAGTTTAATGAGAGTAAGATTATGCTACATGATTTTAGCCAAAGATTGTTAAGCTTTCATGCTTCAATTCATCTCATTGTGCTTAATGAGTGATTGTGCTATCATAATTTCCCCTCTATTATTTATTGTTTAAGGGGAAATTCTCCTTAAATCATTCCAAAAATAATGAAAGAATCTTAAAGAGGAAAGAACCGCCTAAGAGAGAGCTTGGATTCCATCTCTATTACTCCTTCAAGGTGAAATATTCAAGTGTTCCATCTTGTTTTTTCAACTAATGTTAATGTAGTGTGTGTACTCTCTATCCCTACAAAATATTTTTCAAATAGTTTTCATATGTCCTTTTCTAATTATGTACTAATTGTTTGGCTCATTAATCGTGTTGTAGAATTTTAGGATTGGTATTTATTGTCATTGTTTATATGTTTGTTGAGAAGATTTTTCACTTAAATCCGCTCCATCTTACTCCATGACAAAGTCATCTCAACGCAAAGCTTTCTTCAAGGTTTGTTTCTCCTTTCTTGATAATTTTGGTTCATGCTTGGGAAAGATTAAATTTTTCTTTGCTTACTCCCACATCTCACACATTTTAGTTTATGTCTACATCGATACATCCTACCTATTATAAAGTACTATTAGGTCACATTGTGCACCCAAATCACATAAACCAAAATGGTAACCATGAAAGGGATGATATCTTAAAAGTCAGACTATTGTTGGAATTATGACCTTTCTTTTATCATTCACTACTTTCTAATAATCAATAATAAAGTATAGATTGTTACTTTGCTTCAATTTGTAGTTTTGAGGCTTGTTGGTTCAAATCTTTAGTTTTCACACACTCTTGAAAAACTATGTAATTGTTCAAGTTGCTTCTTCATAGCTACACAAGTCATAATTTACACAATCGCATAATTCAAAAGTTAGGTGTTGCACAGTGTCTGCCTACTCTCTATCTAATCATTTACACTTGCACAGTTGAGTTTAAAAGCGGATTTATTAGGGATTTTTATTTGCTAGGAGTGTGATAGAGAGGAACGTGATTTCTTTATTTATTTTTTATTTGCTTAAAATTGTACCAAGCTAAAGGATTAAAATCAAGATGAAAGAAGAATTCATTTACTTCTAAGAATCGATTAATTTTGTCATTTCATTTCAAGCAATTTTTCATATTTAGTAACTTCATTTCAGTCTTTGCACATAAAAGTTACCATAGAGGAAAGTTACCTAAAAATCAACCCTTAATATAATATGTAATTGAATGGATGTTCAAGAAAATCACTACCCTATGATTCATATTTTGTCATCAACTCATGAAACATTGTAGAGAACACAAGGTTAGTAGATATCATTGAACAATCAAAACATTGAGATTAGAGTAGGACTTTTGAGTTGGGAATCCAAATAATACTCCAAAGTTATGAAAATTTGAAACATAGAAATTTCCAAAGGGACATTGAAAGTCCTTTCTAATAAGTGTTCTTTACCAATACAAAGGGTATGCCATATTTCTGGTGTCAGTGCCTAGGTTGGGCCAACAAATTTGCATGACTCCCCCATCTCATTCAAATACATGCATTTCATAGCCTATGAGGTTGATAACCCCTTGTCTGCAAGTTGCAAATAAGAATCATAGTGGCCATCATAAGTTTATCACCAAGCTGATTTTTCATGCGATCATGAGGGCACTTGAGACAGATACTAAAAGACCCCTAGTATTTCATCGCCATCGTTTGAGCCATTTTGAAGGCTCATTTTAGCTATTATGGATTACTTCTAATTTATTATTGGGTTTTAGGGGGGTGTGTTTTTTTTGTTTTTTTCCATAATGAAAATGTATCACCAAAACCATATTGTGTTACCATTAGAAACACACATAAAAGCCATAATGTTTGCAACTTATTTGGAACCCATAAGGGGATCACATATGGCATTGTGGGGCACATTCGCCTTCCCCACATATTAAATCGGCACCATCTTCTTCTTCCTGATTTAGCCAAAATTGGACCCCTCACCAGAGCAAGATTGGCCATCCATTATCACTCATGGGGAATCAAAAGAACACATGATATAGAATATAAGGGTGTGTGGGGAATTATAGTAAATTTTAGAGAAATCAAAAAATGATCTAGGAGCATCTCCAAGATCATTTTTTTGAACCCACAATTATGCTCCATCCATATGTTGAAGATACATTTGCATGCAAACCTCCATCGTCCACCCTTTTCAAAGAGAATCACCCAAAGTTCCCCCTTTATTGGTATATATCTACACTTGCACCCCCTGCC
This sequence comes from Pseudotsuga menziesii, assembly GCA_001517045.1. NCBI lineage: Eukaryota > Viridiplantae > Streptophyta > Pinopsida > Pinales > Pinaceae > Pseudotsuga > Pseudotsuga menziesii. The sequence continues at coordinate 561,866 of LPNX010923610.1, forward strand.
TACTATTTAGAACCACTTATTTGCATATGGAATTTGTCTCCTCATTGTAACATAAATCATTATTTTTTTCTTAGAAAAGGAAAACCACAAAAACATAAAATTCCAAATAAAAATAAAAATAAAAAAATCCAAAATGAGAAGAAAACTTAATTATTTACACTATCAACAAATGTTTCACAATATTAAATCTCTTCACTATTTCCCATAGTTGTTAGTCTCACCCTTGGTTGGAGCATCAATATTAAGCCCTAAGTATTGGGACATCGCATTCTTATTTTTGTATATTGTTGGTCATATAGGCCCATTTTTTGTAAGTGTACCCTTGGTCTCCTATGTATACCACAGAGACCTAGCTTTAGGGATCAACTCATCTTGTGCATTTGGTATATTTTGAAATTTAGTTTCCCCCTCAAAGAGGATTTATATTCATTAACTATGTATCATTCAGGAGGCATGGAATTACTTATTCTTCTATTTTCTATTATTTTGGGCATTTTGACCATAACACTTGGTATCTTAATAAACATTTCTAGGTTTGGACTCCTTCAAATTCTTGATATTTTCTCTATGTGTAAGAAAGGGTTATTTAAATTTAAGTGTAAACATAGGACATAGCAAAATATATTGGATATTTTGTTTAAAATGGTGCAGTATATTCTCGTAGTTATAGGTTGTTTAATTTAAGGTTTTGTGATGTCCATAAACTAGGATTACACAGATGGTTCTAGTAAAACAACCATATTTGAATATTGTGGGATCCAAATAAAATTCCATCAATTGAATTGGAAAGAAGATATGCTAGAATTTTTTAGATCCATATTTCATACCTAGAAGTGAAGTATTGGAAACATGGTAGTCCATACAAGTCCAATCTCTTAAATTAGGGAAAACCCAACCAGTTTGGTCATTCAACCATAACTTTCCCTTGGAAGGTCCAAATTGTATGGGATTAGTAGAATATTTAAGAGGAAATATTAGAGTATATTATATAAAAATTTCACCATCATAAAATTAGAATTAGATCATTCATAATAGGTTGAGTTTTGACTAGTAGAATACTCTAAAAACCCTACAATTGTCATGCCTAGAAATAATAAACAAAATGTGACTACTAGAAATACTTATGAAGGCCCGTCCTTAACACAAGAAGAGAATAAAAGGTGAAAATTAAATTTTCCATGTTTGAAAACACAGTTGAGATCCTATAATCTATAGTGGCAAGAAAGGTTGACATCCTAAATATGATAAGTAAAGTTAAATTTTGATATTTTAAAGATAATCATGAAGGTCATGGTAAGAAAATATAATCTCAAATAGATGCCCAAATTAGATGATCTCAAAGACATGAAATGGGACCTTTTGAAGGAGCTAATATGTATACATACCCTTAATTCACTTCTTCGATAAGAGGATAGTGAGATCAATATGGTTAAGTCCCAATCACATATTTTATCACATTTGGAGAACAAGAGGATTGAGTCCCACTCATGTGATCATTCATCACTCCAAGATCTACATTATCATGGGTTCAACTTGAGAGCATGAATTTACAGCATTCCTCATATCAATATCAATAAGTTTGATGGTAATGATACCATAACATGGATATTCTATATAGAGAAATTATTTTCTCTACACCAACTACCAACTTTACAAAAGGAAACTATTTCGTCCTTGTATTTAAAACCTTATCAATATGTGTGCCAACACCTAATTTATGATAGCAAAGGACTCTATTGCCTTGTGGTCCATTTCTATGGATAAATTGATAGCACATTATTGGGATACTAAGAGAAACACCTTCTTTATCTAATTTATAAATGTCATGTAAAGAGGTGAAATTTTTCCTAACAAAATGCACATCACTGGAAACCTTCCAAGCACTTCTCCTCATTTCAAGGATGGTACCCATGGTAACCATTTGGTTGCGTTTTTCTTGCAACCTAGCCCAACAAGGACATTGAATGAGTCCCACAATATTCATAGAGGTAGTCAACCCAAAGACTTGACCCCATGACCTCCTAATTTAAGTTCACAACATGCAACAACCACTCAATATAACCCACTGAGTTATGTAAAGAGGTCCAATTATAGAGAACATTCAACAATTTTAAGTCAAGTTTTAAAGTGAAGAACATTTTGTAGGATAATTTGTTAGATCTCTTTGTGATCACTTCAAAGGAAAACATTTAAAATGAGCTATATCCCTTGGATCCTAAATATTTGAATAAATATTTAAACAAAGAAAGGAAATATCACCATATGCAGTGAATGTTTACTGAGTATGGAGGAAACTACATTGATGCTTTTTAAGGCTTGACGTTTCGATCTCACTCTAAGATCATCATCAGGAGTGCTTACTCAAAATCATCAAGAGGCCAAGGATCTGCTTAAATAGGGTTGGTTGATTCCGGGTCTGCGGCTCGTTTGGAAATATTTTCCATTTATAGTTCCTACTTTTAGCTATAATTAAATGTACGTGAATAGAAATGGAAACCTTTCGGCTAACATAAAAGATTCAGTTTATTAGGATAGGTAAAATCTTAAAAAAGGGTGAACACAAGATGTGTGCGAGACTGATGATGTTTATTGATTTTTGTTAGAGAAGAGAAGAAGAGAGCCAATTATCTAGAGGAATGATCTAGGATGTACGGTGGATCGACATAGGAGTGAAGAAGAGAGGAAGTAAATAGACCTAAAAACTAAGAGCATGAGAAGAGAGAAGTCTGAATAAATTGTAAAAAATACCTAGAAAAGAGTCTACAAGTTGAGGGTGCAGAAGAAAAGTGATAATATATTTCTCATGCTTGATGAAGAGAGCCTTTGTGATTTTTTTGAGATGGGTTTCCACGTTAATTGTTGTGTGTTTGTATCAGTGATTAATGTGCTTATGTATGTTGCATGTAAGTTATAAATAAGTAAATATGGATGTGTCACTCTGCATTTGTTTATGAAGAATCCCTCATATGTGTATGCCGCACTAGTTATTCAATGAATCCGTAATAAGTCTATTATGTTGATTAATATGATGTGTTGACTGGTAATTAGACTGGTATCTTGAATGGAAAGATAAGGGATAAGAAATATAAACCATGGCTTCGGTCAAGCACTGTGATAAGGTACAACAAGAGTAGAATTCCCCACCTAACTGCATAAATCTGGTTCTGGGAGTTCCCCATAAGGATATCTTAGGTGAGACTGCATCTACATCACAGGTGCTACCGATTGAGCCCTGCTTTGTCATCCCAATATATGGGTCTTTACTGACAACCAAGGATCAGAACCTGGGTCACCTGGAGGAGAAATCCAACAAATTTTTCTGTTGTCAGGACCTTAAATCATTTTAGGGGGGATATTTTGTGGCACCCGACAAAGCCATAAATTCAAGATTGGGTGGATTCTAAGGCAAGAGAATTTGCATGGAAAGAAAGTGAAGGATCTCAGTTGAATATAACTAAGTGGTTGGAGCAATACCTCTTTACATACATTCATGATATTTTATTTTGTGAATTCCCTATTTTTTTGTATGAATGGTTGTTGAGGCTAGAAACCTAGCGGAGAAACTTTCAAGGGGGAGAACCAATATATTGTAGTCCTCAGTTGATTGAACGACTAAAAAGTTTTAGAAACCCCATATCTAGGGTAGTTGAGTTCGGGGTTGACAGTATTTAGGAAGGATATATCACTGAAATTGTTGTCAACATGACAAAATCATAAAATGAGGTAGAAAGAAAAAAATCAAATATCTAGAGGTCATTATGTGAAGTATTTAAAGGTTTGGATCAAGATGTGTGTATGTGAGAAAGGGATATTAAGAATGTAGTCTAAATAATAATGATTTGTGCATAGAGACCTAGGATATGTCACAAAAGAAGTTCGAGAAAAATGGAGTAGAGTAAGATAAGATGTTTCCTGGTGATAGTGAAACTAAAATAGAAGGTGGATGTCTAAGGAGTGGAAGAATATTTTGGTCGAGAAAGAGAAGAAGGATTACGACTAGAAGAGGAATTTTCAGCATGACCGAAATAGAATACTATGATTCGACATTACACTTTGATGAAGGTTCTTGCGATGAGGAAGAGGAATATCAACCTATACCTCAAAGAGAGGAAGAAGAAGAAGCTCCATATCTAGAGTGTGAGTACACCATACCCACTACTCCACGTACATATCTGGAGGTAAGATCTAGAAACTCATATCCCATTGGGTTTTTTAATCAAAGTAATAGTAGTATTGGGAATAGTAGACAAGGGATTCCCACCAGCTAAGGAGTGCCTAGAACAAATATAATGGTTAGGAAAAATATTAAGCTATTTTGTATTTTTTATTATTAATCTAAAAAAAATGGTTATTAAGTTACCTATATTTAATGGAAATGGGTTAGAAGACCCAGAGAAATATTAGTTTCTATGTGAATCCATGTGGACCATGTGAAAGGTCCAAGATGAAGCCATCAAGAAGGCTCAAATGATCACAACCCTCAGGGGTCAAGCATTGGATTGGTACATGAAATTATTTGTGGGTCCGACATGAGTCCAACAAAAAAAATTAGATCAAATCCGAGTAGGACTAATGGATGAATTCTAGAAGCCCAAACCTGAGTCACAGTGCATTATAGAGATTAAATTAATTAAATAATTTCCTATGGAAGTTGTTTGGGATTTCGACCAAAGATTTAAGACATTGATGGCTATTGTAAGTTTCCAAATGTTAGATGTTAAACACAAAGCATGGTTTATTGAAGCATTGTTGCCACACATATGGATCCCCCTAATGCAGCAAAATATTGTGTTGTAGAACAAGGATCTCGAAATGGCTATGAAATTGGAATCCTCACATGTTGGAGAGACTGGTATTGGGATGATGCAAATCCAATCGCAACTATCCAACCTTACGCTACAACTTCAAGATATTAAGAAAGGGAAGGAAGTACAAGAATAGATATGGTGTACTAGATGCAGAATAGAGGGACACCACAAAGACAAATTCCGAACAGAGGGACACCACAAAGACAAATGCCCGACATATATGAATTCTGTTGCATCGAGAGCACCGATATAGATAAATACACAAGGGATTCCTTGGTGTAGAATATGTTAAGTTAGAGGCCATCAGTCGGAAGAGTGTTTGTACTTACAGAAGATTGTAAGTGTGTCAGCTAGTTTATAGTGTAAGTTTTTTCGATCAGTATGCCATGTTGAGAAAGACTATAGGGAATAGTAGTTGACACTAGATAAAAAAATTGATACTTGTTTAATGAAGAATGATGTACAATTGCAAGCTAAATAGACTCGGGTTCAATATCCGTAGGTACAATATCCTTAGAACCAATACCCTCAGAACCAGTATCTGCAACAACAATACCATCAAACTAGGGGGGTGGAAATTTTAGAGGTCGAGGACATGAAGAGGATTTGGTAGTATGAGAGGCCAAATCATATTTTTTAATTATGGGTAGCCCATATATTTTCTAGGGACTACATGAGTCCTACTACGACATGCTCATATTGCAAATATTTTGATCATATTGTCGCGTAATGTCTGCTGTTGATTGTGAAGTGGTAGGATAGGAATGTGGGAAATATGAATCCAATACATAATCCCAATCCAATCCTCATTCAAGATATCTAGAATATTTCTATTGAACCAAGGGAACCACATATAACTGTCGTAACAAGAGGAGGTGTTGGAATGGGAGAAGATCAAGAACCATTGTATGGGAAACTGTAGCTGCGACTAGCGACAAAAAGGAAAGAAACATTCAATGTACAAAAGGAAAAGGAACTATTCGTGGATGCACAACAAAAATCAAGCGTTGACTTCCGGAAGACCAATATTGGATATTCTTGAAAGATTTGATCAACTACTCTGAAAGAAACCAACCATAAAGGTTAATAAACTAAAAGAGTTATTTAAAATTTTCTTAAATCTAATCCAAGATAAAGATGTTATTGCAGAATTAACAACTTTGATAGAAGAACCCCAAGAAGAGGTGTGACCGAAAAAAGGGTTAATCATATCGGGAAAATACTGAAGAATATGTCACGAACTAAGGATGACTTCACAAATAGGAGACTATGATATGGATTATATTATCTTGGACTTGGGATATAATGTCAACATTTTGACTAGACAAACATGGGAGAGCATGGGAAATCTGCCACTCATATGGTCTCTTGTCCTGCTTTGATTAACAAATCAGTCAAATTTTCTACCTATTAGTCGAATGACTCAGGTGCTTGTTGAAATAGAAGGCATGAAAACTTATGTTGATTTTGAAGTGATTGACATTATGGATGATACAAATCCATATCCTTCACTTCTAGGGATCGACCTAGCGATCGATAATCAAAAATTTATATATTTTAAGAAAATAATCTTAACATTTTTAAGATTCAGAGATAAGGGTGGTTGCATCAATTTATCCATTGGATGGACATAGATATGTCGAAAAAGTGAATAATAAAGTACAAGGAGATTATATGGACCAGATTTATAATATCATCTCTACAAGGGATTATTATGTAAACCCAACGATTGACAAAAATATTAATTGGAGAAGTGTTAGTTTCTATACATCGGATTTTAGAGAATCCTTGGAAAATTGGCAGAACCAGTTGCATGAAGTATTGATGAGAATATGCGCAATAACTTTAGAGTCTACGTGATGGGTAGGTAGTGAGGTAAGTGAGATACCCACATATGAAGGATTAGCTAACCTGGCATATTTTATAACATAATTTGAAGACAAAGTTACAGAACATCAACGCTTATCCTCTCTGGACTTTATGCTAAAAGCTACACCTTCCAGATAGTGGGTTGCACATAAGAAATCTATTTCAGACTGGCCTAAACGCCAGAAATTGATGGATATATGGTTTGGCGAGGAGATCCGTTATATTGGTCAAAAGTACACAGGATTGACTAATCCTATTGAGCACATTTAATATTGTCATGCAACATGGGAGGCATGCTGGCAACAAGAATGGGTTCACCATTTGTACATACATTGGATATGATACCAAGGAAATGGATCATGTCGATTGAGCTACGATGAGGGACTCTTGAATGGGACGAACTAGTTGCTAGCTTTACACACACATTCAATTTTTTATATGACCATCCTTTTATTGATGTTGTGTTGCAAGTGATCAAGATGAAAATATTCGAAGATATCCCTATGTCAATGTCAAACTTTAATCAGAGCAATAGATAGTCCAATAATGGATGGAGTGTTATAATGTGACTGGTGAACCTAATGATGATGACCCACGAGACATGAACATTCCATAATATGAAGGCACTTGCATAGTGGAGAGACTCGGTATTTCAAGTAACCAGTTCCTAAATCAATTAAAAACTAAGAAAGTAAACATTGGATATCCATAGAATCCCAAGTTCACCAACATCAAGGATTATTGGGTTGATGAAATTGTTGGGAGGATCACAGACTTACGACATGAATTCCAGTATCTATTCCCTACAAAATTTTCAAAGATGAAGGGGATTGTTGGAGACCTTCATGAGATGAATATATTGTTAAATCCAGATACAATTCATGTGAATCAATGACCATAACGATTGAATCTACGGTATAAATTGTTGGAATATATTAAACCCAGTCACAACTTAGGATAAAATAATTAATCATTATTTGATTAATTATTCACCCACTAGCTTAATTAGTTGCCATCCACTTGCACCTTGAAGTCAATACATGCCATCTATATCCTAGGAATGATTTATTTCCAATTCTAGGTTGATCTTTACCACCTTTTGACCATCCAAAATTAGTATACAAGACTTTACAACAGATTCTGCTTTATTTTGCTTTTTCTGCTTTTCTATGGATAAGATAAAAGCTAGTCAACTAGGAAACTGGGAGCTTTTGTTTCCAACCCATCCTCCATTAATTTTTCTCCACTTTTTAGGATTAGCATGTTTTTTCCATCTCCTTGACAAATCACTCATGCTTTTTCCAACTTGAGAAGTCCTTGATAGATTTGGTAAGTGCTTTATCTACCTATGGGGGTTTTGCTATATTTTGGTAAGTCATCCTTTTGAGCTTTATGAGTTGTTTCCATACAATTAGATTTTCCTATGAGGGATGTACTATATATGTACACTATTATTCATCATTATTCAATGGAAGGATACACACCAATATTCATCTCTTCATTCATGTGATTCAGTCTCTTTTCTTCTCTCTATTTTTCCTGTGTATGCTTATAAGAATTCTTAGTAGCAAGATCTATTTCCTGTGCTTCTTCTTAGCATAATTTCTCATAGCATTGATCTATTATTTATACATGGTATCAGAGCCATAGGGAGCACAACCTTGCCATATCCTACATGGTATCAGAGCTACAAGGTTGATCAAGTTCTACAGAGTTGAGGAGTGCTTCCAATCTCCTATCCCTCTCTGAAGAAGAGCTTTTCTAGCTTACAAGATGTTCTCCTAGTTTGTTTTGCAGGTTGTAGAGAGTATCTCTTAGAGAATAACAAAAACTTCAATATGGATTCAAAAGTTCCTCTACTATCTCCTTTCAACTATGCTGATTGGAAGCCAAAGATGAGTGCATACTTGAAGAGGCAATGTCTCTTTGATGTCTCCATTGGTGCATTGAGTGAACCTGAGTCTTATGAAGAGAATATTGATTGGATAAATAATTGTAATAGAGCTTATGGAATTATGTGTTTGGGAATTTCTCCAAATATATATCATCTCATAGATTCTTCTGAATTTCCATTTGAGCTTTGGAAAATTTTGGACAAAGCTTTTGGTTTGCAGGAAATTGAAGATGAAGCATGGAGCGAACCTAGCATCTCCTCTTGTTCTCTCTCTAAAGATTTATTGGAATATACATTCTCTAATTAATTTGATCATGATGAAGAATTTTCTCATACACTTCTTGTTGCTGCTTCCCTCTTTCATTCGAATGCTTCCTCCTTCAATGAAGAAGCAAGTATTGAAGAGCCATCTTTTTCTGTGTCTCTTGAAGGTGATTTTTCTTCTTGTGATACTATTGATGAAAAAGAAGAAACATATGGAGATGCTGTTGATATTGATTATGATCCTATAACCCATTCATTGTTCTCTAAATCTCCTATCTTAGATTCTAAGATCTATGTGCCAGATTCTTCACACCTCTTGCTTACCTCTCTCATTGATGGTGCACAACCCAGTGACTTCCAGGATGTTTGCTTAGCCACATCAAGCCTTATTTGTGTCATACCACTTACCTTAATTAATCTCATGCGCTTCAAAATATCCTCCTTTTTTCTTGGCATCAATACTTAGAGCCTTCTTGAAGATTGTGAACATCTCATTCATTCCTCCTTTCATATAGAGGATTCATTACCGGTGTATTCCCATGAGTCTATTGATATGATTATATGTGATCCTTTGGATTATGATTTAGAAGCATATTTGCAGGTTGATACACATATAATACCACCATCCATACCATATACCATACCTCTGAATAATCCAAAGACTATACAAATCCCAAGCTCACTAGTTGATTCCTCATTGGTCTCTTATGCAATGATATTTATCTTACATGGTTTGAAGTCTTTCCTAACTTTCAGTGGATGGTTATCCATGTCCTTAGTCATATATGGACTGATATTAAACATGTTTGGATATGTTCTAAACACTTATAGTTCAGATCTTATGCCCATCCATCATTCATATTTTTACACCTATCAGTTTTCCCCAGTTGCTCATAATTTTCCTAGTCTAGCCCTATATTGTCATGGAGCCACCGAAGCCTTTGTCCTTGCTGTTCCATATGCTAATATTTCTGATATATCAGAGTTTTATCAGCCTCATATCATATCTATATAGGTGCTACATCATATTGGAAGATTGACATGTGATTCACATCATAATTTTGCAGCTATTTAGGGAATTGGGTGTGAAATAAATTGTCTTAACTTTTGTACTCTTTGGGAAGGAGTATGCACAAATCTCTTTTCCATTTAAGATTCTATTTGTATATCAGAGTTTGACAGCAGAAAGAAGCATTTAGATAATTCTCCTATTTCATTAGTTGATGAGATACAAGGAGTCTCTCCTCTTCCTTCTTGTAGGTTCTACACTCCAGCGCATGATCATGGAGTTCATGATTTCTTCAACAAGTCCTTCATCCAGAAGTAGTTCAGTCGGCTCATTAAAGTGAAGATGAAGATATGTTGAAGACACATTTCAAATTATGTGCCTTGTCCTTTCTTGAGAGAGGATTTTCCCCATGTGGTTTTGCCTCTTTCCTCACTTCTCTGGACATAATAATTGTTAAAGGGTGACCATAGCCTTGTTGCTGGGCCCTATATGCATCCATATGAATCTATATTTTTTGTCATACCATCATAAATTCAGACTTATATGGGGGGTGATGGAATATATTAAACCCAGTCACAACTTAGGATAAAATAATTAATCATTATTTGATTAATTATTCACCCACTAGCTTAATTAGTTGGCATCCACCTGCACCTTAAAGTCAATACATGCCATCTATATCCTAGGAATGATTTATTTCCAATTCTGGGTTGATTTTGACCACCTTTTGACCATCTAAAATTAGTATACAGGACTTTACAACAAATTCTGCTTTATTTTGCTTTTTCTGCTTTTCTTGCTTTTCTATGGATAAGATAAAAGCTAGTCAACTAGGAAACTGGGAGCTTTTGTTTCCAACCCATACTCCATTAGTTTTTCTCCAGTTTCTAGGATTAGCATGTTTTTTCCATCTCCTTGACAACTCACTCATGCTTTTTCCAACTCGTGAGGTCCTTGATAGATTTGGTAAGTGCTTTATCCACCTTCGGGGGTTTTGCTATATTTTTGTAAGTCAGCCTTTTGAGCTTTATGAGTTGTTTCCATACAATTAGATTTTCCTATGAGGGATGTAATATTTATGTACACTATTATTCATCATTATTAAATGGAAGGATACACACCAATTTTCATCTCTTCATTCATGTGATTCAATCTCTTTTCTTCTCTCTATTTTTCCTGTGTATGCTTGTGAGGATTCTTAGTAGCAAGATCTATTTCCTGTGCTTCTTCTTAGCATCATTGCTCATAGCATTGATTTATTATTTCTACATAAATAAAAGGTCAAGATAGAATTAGATCGAACACTAGATGAAGGTATCATAGAACTGGTAGAAGAATCAGAATAGATCAGCCTGATAGCAGTGTAGGATAAGAAGACTACCGGTGAAGTACGCATCTACGTCGACCTAAGAAATTTGAATGATACCTGTCTACATGACCCATTTCTGAATCCATTTACATATGAGGTATTAGAAAGTGTCGGTGGTCAAGAAGTTTATTATTTTACTGATGTGTTCTTTGGCTACCATTTGATTAGAATCGCAAAGGAATATCGACACAAGGAAACCTTTGCGATGAACTAGGGATGTTTTCAATACATAGTCATTCCATTTGGACTCAAGAATACTCTTGTTGTCATTTTGAGGATAATAGTGGCTGCATTCAAGCATTTTATTCATATGTTTCTTGAGTTGTATTTCGATGACTTAACGATGTTTGGTATCATAAAGGATCACATTGAGAGCCTCATAATCATGCTGGTACGGTGTCAACAATACCAAATTTCATTGAATTTGAAGAAATCTATATTTTATTGCCCGTTTGGAATTCTATTGGGCCATGTAATTTATGGCGATGGAATCCTGGTCGAACCTACTAAAATTTTGATCATCATCAACCTACCACCCCCTGCGATAGTAAACCATCTCAAAACAACATTAGGAAAAAAAAATTCTATAGAAAATTTATCAAGGGATATGCAGAGGTAACTGCTTCAAAAGAAAAAAAAATTAAAAGGGATATTAAGTTCTAGTGGACAGAAAAATTCCAAGAAAGTATGGATCTCCTGAAGAACAAGATGGTCATCGCACGCATACTAGTTTTTCAAAACTGGAAGAAGGAATTTCATGTACATGTCGATGCGCCATCTATCACAATCGGTATTGTACTTGTGCAAGCTGGAGAAGGATCCATTAATCATCCTATTCCCTTCTCTAGCATGGAATTTTCAACAACATATAAGAATTATACTATGACTGAAACAAAAGGCTTATTTATGGTATATGAGCTACATAAATTTTGACATTATTTATTAGGTGGACATTTCAATATGTTCATAGACCATTCAGTGTTGAAATACCTAGCGAACAAGCTAGTGTTGGGGGGAATATTTGTCGGTTGATCCTCCTTTTCTAGGAATTTGATTATGAAGTTATTGTTATTTAGGTCGAGTAAACTTAGCACTAGACCACCTCTTGATAATTGAAAGTGGAGAAGAACTTGTGAACCTTGAAGATATTCTTCTTGATGCGCAACTATTTATTATCACTATGTTTGATGACCAATAGAAAGATATTATACATTTTTTGAGTATGGGATATGCACCTGAAGGATTTAGTATTGCACATAAAAAAACAATTAGTGGTGCGAGCTACAGACTTCCAATTGATAGCTATAAATATATATATAATAGGACCAAATGAAATTATTCACCATTGTGTATTGAAACATGAGCAACCAATGATATTAAATGAAGCACATGCTGCTGTCACAGGAGGACATTATACTAGAAAAGATACACTACGCAAGATATTGCAAGAAGGATTATGGTGGGCCTCTTTGCATGTGGATGCAACAGAATATTGTCACAACTATGATATCTATCATAGAACTAGAAAACCATTGCAACACAATGAAATTCCACTAGTACCTCAAATAACTTTGTAAGCATTTGAAAAATGGGTCATTTATTTTTTCAAACCTATTAACCCACCAGGAAATAAAAAAGGTGCAAGATACATTATTATTGCGATGGATTACTTGACTAGATGGGATGAAGCAATGCCACTAAAGGATTGTATTGTTGTGGCTGCTGCCAAATTTATGTTCGACAATATTGCCACTAGATTCGGATGCCCAAGAATTTTGATAAGTGATCAGGGAACACACTTTTTCAATTAATTGATCGAAGAATTAATTGAATAATTCCATATCCAACATAGGAATACAACAACATATCACCCACAAGCAAATGGTGATGTCAAAGAATTCAAAAAAATCCTGGAGAACGCATTAACAAAGATTTGCAATGTCAAAAGAGATGACTGGGACCAAAAAAATTATGCAGTATTGTGGGAATATTACATGACCTGTAAGAAGTTGATAGGTCAAACTCCATTACGGTTAGTGTATGGACAAGAGGTTGGTATGATGATTGAATACATTGTACCCAGTTTAAGGATTGCTGCAATCATGAAAATGAATGATAGTTGTGCTATCAAAGAAAGATTCTCCCAGCTTGTGCAACTGGAGGAAGAATGTTTTGCCACAGGTTATCATCAAAATGTTGAAAAGAAACAATAGAAGTATGGCATGATAGGCACATTAAGAAGAAACAATTTTAGGTCAAACGAATTTTCATCCTCTATGATAGTAAGTTATTAAGGCATCCTGGCAAGATAAAAAAAAATTGGTTGGGGATTTATGTTATCATCAAAATCATTGAAGGATACGCAGTATAACTAGAAAATTAGTTGGAACACCTATCATAGGATTGGTGAATGGAAGTCAGCTAAAGCCTTTCCATGATATTTTTGTCTTGGTCGACTGAATATATGTGTGTGTGTGTGTGTGAATATTTATGTTTTGTGTGGTAGAGAATGTGTTAGTCGAGGAAAAAGAAAAGTGTTTGAATATTATATGTCTGTTGTAGAAGAAAATAGTGGTGCACACTCTTCATCTTTCACAAAGGAAGAAATGGTTTGACGGCTAAATACCTTTCGCAAGAAGAAATGACCTACCACATGAGGAAGCTTGGTCAGAAGAAGATAGTTGGTCATAGTTGAATTACAGATACAAGATATTTTAGCGGCATAATTTTTGGTCACTTCCATCATGATTTCACTATAACTACAACTGATGTGACAGGGAAAGTGATGGTTGAGTGGAGGTTTCCTTATAATGATTCGGACGATTTCCCCATGTGACGGAAATCGATGCCACCTTTTCAATATATTGTCCACTCGTGCAAAGGAAATACTACTTGAACATATGAATGCATATCATCTTTGCATTGAAGTATCATTCATTATGTTTGTACCCAACCAAGTAAACTAAGTTGTTCTGTATGCACCTCATAGATCTGAGGAGATTTTTTGCAGAGTATGGTCATATATATTTCTAGTACAAGCATTGTTTGTAGAATCTAGTGTCGGATCCCCTTCATCAACACCCATTATGGAATACATGGTCGCATATGTTCCACCGTAAGCCGAGGTTGAAAAAGAAGTTGAATAGATCCCATTCATCCCTGAAGTGAGGTTATGACCAAACCCACTTGGAAAGACGAAGATGAAACAATCTAATAGAAATAAGAAAGAAACAACACCACCATCAGTTGTTGAAGAACCAGGCTCTACCACCATGTTTCTAGATTATGTTCCGCTCAGACCAACTGATGTGCCTAAGATTTGAATTTCCAAGAATGTAAGGTACCCACTGGTAGAACCAACTATACCAGAAAGAGTTCGAATAATGGAAAACATACTCCCAAATCTCAAGAAGATGATCTTTGTAGACCACTATGCAAGGAAATTTCCAAAGTCTATAATCGACAAATACATGGTTGCTATCCGCAAGACAGAAGATAGCCCTAAAGACTTAGCTTCAATGGAATGGGTAAGAGGACTAGACAAAGTTGGTTTGTTTTCACTCGTGTACATTCCACATTCTGGCCGCAGTGTAGACGTGAATGCATGCATTAAGCAATTGATAGTGTCATTCATGGTGGATTCCTATGGCTCGACTAGAAGGTTTATTGATGTTGATCTTATAGAAGCAATTACGAGACTCCCACTTGTAGGTTTCGACCCAACACTATTTTTTACTGGAAAAGAACATGACAATTTATTCACAAATAATCTCAAAGAAAAGTGTGACCCGATCAGAGACACCAAAGGATTTTTCATTGCCTCTATCAATGATTATACTTTTTGGTTCATTGTTAAAGTCCTATCTAGCAAATTGTTGCGAAATATGAGACCGAACCAGTGCATCACATATATTATTGTTGTGGAAGAGTTATGTGCAGTAGGTGTTCAACTCAGCTAGTTGCAATATCTGCTAAATGAGTTGTTAGCATATGCAGAGGTGGAACAAGAGAAAGGTATCACATTTCATTATTCATGGCTACTTATTTTGATTTTGTTTATTGCATGGGGAAAACCAACAAACTACCATAGCGTAGATGTGCATATGTGTGTGTGTGTGTGTGTGTGTGCACTCTTCATTTGTCACAAAGGAAGAAATGTGTCCAAGGATATATACCTTTCACAGGAAGAAACGACCTACCACATGAGGAAATTTGGTTATAAGAAGACAACTGTTCGTAGTTGAATTACGGATGCGGGAGATTTTGGAGGTATACGTTTGGGTCACATCCATCATTATTTCACAATAAATACCACCAAAGTGATGGGGAAAGTGATGGTTGAGTGGCGGTTTCCTTATAATGATTCAGATGATTTCCCCAAGTGACAGAAATAATTACCACCTTTCCAATTTATTTCCACCTCGTGTGAATTAAAGACTGCTTGAATAGACGAATGCATATCATCTTCGCATCGAAGTATCATTCATTCTATTTGCACCCAAAAGAGTAAACTAATTTGTTGTTTCTGCAACTCACAGTGTTGAGGCAAGTTTTTGTAGAGTATGGTCATATCTATTTCCAATACAGGAACTGTTGTAGAATCCAGTGTCGCGATCCCTTCACCAACACCCATTATGGAAGACACTGGCACATATTTTCCACTACAGGACGAGGTTGTAGAAGAATTTGAACAGATCCCATTCATCCCGGAAGTGAAGTTACGACCAAAACCACTTGGCACGAAGAAGAGGAAATGATCTAGTATCCATAATAAAGAAACAACACCACCACCAATTGTTGAAGATCTAGGCTCCGCCACCATGTTTCCATATTATGTTCCTCCTAGACCAGCTAATGCACTTAAGATTTGAATTGTGAAGAATGCAAGGTACTGACTGGTAGCATCGACTATATTAAAAGGAGTTCGGATAACAAAAAACATACTCCCAAATCTCAAGAAGATGGGCTTTGTCAACTAATACCTAAGGAAATTTCCAGAGTTTGCAATCAGCAAATACATGGTTTTTATCCATGAGATAGAGGATGTCCCTAAAGACTTAGTTCCAATGGAATAGGTAAGAGGACTAGACAAAGTTGGTTTGTTGTCACTCATGCACATTCCACATTTCGGTCACAGTGTAGAGGTGAATGCATGTGTTAAATAATTTCTAGTGTCATTCCATGATGGATTCCTATGGCTCGATCGAAAATGTTTGTTGATGTTGAGCCTATAGAAGTGATTACGAGACTCCCACTTGCAGGTTTCAACCCAACACCATTTTTTGCTGGAAAAGAACATGACAATTTATTCATGAATAAGATCAAAGAAAAGTGCAACCTGATCAGAGACACCAATGGATTTTCCATTGCCTCTATCAATCATTATACTTTTCAATTCGTCGTTAAAGTCCTATCTAGAAAACTGTTGTGAAATATGTGACTGAACCAGTGCATTGTGGGGATGATTGTTGCAAAAACGTTATGTGCAGCATGTGTTCAACTCAATTGGTCACAATATCTGCTAAAAGAACCATTAGCATATGTGGAGGAGGAACAGGAGAAAGGTAGCACATCTCATTATTCATGGCTACTTATTTTGATTTCATTTGTTGCATGGGAAGAACCAAAAAACTACCATGGGGTATATGTGCCCGTTTTATGTTGATGAGATCGACACCAGAATCTCTGGTTTGAAAAATAACTAAATCAGAGGAAAAATGACAGCATGTAGAGTTCTTTTTACAAGTAGAATCCTCACGATATCATGTCAGAAAACAGGTCAAAATTACTAAGGCGACCATTAAGCATTTGATAAAAATTATTATATTTTTGGTCACGACCCATCATATCTTATTGCAGCCATGATAATACATGCAATGCCAATGGCTTGCGACATAGTATCAGTTGTCTGCTACAAAAATTGAGGCCATTATTCAAGATTGGCTGGAAGAATGGTGAGTTGCTATTGCAGATGAACAGTTATCAGATGGTGAAGAGGTGCAACAGAGCGATCCACTGACATAGAAAGATGGGAAACAAGGAGAAAACCCACTAGAGGAAAACCTATAGGAATACCTAGAGGAAAATCCAAAAGGAGTCAAGAACAACCCCAACAAATCCAATAGTAGGGGAAAATAGAAAGCATACAAATAATTATGTGAGGCATCATAAGAAGAGGAAAGGCGATAAATCATCTAGAACCGTTGTCCTTAACAACGATGATTATACATTGTTGATAGAAAAATGACTGATATCACCAATAAAATCCTCAAGACTATAGATGAGAAACAAACAAAGCTAACTAGTAGTATCATAGACTTATTACAAACATTCTATAAGGAAGTTAAATAAGTAAGAGTGGAGGTCGACTAAAGAACAAAATTATCAGTGCCACAGGACTTAGCTAGCTCGTCATAGGAATGACCTAGTGATGTGTTGATACACATCCCACCAATAAAGACTCAAGTGTTGGGAGAAGCACTCAAATTCGCGACAACAGAGCTAAATCCCATGGCCAAAATATTGGGCCATGTCACTATAGATATCTCTGCACTATCGATGTGTGAATTATATGTCATTCAGAATGTCGCAGTAGTAGAAATGAAGGTCAAAGAATGTGCATTAGTAAATCAAGTTAGAGTATCAAACAATACTATTCAGAATATGGAGAAATAGTCAAAGAATAAGAACAGAAAGTTAAGACCTGGGAGGAAAACAAAGACTAGCTCAACGCAATTGTAACACTTTCTTGCAATAATTTTACCGATGAAGGAATTACCAATGAGATGTTTGTGGAATCCAAAGTGTTTCAACTTGGAGAGATTGTAGATAACCTCCATAAGAAAGTAGTATAGTTGGAATCATAGATGAAACCTAGTCCACCTCCAAAAGTACTAGAAGAGAGAAATAATGCAACCAGAGATGTTGTGAAGAGATAGAAGAGGTAGGGGCACTTTGTTCCAAAGAAGTCAAGCAAGTTTTTTAGACGTGGGAAGCTTGGATTGACGAATAGGAGATAGAGATAGTTGTATAACATTTGTGCACTACTGAGATAGAGGTGAACCAGTTGAAGAATGATATGAAGAAACTTTCATTAGTAGAGAAAATGGAAAATTCTACCAACATGAAGAGGCTACAACAGCAGGTCACAACATTGTGAAAAAAACATCAAAAGAGAACTAACAGGGTCATCGATTTGCAAGCAGAAGAAGAGAAAATTATAGGAATAATTCAAACAATACACAAAAAAGTGGGACAAGCAGTAGAGTCAGCAAGACTTATAACTTCGAAACACATCAGTTCCAAACTTGTCAAAAATTTGAAGAATACATAAACAGAAGTATGGGACAATACCGAGTGCATAGTGAATATATTTCATGATTTTCAAAATAAAGTTGTAACAACAGAGGTATCAGAGTAATGTGTCTCGGGACTATCCATAGGTGAGTGTTGGGGGCCTGTTGTCCCTAAAACAAGTTAGGAAGAATCTAACTAGAATTCTACTCGAGAAGATAAAGAATCTATTCACAAGACATAAAAAAAAATGTGACGGAAGAGAAGATGCAATGGAAGAGTAGCAACAACAGAAGGATTGACGATAAGAGAAGTCATGACAAAAGAAGTTGCGACAAAATAATAGAATAGTAGTGAAAAGGACAGTTCGAATGATCGTGGGTAATGAGTTAGTTAGAATAAATCAAGCTTTTGATAATAAAGCATCATTGTATTTTCAATCGATGTTAGTGTCAGTTGTCAGTTGTAACTAAATGTATAGGAGTAGAAATGACAACCTGTCAACTAAGAGAAAAGAATTGGTTGACTAGGACATGTAGAATCTTACAAAAGGGTGAACCCAAACTGTGTGGGGGGCTGATGTTGGTTATTGATTGTTGTTAGAGAAGAGAAGAATATAGTCGATTATCAAGAGGAACAATCCAGGATGTGTGCATATCAATAGAGGAGTGAAGGAGAGAGGACGTAACTAGACCTAAAACTTGAGAGCATGAGAGGAGAAAAGTCTGACTAAATTGTAAAGAATACCTAGAAAAGAGTTTGCAAGTTGAATGTGCAGAAAAAGGTGCTAATACATTTCTCATGCTAGATGAAGAGCACCTTTATGGTTTTTTCGAGATGGGTTTCCACGTTAATTGTTGTCTCTATGTATCATTGATTAATGTGCTTATGTATGTTGCATGTATGTTATAAATAAGTAAATATGAATGTCTCTCTGCATTTATTTATGAAGAATCCCTCATATGTGTCTGTCACACTACTTATTGAATGAATCTGTAATAAGGCTATTATGTTGATTATTATGGTATGTGCTGACTGGTAATTAGACGGGTATCTTGAATGAAAAGATAAGGGATAAGAAGTATAAACCATGGCTTCGGTTGAGCATTGTGATAAGGTAAAACAAGAGTAGATCCCCACCTAACTGTAGAAAACCGGTTCTGGAAGTTCCCCATAAGGATATATTGGGTGAGATTGCATTTGTGTTCTAGGTGTTGTTGGCTAAGCCCTACTCTATCTATATGATACCTGGGTCTTTGTTGATGACCAAGGATCTGAACCTGGGTCGACCAGAGGAGAAATCCAACATTTGTGTTGAAACATCTAAACCCTCTATGTTATTGAATATCCAAAAAGTTATCAATAATAATTACAAGGTATTTTTTTACATATCCAAAGGTATTCTTCCTTCTCAAGAGCATGATCATGCTATTGAATTGATCCTTAGGAGTCTTCCTCCAAACATCTGTCCCAAAAGATACCCATATGCCCAAACGATTGAGATTGATTCTTTTATTTAATAAATTTTAAAGGTTGCCATCATTCAACCTAGCCAAAGTTCCTTCTCATCACCAATGGTGATGGTTTACAAAAGATATTACTCATGTCATATGTGTCCTGATTATAGGGGACTATATAAAAAACATCTTTAATGATAAGTTTCATATTCCTATGATTGATGAACAACATGGAGAAGATTTATTTACTAAATTGGATCTTTATTTAGGATGTCCTCAAACTATAACAAGGGAAGAATAAATCCCCAAAATATCCTTTAGAAAACATGAAGTTCATTATGTGTTTTTGGTGATGCCTTTTTCCTTGATGATGCATCATCAAGATTGCAAATCTTGATTAATTATATTTTCAATCTCTTCTTTATAAAATTTGTGTTGGTATTTTTTGATGATATACTATTTTAAAGAAAATATTAGCAAGAGCGTGTACAACATGTTGACATGGTCTGAAAACTATTAGAGGAGAAACAACTATATGAAATCCTTCCAAGTGTGAATTTAGGGATCAAGAAGTGGAATATTTGGATCAAAATGTATATAATTAGGGAATTAAGGTGGACCCTAACAAAATTAAATCTATAATGAAATGGTCAATTCAAAAAAACTTGAAGAATATTAGGGGATTATTAGGGTTGATAGGTTGCTACAACAAATTTTTAAACAACTAGTCCTCATGATAACTCATAACCAATCCCATAAGTCTCTTTCTTCTAGTTGTTTTGTTACCCATATTCTATGATCATCCTTGATTTAAGAACCTAGTATATAAGAAGGGAATGTGAGTGCAGAACTTAGAAAACTAAGATCAAGTGCATATCTCATAGATGAAGGAAGCACCTCATATATTTGAGGAACCAATAAAACAGTGGAGGAAATACTCCTCCCTAACTCCTCATTCATTCATAAATTCATGGGAAATTTGAACATAAAAGGGGGATCTTGAAAACAATTCTAAAGGAAAGGATAAGCTTTGAAGAAGAAAAAGTTATCCCAATTGAAATATGAACCATGGAGGGATGAAAAAATGGCTAAGGATGGGAAATATACACCATTAGAAGGTAGGTAAACTTCCATATATAATCCTTGAGAGTGTTGTCCCATTATGTTGTCCTTAGTATCATGAAACATTTTCCAAGAAATTCCAAACTGTTGTAAAATAAATATGGAGGTAGGGGAACTTGGGCTTGAATTGGCCATATTGAAGAGAACAAAGAGGAAAGGAATTCCCATGGGAATGTAGAAAAAAAGAAAGGTTTTATTCATTCGTTGTATGGAGCAACGTAAAAAAATTCGATCACTATGTTGGATGGAAGATGGAACAAAATTCAACGGTGACCATTTGGTTTATGCTTTGAAAGTTTTAGTGGAAAGTTTGACACCCAGTTCCTCACTGTTTTTCTCATAGCTTGACACAAGGGTGGCATTCTAATTAGTCCCCCCATAGTCAACTTCTCTAGAACACATTTGAAGAAAAACAAAGATAAGTTATTTATTCATTTCCTTGCTATAAAATTTGATATGCATGCATATTCCTTTACCATTTTGTCAGTTGTAGAACTGTTGTAAACAATAAGATTGTATAGCTACCAAGGATACATATTAAAAATTTATACTAAAAATGATATAGTCAAGAAACAAGGAATGGTAGACAGAATAAAAGTCCTTATATTATTCAAGAACACACGAAGGTTCATACATCCAACCAAACCAAGTCTTTATCTCGATATACAACCTATATATAAGATTTACAAATGGTTACATAACTACATGTCAGTTCAACTAACCGACATGACCTATGAGGTTGACATAATCTATTGTTTATAATTAGTCGACTGAAGGACCTAGTCATATAGCCGAATTAGGCTCCTCCAACATCTTCCCCACCTCAAAATATTTCTTTGTCCTAAAGAAATGGGAAGATGACAATATTTATGTCTGAGTAGCTAAAAAAATTTGTGTTGTTCTTCACTATGGACTGGTATGACTAGTGATCGACTCTTGTTGAACACATGCTTCTACAATAGCCTTAGCAGATACTGATAGTTGGTGTTGAAACTCTTCCCAAGCATGGATAGCATTTTGTATGCCAATGGTCAGAGTGGTGAGACTCAACAAGATCTCCATATTTTTGTGCATATCCAAGTCTAAGATGTTAATCATGTCGGTCCCTAGGAGTTGCATTTTTTCCTCGGCAGCGGAAATCATTTGTTGCAGTTGTGCTCTGATTTTGTCGATGTTGGATAGACTAGCTCAGACCTGGATGATCCACTAATGTTCTTGTCTCTCTAGTTTTTCAAGTTTAATGATTTCCAAAATAAGTTGGTCATAAATGGTCTATGCCATTATTCACTGGTCACTAGTCGGGGTTTTTGTAGTGAACTGATGAGTTCACAGGTATTTTGCATTTCTTCAAACACCTGATTGTAGTAGGTGTACCAGTTCCACAAGACGTATATCATGACGGCATATTCTAATACATATTACATTAATAGGTTGTGGGCTTTGGTAAATGATGTGAATTGATTTCTAAGTAAGACAGTGGTTTCCTCAGCCTTCTCTTATCGAGACACAATGCTTTCAAAAATCAGGTATGCTTGTCAGAGTCATCCCTTGCTGGAATTGTGATAAATTGTTGTGTCAAGCTCTCGCACTTGGCTACAAATACGTTCTGATATATTTTTAGTTGATTTATTTTTTCTTTAGCCTTTACGCTTTTGTGTTTATATTCCCTGTCAATTGCACCTATCAGTAGATCTAGCTCTTCTTCTTTGGATTTCTATGGGTTGAATGCAACTGTTGGACCAAGATGATCTGGATGAACTAATAAGGGTGTTTTTTGTTGTAACTGTTGTAGATGTTGTTGTTTTCACTAGTGTTCTTTCTCTTGTTTTTTCTTTTCTTTTCTTTTTTCATTTTTCGTCTTTCCTATTCTTTATTTTGTTTGACGGCTTTTGTCAGTTGTTCTGGTAGATTTTCTACTACTGCTTTTTGGGTTAGCTCTGTAGCTAGGGTTGTAATAATAGGTCTAGGATGGATGATATTGGTAATGTCGAGATGATTGGTGGGAATATATATCGTCACAAGTGATGACAGTGGTAGTGGTGAAATATGTGAAGGATGTAAGTTAGGATCAACTAGTAAGCTTATTGTCTTGTGTGGTACAGGTTGCTCGATATTGCTTGTCAAAAATGATTCAAAAGTTGACTTGGAAGTTGGTGATAATATAGTATCGACAGGTTCGACAATGGGTTTGGTGGTGCAGGGCTCCAAAGATGAAGGTTTTTTTGGGGTTGTCGATTGGTCAACAAGTCGAAGGATGAAATAGAAATTTTTCTCTGCAACAATATTGCTTGTTGGGTCAATATTTCTCTATAGAATAGTTTCAATGTATACAACAACTTATTCTTCAGATATGGATGATTATGGAGGGTTGACCACTTCAGAAATGGTTAAGGTGGACTTTTGTAACACCCCGATTTTGACCCCATTGCATTAGATGCATAAGATATATATATTGTAAATGATCATGGTACGGAGCTAAAGGCCAAGGCCCCACCATTGATTGGTTATGCTATGTTTTGGGTTGAAATTGTCACCGATGGTATATCAGGGCATGCGACATACCTATTGAGTTTTATTATCATGTAAATATGCATCTTTAATTAAATAACCCGACCAACTACGCTCGCAGCAACTAAATTGAGAAGGGGCATGATTTTCACAAGGATAAGGGTGGGGGAATGTCAAACCTTGGCCAATGAGGGAAAAATCCATGTGTCATCTTCCCTTGTTTATCCAACCACTACCACCTTAAACACTCAGCTGAGTAGTTGGGGCATTTATTGTTTTGGGAGTGAGGCTGGCAGGATTGTCCATCCTTGCCCATCCGCACACTCCACCAACAATGAACCTCACGTTGGGAAAAAGGAAGCAAACGCTCCAAGCTTTCCACTTTTTCCACGACGGAGCTGAAACACTCACACACTCTCCCACTGCTATGCATCCTCACTATTTTATGTTCATCCACGCGCACAAGCGGAGCTGTTCATCCTCACGCAGGGACCGCTGTCTGTTTATTATTCTCACGCATAGGATTTTCTTGGTTTTACTCACGCTATTTTCCCTCACGAATTTTTTGGATGGAGTGGGTGTATACTTTCCTCATGGACTGATTCATGGGTTGTTGTGGTCTCCCTTACATCGTGCTTGTTGTGGCCTTCTTTATATTTTGGGAATGGGAGTCTGTTCATCTCATGCACAGGATGGGAGTTTGTGTTTTTCTCTTCCTCACCGTGGTCTATGTATGTTTTCCCGGTGACTTCGTTGCCCAGGACGGGCTTTGGATTTTCCCCTGTTGTGAGTTAACTGATACGTTTGGGACTGTGTAATTTGCTTGGGAGTCATTTTCCCTATTTAAGCTGTAATAGCTGATTAATTGCATGTGTGCAATGGTTGGTCTTCGGACTGTGTTGGGAGCAGGGATGGGGGCTTGGTTTGCTTGATAAACCTGGTTCCTGGAAACCACACGAACGGAGCTAGAAGGCTGGCTTTCTTCTCCACAACCCCTGAATAGAACTGGAAGGGAATGCAGGGCCTGAGGGACTGTGTAGCAGAGAAGGGACCGATTCCTTGTGTTGGGGTGTGTGTGGGTGTCTTAGAAGCCAGGCTAGTTTTGGTGTAGGTGTTCCTAGCTCTGTAATGGGCTCACCAGCTTAGCATTTAGCCTTTCCCAACTCCTAGATGGCCTGATAAACCCAACTGTGTTGGCTTGGCTTTGCTTTGTGTATCCTTGGCTATGTGTAAGCCTACTTGTTCCCTTATTCCTTGGAGAATCATGCCCAGCTCGGGGGTGGAAACGTTGTTGAGATATTAAGGAGCACGCTGGCCTATGGTTCGGTGGAACGTTGCAGGGACATAGCTGGTTGCGGAATGAGTTCTTGATAAGATAAGTAATCTTGTTTATTTTACTTCTGCAATCATATTTTCTGTTAATGAATGTGATGAACATGTTGAATGAATGCTTGCATGAATGTATGTTGCTTCCGCTATGTATGATAAATAATTGCATCTGTGTATGTTCCACTTCAATGCATCCCGTTATCAGCATTCTGTTTCAGCATTTCAACATTTTTATGAGTTCACATATTCATGGGGCTGGTAGCCTGGATGGTTAACGCCATGGTAGCATCGTCTTCGCCAGTTGGAGGGATGGGGATGCTATAGCGTGGTATCAGAGCTCATGTTGCAGCATGGGCCTGAATGGACCATGAAGATGCAATGACAGAAACGGGATTGCTTTCTGCCCAGAAATCAGAAGTTTATGATAGAAAACTTCCACAAATTTGTCTAAGTGTTTGAATTGTTGGTTCATCGGAACACTTAGTGGGAAGGACTTCCGATGTAGCAGAAGAGCTAGGCATAAGCATACCTGATGGAGGACAGTGGGAAGGAAAATCCCAGTAATTTTATAAGTGTTCGACGTCTGTCGGCAGAAAATAGTTGAACGAGCACCCACCGTTGCGGATGGCTAAACAACTACTCGTCCGACGGGTAAAGCATTCAACCACCGACATAGTAAAGAAAGTTCAAAATTTTTCTAAGTAACAAAAACATCATCCATCGGAAGTAGAAAGTGGTTCGTGCACCCGCCATTTCGGAAGCCTGGATCACTAGCCTTCCACCGAGAAGAGACTACCGATGCCGGTCAAAATCAGTTCACCGATCGGAAGAAGATCAAAGATGATGAGTCGTCGTTGCGGCTACTGAGGGAATTATTTCACCGACGAAAAGAAGATCAAGCGGCGAAAAGGAAGACAAAAGAGAAAAAATTTCAAAATTTTTTCTAGGTCCGGGAATCATCAGCCATCGGCGATGGTTAGTGGATAGAGCTTCCAACAGCCGATGAGTTTATGATCCGTGGAACTCGCAGTGGGATCACTACCCACCGTTGCGGCTATTTAGTGAGATATCCTCCTGATGAACAGAGCACCCGACCGCTGATGAACAGTGGAGAAGTTAGTTGTTTGGACTGCCGAAACGTCAGATCGATAGTTGGGATGGGACCTGATCCTGTACAAGGAAATTTTGAATTTCTCTTCTGTGGGATTTTCCAGTAGTTCTTGACTGTTTTTCAGTGGGATTTTCAGTGGTTTTTTTTTTAGTGGATTTTCAGGGCTGAAAAAGAGAATGAGGCAGCGATCTTATGTGCTAGATTGCCCCGTCGTCGCCCTCAGACAGATGTTCTTTGATGAAGAAAATTCTATGTTTTGGGAAAACTTGTAATTTTATAATTATTCCAGGAGAAGGTAAGTAATGCTGGTTTATATCAATGTTATGCATCTAACAGTTGTGTTGCTAACACGTTTGCAGAATCATAGTCACCTTCAAGAGCAGTATTCCAGGTAGTGCAGTTTGGTAAGTAAGTTGCAGTTCAGTCATGAGAACCCATGATGGATATGATGCTTGGGATTCTTATGAGCATGCATGAGATGCCATGGGAGAAAATGTCCGTAATGGAAACGATGACATAGAGTCTAATGGAAGGATATTCCAAGAGACACCACCAGATGTTGCAGCCACCATGAGAAGCTTGATCAAGGCCCAGGAAGAGCAACATCAGTTGAATGCTGCAATGTTGCAGAGTTTGACAGACTTGCAAAGAAAGATAGATTTTGGACGAGGTACAGCAAGACCAGAAGGCAGCAAGAGCAGTACTAGGAGAAGGAGAAGGAATTCCAGTGGATCATCTGACTCTGAAGAATCCAGTGGGGATTCAAGTTCTTCTTCTCATAAAAGAAAAAGAAAGAGACACCATAGGGATCACTCTCGAGATGAATTTAAGAAAGCTAAACCTCTTACATTTGATGGTGAGGTAAAGATTGGACAAGAGGCTGAAGCTTGGTTTCTTGGGATAAGGAATTACTTTCAAGTGCATGATTATTCAGGAAACATGAAGGCAAGAGTTACCATATTCAATCTGAATGGAAGAGCATCCATTTGGTGGGAACACTTCAAGCAAGTAAAGAGGATTAGTGAAAGGAGACCTAAGTGGAAACAGTTCAAGAAGTATTTCAAGAAAAAATACCTCTCTGACAGGTATTATGATGACAAGATTAAGGAGTTCCATGAGCTGAGATTGGGACAACAGACCATGGAAGAGTATGCAAATAAGTTTTTGGAGCTATTGAGGTATGTCCGGTACATCAGAGATGAAAAAGTGAAGGTCCAGCGTTTTCTGAGTGGATTACCTCAGTCTTACAAAGATAGAATCAAGTTTTATGAACCTAGAACTCTTGAAGAAGCAATAAAGAAGGCTAAGTATTGCTATGAGCAAAGCAAAGGTAAGCCGGATTACCATAAGGCATGGAAGGACAAGAAGAATGAGAAGTTTGACCAAAGAAAGAAAGGTTTCAAACCTTCTAACTTCAGGAATCAGTAGAAGTAGCCATATCAAGCTGCAAGTAAACCAGTTGGAATGACAGGAGAAAAGCCTAAGGATCCACAACAGAATAGAGGGCCACTTCAATGTTGGAAATGTGGAGGACCCCACATGCGCCAAAATTGTCCACTCGAGAATGAGAGTGCAAGGCTAGCTTATAACATTCAAGAAGCAAAAACAGTGGGTCAAGTAGCAAGGGCAGTCCCTAGGATTTATGCAGCACTGGAGGACCGTTAGGAAGATCACCAGTCAACTGTAGTTGAAGTAGCAGGTAAGATTGCTAAGCAATCTATTTCTATTTTGATTGACCCGGGTTCTACTCACAGTTACATTACTCCTAGAATAGTGGAGATTTGTGCTTTTAAGAAAGTAAAGCATAGGAAGTCTTGGTTAGTTCATCTAGCCACTGGAACCAAGAGAAAGGTCAGTGAAGTGGTAGAGAAATGTCCATTGGTCATGAATGGATTGGTCACTTATGTAGATATGAATGTTCTACCGCTTGGTTCCTATGATGTTCTCATTGGAATGGATTGGTTGGAAGCTCATAGAGTGAAGCTTGATTGCTACAATAAGACTTTGGAATGCATGAATGAAGAAGGGAACCTATTAGTTGTGAAAGGTATTCCAAAGGTGATTTCAGTACGGCAGGTTTCAGCAATGCAGTTAAAGAAGTTCTGTAGCAAGGGTTGCTAGTTGTATGCAGCTCATATTTTTGAGACATCAGGAGATGAAACTCCTAGGTTGGAGGACTATCAGGTGTTACAGGAATTCAGGGATGTGTTTCCTGATGAGATTCCAAGGCTTCCTCCAAAGCGGGACATTGATTTCACTATTGAACTTGTGCCAGGAGCAGCACCAGTGTCCAAGGAACCCTACAGGATGAGTACACCGGAGATGCTAGAGTTGAAGATGCAACTGCAAGAGTTGTTGGAAAAGAAGTATATCTAATTGAGTGTGTCTCCTTGGGGAGCACCGGTTCTATTTGTAAATAAGAAAGATGGTACACTCAGGTTATGTATCGATTACAGACAGTTGAACAAGGTTATTATGAAGAATAAATACCCTTTTCCTAGGATTGATGACCTCTTTGATCAAATGAGAGGAGCAAAGGTATTTTCCAAGATCGACTTGAGGTCTGGTTACCATCAGGTAAGAATCAAGGATGAAAACATTCATAAGAAAACCTTCAGGACAAGGTATAGGCATTATGAGTTTGTAGTGGTACCATTTGGTCTCACAAATGCACTAGCTACATTTATGTTCCTTATGAATAGTGTCTTCAATAGATATTTGGACAAGTTTGTTCTTGTCTTCCTTGATGGCATTCTTGTTTATTCTAAGAATGAGAAAGAGCATGAAGAGCATTTGAGATTGACATTGCGATTTCTTAGGGAGCACCAGTTGTATGCAAAATTGAGCAAGTGTGACTTCTATAGAGATAGAATTCAGTACTTGCGTCACATTGTCTCAGAGGAGGGTATATCCATGGACCCTGAAAAGATTGAAGCCATTATGAATTGGCCTACTCCAAGAAATGTGACAGATGTAAGATCTTTTATGGGACTTGCAGGATACTACCGGAGGTTCATTGAGGGATTCTCCAAAGTTGCACATGCCATCACTTCTTTGCAAAAGAAGGGGATGAAGTTCGAATGGACATCGAGGTGTGAAGAAAGTTTCCAGAGGTTGAAGAATCTTCTCACCAGTGCACCTGTATTGAAGGTTGTAGATCCAGAGAAAGATTTTGTGGTGTGTACCGATGCATGTGGACAAGGGCTTGGAGGAGTCCTTATGCAAGACAACCATGCAATATGTTATGAGTCAAGAAAGCTGAAGGAGCATGAGAAGAACTATGCCACTCATGATATAGAGCTTGCAGCCATAGTGCATGCTCTCAAGATGTGGAGGCATTACTTGATGGGTAGAATATTTGAGCTTAGAATAGATCACTATGGACTGAAGTATTTGTTTGAATAGCCTACTCTAAATGCTACGCAAGCAAGATGGCTAGAATTTCTATGTGAGTTTGATTTTGAAATCAATCACATAAAAGGAAAAGAAAATAAGGTAGCTGATGCACTCAGCAGGAAGATGCAAGAAATGCATGTGGAATCTCTTAGTATTTGCCAATCAGATTTGAGGGAGCAGATTGTTAGTCATGTTGCTGGAGATGAATTGTATGAACAGGTAAAAGACAAATTGCAACAGCAAGGTCTTGAGAAGAGGTATGAGGGATATAAATTGGAAGAAGATGGAATTCTCACTTATAAAGGTAGGATTTATATTCCAGATGTAGCAGATTTGAGGAGACAATTGCTACAGCTAGAAGACAATTGCTACAGCTAGAAAGCAATACTTTTGGCCATGAATGAAAAGGGATATGTTGAGTACATTTCGAGGTGTATGAAATGTCAACAAGTAAAGGTTGAGCATCAACATCCAACAAGTTTGTTGCAGCCTTTGCCAGTCCTGGAATGGAAATAGGAATTTATTTCCATGAATTTTATTACAGGATTGCCAATGACTTGGAGACAACATGATTCCATCATGGTTGTAGTGGACAAGTTGACAAAGGTAGCGCATTTTATACCGGTTAAGTCTATGCATAAGACTGATGACATTGCAAATATCTTCATGAAGGAGATATTCAAATTGCATGGATTGCTGAAGGAAATAGTCTCTGACAGAGATGTCAAGTTCACTTCCAACTTTTGGAAGGGGTTGTTTGCATATTTGGGTACAAAGCTAAACTTCAACACTGCATACCATCCTCAGATAGATGGGCAGACAGAAAGAGTTAATCAGGTGCTTGAAGATATGCTTCGCACGTACGTAATGGACAAACCAATGAAGTGGGAAGATTACTTACACTTGGTAGAGTTTGCTTATAACAATGGAAAGCAGGCATCCTTGGGGATGAGTCCGTATGAAGCTTTGTATGGAAGAAGGTGTAGGACACTAGTGACTTGGGATAACCCAGTGAACAAGATCATGCTTGGACCAGAATTGCTCAAGGAAATGGAGCAAGAGGTTGTAAAGATCAGGCAGAATCTGAAAGCAACACAGGACAGACAGAAAAGATATGCAGATAAGCATAGGATGAACAGGGAGTTCAGCATCGGGGATCATGTTTACCTCAGAGTGAGGGCAAGGAATAGTTCCTTGAAGCTTGGAAGTTGTGCCAAGTTGTCACCTAGATACTGTGGGCCATTTGAAGTGCTTGAAAGAATAGGGACAGTTGCATATAGACTTGCATTGCCTGCTAGCACTAGAGCTCAACATGTTTTTCATGTTTCTTTTCTTAAGAGATATGTACATGATCCTAACCATGTGATAAATTGGGATGTGATTCAGGTGGAACCCGAGGGAGAGTTCCGAATCAAGCCAATGCGCATCCTCGACAGGAAGGTCACAATGCTCTGGAACTAGGCCATAGGGCAGGTAAAGGTGCAATGGGAGCACTACGGACCTGAAGAGGCTACATGGGAGCTGGAGGATGCCATGCGATTGGCACATCCATTTTTGTTCAATTCTACGGAACACTGAGGCGATACCACTGTAGCATTTTGTTCAATTTTGTAAAGCACTGAGGATAGTGCTATTGAAGGGGGAGGGGAATGTAACACCCTGATTTTGACCCCGTTGCATTAGATGCATAAGATATATATATTGTAAATGATCATGGTGCGGAGCTAAAGGCCAAGGCCCCACCATTGATTGGTTATGCTATGTTTTGGGTTGAAATTGTCACCGATGGTATATCGGGGCATGCGGCATACCTATTGAGTTTTATTATCATGTAAATATGCATATTTAATTAAATAACCCGACCAGCTACACTCGCAGCAACTAAATTGAGAAGGGGAATGATTTTCACAAGGATAAGGGTGGGGGAATGTCAAACCTTGGCCAATGAGGGAAAAATCCATGTGTCATATTCCCTTGTTTTATCCAACCACTACCACCTTAAACGCTAAGCTGAGTAGTTGGGGTATTTATTGTTTTGGGAGTGGGGGTCGCAGGATTGTCCATCCCTTCCCATCCGCACACTCCACCAGCAATGAACCTCATGTTGGGAAAAAGGAAGCGAACGCTCCAAGCTTTCCACTTTTTCCACGATGAAGCTGAAACACTCACACACTCTCCCACTGCTACACATCCTCACTGTTGTCTGTTCATCCATGCACACAAGCAGAGCTGTTCATTCTCACACAGGGACCGCTATCTATTTATTATTCTCATGAGAAGAATTTTCCTGGTTTTACTCACGCTGTTTTCCCTCACGGATTTTGTGGATGGAGTGGGTGTATACTTTCCTCATGGACTGATTCGTGGGTTTCTGTGGTCTCCCTTACATCGTGCTTGTTGTGGCCTTCTTTATATTTTGGGAACAGGAGTCTGTTCATCTCACGCACGGGTTGGGAGTTTGTGTTTTTCTCTTCCTCAGCATGGTCTATGTATGTTTTCCCAGTGACTTCGTTGCCCAGGATGGGCTGTGGATTTTCCCCTATTGTGAGTTAACTGATACATTTGGGACTGTGTAATTCGCTTGGGAGTCATTTTCCCTGTTCAAGCTGTAATAGCTGATTAATTGCATGTGTGCAATGGTTGGTCTTCGGACTGTGTTGGGAGCAGGGATGGGGGCTTAGTTTGCTTGATAAACCTGGTGGCTAGAAACCACACAAACAGAGCTAGAAGGCTGGCCTTCTTCTCCACAATCCCTGAATAGAACTGGAAGGGAATGCAGGGCATGAGGGACTGTGTAGCAGAGAAGGGACTGATTCCTTGTGTTGGGGTGTGTGTGGGTGTCTTAGAAGCCAGGCTAGTTCTGGTGTAGATGTTCCTAGCTCTGTAATGGGCTCACCAACTTAGCATTTAGCCTTTCCCAACTCCTGGATGGCCTGATAAACCCAACTGTGTTGGCTTGGCTGTGCTTTGTGTATCCTTGGCTATGTGTAAGCCTGCTTGTTCCCTTATTCCTTGGAGAATCATGCCCAGCTTGGGGGTAGCAGCATTGTTGAGAGATTAAGTAGCACGCTGGCCTATGGTTGGGTGGAACGTTGCAGTGACGTAGCTGGTTGCTGAACAAGTTCTTGATAAGATAAGTAATATTGTTTATTTTACTACTGCAATCATATTTTATGTTAATGAATGTGATGAACATGTTGAATGAATGCTTGCATGAATGTATGTTGCTTCCACTGTGTATGATAAATAATTGCATCTGTGTATGTTCCACTTCAATGCATCCCATTATCAGCGTTCTGTTTCAGCATTTCAACATTTTTATGAGTTCACATATTCATGGGGCTGGTAGCCCGGATGGTTAACACCATGGTAGCATCCTCTTCGCCCGTCAGAGGGATGGGGACGCTACAACTTTGGTGCTTCCTCGACTAAGACAAGTCCTTTTACTATTAGATTTTTCTAGTCAGGGAGGAGAGATGATAATTAGATGATAAATTCTTGGAGGTCATTGTATTTTTGAATACAAGACTTTAGTGGTGCTGGTAACTTTTGCAGATATGGATGGGATAGGGATAGAGATGTGGAATTTGTTGAAGTTGGTATAAATTATTCTTCGACAACTAGGGTTGGGGATGGAGGTGGTGGGATATGGGTGAGATTGACAGATGGTGTTGTAGAAAATATGACTTTCTTTGAGCTTCGGTCTTGTCAGTCCGGTCTTTGCTTCTCCACTGTGATAAATTTTCCTATTCGTTCACCTATTGGGATTTTATTTTTGATGGCATCCTCCAAAAATTGAGTTGCACTATCAAATAGTTCTGCATTGTCATCTTCAATTGGCTCCTGAAGAATCAACTTGTGTTTCCCCTTTCCTTGTACTATACTTTTCATGTTCTGTCAAGCTTTAAACTATTCGTCAGCCACCTGACATATATTTTTCTTGGTGAGGGAATATTCTAGAAAAAGGGTGTTGTATTGAGTTCTTTCATCGTTGTGTTTTGTTGGATCCTATGGTTGATGTGTGGTTATTAATGCAATCCTAAGTGGGTTGATGTCACTAGTCTGGTCACGATCGATATTGAATGTCTTAAGATGAACATGGATTTCATAGTATTCTCATTTTTTGCATCAGTTAAAGGTTGAACAATTGGTTGATCGTCTCTTTTTGCTAGAGTGGGTATATCCAATATGGTGTTGGATTGCTGACAAAGATCATCAAAAATTTCCTCGACCAAAGGGTAGAAGTCAAGTTCTTTTGTTGTGCCACCAGCACATTGTAAGTACCAGATCAGCGTATGGTCAAACTCTAGTTAGATGTGTGTCATTGGTGGTAGACTCCGTTGGATATTCTGGGGTACTCGCCATCTAGATATTTTGATTTTTTAAGCCTAAAAACATGTATCCAACCAAATTTTTGTTGTTGTTTCTCTAAGTCGGAAACCGCTCAGAGAGAATGATTTGAAATTATACATTGTTGTTCATTTGTGGGAAGTGAATCCTTATCTTCGAGTGGTTAAATATGGTACAACGCTATCCATATTATCAATGAAGGAAATCGGATTTGGGCACCTTCCTCTTTGGATTCGACACAAATATGCTTGATGACCTCAGCTAGGTGGTCATCCCAGCAGTATAATTTTCCAGTTGTTACAACATTTTGGACTTCATCAAGCATGTTGAACTTGAGGTAGGAATCTCTTCCCGTACTTGTGACAATTTTTGTGGTTATCTTCTGTGTGCCATAGAGGATTTGGTTAACTATCAACCCTCTTGATTTTTTCCCTAATGGTGTACCAGTTAATTATTTAACTGCGGTTTGGTTTATTCCAGGGGGTATAGGTGCTCCTTTGTTTGATAATCCTATGATTTGATGAATTAGGTCTCCATTGATTTCGACGGGTGTGTCAAAATAGCACTTCCCACTATGGAATTGGCTGATGATGAGCTGCACAATGACTTATTTTGTCCCTACAAAGTTATCCATTAAAGGTGCATTTATATAGTTAAGTATTTTGCTGGCTCTTGGTCACTGTGCTTCCTCCCTCCATCGACCATTTGATTCTATTCCCCAAACCCTCTTCCATTGTTTCTCGACCACTTTAGCATTGTGAATGTTATGCAATCGAATTTCTAAGGGTGTGTTGGCTCTTTCTAACTGTCTGATTTCGTTTGTCGCTGACCTAGTAGTTGTGGCTACTTTCTTTGGTTCCATTTTATCGGTTAAATGCTCTGGTTCAGTAGGTTGTGTGATGGGCTCTGGTTTTCTGGCACTCTGATGCTCAAGCTCTTCGCAAAATAACATCCAAGTATCTTTCAATGCGGTATTTAAAGCAAACTTGTTTTGGTGGGTGAATGCGTAGTGGGTGGTAGTATTAATTGCAGTATTGACAGTGGACTTAAATTCGAAAGACAGGTTGTAAAATGTTTCTTCCGAGGTATGTAGGACTTTTCTCTCTAGGTCTCGGTGTTCAAGATGATTTGATTAGATTATGTTTTCTTTTTTGTTTCAGTGGATTTCTTGATCATGATGGTGTCAGTAATTTTCGCGTCGAGATGAGCGTACTTCTTCGTGATTGCTCTACTCATGTCGATGATTGTATCTCCCAATTTATGTTTTACTGCTTCCTTCTTTAGCCTTGTCAAAAGTATTTGTCCAGGGTCTTTTCATATTGATTTTTGTTGTAAATTTTTATTGTGTTTTCTGGATATTTTTATAGTTTGTTTTACTATTTATAGTTACACAACCAAAATAAATTTCCCTATAGTGTTTTTAGTCGGAATGATCTGTTAGTATTGATTTCTTCTACAATGTAGGGACCCATCCACTCAATGTGTAGTTTCTTAGGTTTTCCTTTTACTCGACTATTGTATAGTAATGCAAGGTCTCCATAACCGACAGATTTTTGCTTTCGATATTTCTATTGTGTCAAGCTTTTTGTTGTTGTTTTGGATTTGGTGATGTATTGTGATCAACCGGTTTTCTTCAAGTTTGGATAGTTGCATTAGTTTTATTTTATGTCATTTTTGACATCGATGTGTAGTATGTTGACAATCAAAGGATTTTGTTGTCAAAATTGTAAGGGCACAACTACTTCCTACCCATAGACAAGTCGGAACGGTGTCTATCATGTAAAACGTTTGTATGTTGTTGTATATTCCCATAAGACAACAAGTATCTTGTCATCCCAATCATATTTGTTTGAATTACATGTTTTTGTTAGGACTTTGGTTAATGTTTTGTTGAAAGCTTCAATTGCATCACTAGTTTGAGGGTGATACACTGTGTGTTTCTAATGCTCAATCAAGAATTGTTTTGTTAAAAAGATGATTGTTTTGTTGACAAAATGTGACCCCTGATCATTGATCAAAGTCAATCGACATACAAATCTTGTGATGATATTCTCGTATATAAATTTAGTGGCTATCTCACTTGAACACGATTCGATATGTTCTGCTTCTTCCCACTTGGTGACATATTTGACTATTGTGATGATATATCGTGCTCTTGTTCATCTAACCAGTGTCAGAAATGTCCCTATGAAATCAATCTCCCAAATTTCAAATGTTAAGCTTGGATTTATAGATATTAAAGGATTTTCTTTGCTTGGTAGAAATTGGCCCAGTTGTTGGCATCGGTCACACTTGTTCACAAACTATCAACGATCCTGGTGTATGGTCGTTTACCATAATCTCAATTGTTGGATTTTTCTTGTTGTCATGTCAGCCTAGAAATGTCCTCCAGCTGGGCCGTAGTGTGATTAATTGATTATACTTTGTATTCCATGGTCGAGAACACATCATCTAATCCAATTTGTAAATAAATCTGTTTAATGTGGTGTACAAGGAAGTTTTCATTGCTAATATTTTATTTTTCTTTTCACTCATTCCCTCTGGAGCTTTCCCTTTCTCTGATAAGTCGAAAGATATAGATTCAATTTAGAATAAATGAGCATCTGGTAGATCGTCTTCGATCCCGATCAGTTCTTCACCTTTGTCTATTCTCGACAAGTGGTTAGGTCTGATATTTGTTCTTCCTAGTCGAACTACGACTTCAAACTCGAATTCTTGGAATAGTAAAAACCATCAACAAAATTTCTTCTTTGATGTAAGGGTTTATTTACTAATTATTTTAGTGCTTGGTGGTATGTGTAAAATAAATATGGATTATCAAATATATAGTGTTGATATTTCTTGAGTGCGAATACCATTCCAAGTGCCTCTCTTTCAGTTTTCGAGTAGTTATGCTCAACTTTGTTTAATTTCTTGGCGTTGTATAATTTGGATGGTCCATTCCATCATCACCAGGTTGAGTTAGGATTTCCCCGATTCTTATTCCAGACACACCAATATGTACATTTAATTTAATTGACCAATTTGGAAATCGTAATATGGGTGCTTTGACTAATTTTTTCTTTAAGATGTCGAATGATGCAGCACATTTGTCGGTCCACTAGTATTCCTAATTTTCTTTTAATAGTTATTCTAATGGGTAGGTCATGTCAGAATAGTGCCTAATGAATTTTCTATAATATCTCGTATGTCTAAGTAAAACTCTTACTTGTTTAGGATTCAATGGTGGTATTAATTCGAGAATAATTTTAGTTTTTGCATAGTCGACTTTAATGCCTTCCTTTCATACTACATGTCCCAATAGGATTCCTATCGGAGTTGAAAATATGCACTTCTTTATATTCAATGATAAATGGATTTGTCAACATCCTTATAACATAAGCCTAAGCCATTTACAATGATTTTTAAGAATATAGTGGATTGTCTAGTTGTCGAAATAGAAAACCATAGTTTTGTAGATATATTCCTGAAATGTTTTGATGACAATTCCGGAGAATATAGTTGGGGCATTTTTTAATCCAAATGGCATGAATTTGTATGTGAATGATCTGAATTCGTGTATGAATGTAGTATTCTTTCGGTCGTATTTAGCCATGTGTACTTGATTATATCCTGAAAATATGTTTGTAAACGAACAACACTCATGTCCTACAACTTCATTCAAACTTTCATCTACAAAAGGGTTTGGAAATGGGTCTATAAGCGTTACTTTATTAAGTTCCCTAAAGTCGACATAAATCCTTAGTCGTGTTGGATCATGTTTCTTTGGTTGGAACACTATTGCACTTTCCCATTCTGACTGATCAATAGAGTAAATTATTCCAGCTGCAAGCATGATATAGATTTCTTTCTTTACTATCTCTTTGTACTTGTGCGCAAGTTTGTATGGCATTTTATTTATTGGTTTTTCCTCGGGTTTGATGTCAATTTTCATTTCACCCATTTATTGAACAAATCCTTTTAGATCATTATAGTACCGAGAAAAAACATCCTAGAATTATTTTAATAAGTTGGCGATTTCTGTCGTCTATTCTTCATTCCAGTAGTCGCCTATTTTTGTGATTTTAGGTATGTCGTCAGTGGATATATCAACTTCTTCCGTCTTAACTTTCGCATCCATCCATTCAGGTTCTTTACTTTCATTGATTTGTCAACTACCTTCTTTGAATTATGAAAATGCTGGTGGAAAGTCTTCCACTGTCAATCTTTCAGAGTCTTCTTTCTCTGATGTTTGAATTTTGAATATTGCTCTAATTGGTTTTGAAGATTCTAGGTGGTCTTATTTCCATTGGAAACTTTTCCCTTTTATGGTTTCCCTTTCTAGTCTAATTCTTGTCGAGTGTCGGGTCTTAGTTGACAAAATATTGTTGCACATGACATTTTGTCAGCTAGGTCGATTCTTTGTTTCTATTTTGTTATTTGTCGGGTGTAGGAAGTGTTTTATTTGCTTACTTGCTTCGACCAGTAACTCATCCTGGGATGAAAATTTGAATTCAATAATGAAATTTTCTTTGAGTTCGTTCCATGTGAACCCTCTTGCTTCCTCCATTGTGTACCACTTATTTGGTAGATTAATGCTTTGTTTGTTTGGAAATAAGTGAGGACAGACTTGTTCATCTATGTAACTTAATATTGTCCATTCTTTTTCACATGTATCAATATGTTTCTTGGGATCTTGTCCTTGTGTGAATACTGGAATGTTTGCTCACGTTATTAGATTATTTCCTCCAAACCTTTAAATAAAGTATGTTGATGATGTCATCCAAGTTTGTAATCTCAACTGGTGTGTATCCCACCATCATGTGACTGGACCTATCAATGTATCGACCAAACTTTAGAGACAACCTTGTTCACCTACAGTTTTGGAGACCTAATCAACATGAAGTTATGGCGATTCTCTCTCTTTGTATCTTAGCAGTGGTCAAGTTTATGATTAGTCTTTTGCTGGTGTCAGAGTTTCGTATTCTCTGATTTTTCGTTCAAATATTTTTGGGATTATAATGACAGAAAAGCACTGTCATGTTTCCTTTTTCAAAATAGCTTGTATCGTCCATAATTATCGTGCTTTTAGTTCATAGTTTTGTATTTTCCAATCATACATCTCAGCTTCTGAGTTATATCTTATTGAATAGGGATTTCCAATATGGATTTCTCTGTATGCATTGGGTTTGATATAATATTCGTTGTTTTTTATTTGATATAATTGTCAAACATCGACATCATCGTCGATGGGTTCTTTCCAAGGTTCTCCTTGGGATGGATGTATTGGAACAATGATTTTTTCACATTGCCCTTAAGTTTAATTATTTTTTTGCTGAGTGATATCGATGCTTTCATTTTTTTCCCATGGTCAACCTACTAGAGCAGGAAAGGAACTAGATCCTTCCTTGGGATTAATGATTTCAAAGTCAACTTTAGTCAAGATACCTTTGATAGTCATGTCAACATTTTTCCATGCCCCTATTGGTTCAATTAGTCCCTAGTCGTCTTATTTTATATATATTCCTGATTCATGTAATTATGGTTTTCCAAGTTGTTCCCATGTGTCCCTAGTCATTATATTTACCTGCTACCTAAAGTCGAGAACAACTTGTCAGATGTGGTATCCTTTGATTTCTAGGTCTACTAATGGGTCTACATCGTTTTTGTATTTTTATTTAGGAAGAATATACTTTTAGATTGTTTATCTTCACTCAACGTATTTTTAATGGTATACAGTAAATCTATTAACTTTGCAACAAATTCATCTTTAGCTATCAATTTGATTAGTTCGTTAGTAGTTTCATGTAGGGAGTCGTCATGTTCTTCTTGTGATGCTAATTCTTGAAACATTATAGATGCATCATGATATAATCATTTTTGCTCAGCAGGGTTAGGATAATATTCTTTACATTTTATTTTGTTGATTTCTGGATTATCAATGCTATTTTTTGTTCCTTGTCAGGTTACAATTTGTAAATTCTTAGTTTGAATAACATCACATTTACGAACACAAGACAAGACATAAACATTCTTTTTATTATTGATTTTATCGAGCATGGTAGGGAAATCCTCCAGGGAGTGAATTCCTACGATGCATCTTGTATAGAATTTTTAATCGGTTCGGTATTTGTATGGTAATTCCACATGTCAATGCCCTTAGTTTATACATGTATAACAATGAATGGGATGACGCAATATGTTTTCTCGATTTCTGAAATATCGACCTCGACCTTGAAATCCCCCTCGTCGGTTGTAGTGGTCATTCCGGAAATCATATCTTTGGCCATCATACCTTTGATAATTTTTATTCTTGTCGTTATTTCCATTTGATTCATTGTTTTCAGTGTTATTGTTTTGGTTGACATCATTGGTATGATATACCGCTTGGTAATTCTGTCTGTTTTTTAAATTCAACTGACACTCTGTTGTAGAATGACTTTTGACTTCACATATTGTGCACCATCGAACTTTTTTACTCCATATTATATCGGCAATATTTTGTTGTGTGTAAGTCATGCTCTTGGAAGATGTCACAAAAATATTTTGTTTGAACAAACCAGATATCTTGTCAATGATAGTATTGTTGGCAATAGTATTTTGTATGATTGGTCATCAAGCATTTGGTACACCATACGTCATTTCCTTGGAGGCTCATTTCTCGTATAGATTTTTGCATACCTTCAAGTTGTTCTTCAATACACCAATTGACGGGATTTACAAGATAGTCTTCATCCATTTCAATTTGTAATGCTTTTGTTAATGCATATTCATATGTATTGAAATTATCTAACCTAATGTGGATTCATATTTTTTGTATTAGTCTAGCCACAAACCACTGAATTGATAATTTTTCATCAATGTTGTATTCCAGTTGGATCAATAAGTATTTTAATATTTTTTCTTATTCTCGTACTACTTCTATCGGCTTCTGAGCAGTGGTTTTTAAATTTTTGGCGACGAGATACTTTGCATCAAGGGTTTTAAAGAAGGACATGAACTGTTGTTCGATCTTACCTTTTGTTGTGTTTGGTGTTTTTTATATATAGGTAATGTACCAAATGATTGCTCTTTTTTGAAGAGCACCAGTAAACTATTTCATTTGACGATCCTCGATGGTGATGGTGTTGGCCTCCCATATCGACTCATAGGCAAACCAATGTCGTTTTGGGTCTTCATCTCCATCATACAGAGGAATATGTGAAGCTAATTCTCTTACCTGCTCTATCCACAAGTCTTCTTCCATAGGTGACATATATTCATCAACGCCATTTTCTTGTCATCCATGACTCGACTCTGGAAAATTTTCTTATGTTTATGTCACTATATTCATCATGTTTTTCTTTCTAGTGTACATCAGCTTACTCCCTTATTTCTTCTCGCATCTTCCTTCTCTTTTCCCATTCGATATTCTAGATATCTGGAGTTCTTTTGTGCATCATTTTTCTACTTTTGTCATTTTTTGTTTTGAATTTCCATTGATGTCCATGTCATGTTTTTCATTGGTCAACGGTTATTTCTGTACTCTATCAGAACATGATCAACCACCCCGCCATTGTCGACCCAAAATATTTTTAGTAAGTTAGGGTGCAACTGTTCATTTACTAATGAAGTACTCCCACTCTCTCTCTTGTATGAAATTTTCCCACTATTTTTTCTTTTCCTCCCCCTTCATGTTTCTTGGCGGCATTTGCAACAGTGGTCGAGGTTCAATAATATGTCATGCTCCTTTTTCGATCATAAATCTGAACAAAAGTGTCGATAGTGAACAAAGGAAATGCTTAGTGAGGTCATTGTATAATATCTCCTTTATGTTATCAATATAAACTCATTCCTCGATAGCTTGTTCTTCACAAAAGTCATCAACAATTCATTCGAACCACTCTAACAGATTCGTACGGCCTCCTCTGGTCAGTTTTTTGTGTAGTTGTCATTTGTTTTCATCTACCAGATTTTTTATCCATGATATTCTTTAGTGCAAACGGGATGGATTCGACAAATTTTTCATGTGTTTCAAAGAAAATTTTCTCCCTTGATTAAGCAATAGTCATCTTGTTTATTCTATCGTAATTTTGTAGGTGATTTGGTATTTTTCACTCCCACCAATCCTTAATCTCTTGCTCTAATATCATGGGGTTATAGTCATTTTCATCTTATACATGTACCACTAGAAACAAAACCAATGTTGTAATCAATCAGATTGCATACGGTTACCAAGGATGCATATTACAGATTTATACTAACAATGATATAGACAAGAAACAAGGAATGGTAGACACAATACAAGTTCTTATATTATTCAAGAACACATGAGGTTTCATTCATCCAACCGAACCAATTATTTAGCTGGCTCTACATCCTATATATAATATTTACAAATGATTACATAACTACCTATCAATTCAAGTGACCAACATGACCTGTGAGGGATACATAATCTATTGTTTACAATTAGTCAACTAAAAGACCTAGTTGACTAGCCGACTTAGGCTCCTCCAACAAGAAGTATGTTGTCATAGTCATTTGTAGTGGACCATAACTATAAGCTAATATGCATGATGTTATTTTAAAGATATTGAATTTACATATATGTGTGTAAGAGGTTGTTTTCAAGAATCTTTGGATGCACTCTTTTTTTATTTTTTTATACCCTACATTCTAGAGGCAAATTAGAAATGGTTGCAATGTTTTTGAATTATAAACTCCAATCATAAACCTATGCAATTACTTACATAGTATAAAGGATGATTATCAATTGAATGAACATTTTAATAATCTATCTACAAATATTCTCAATTTTAATGGATACATATTTTCAACAAGGATTGTATTCATGTTCTATGCCATTGTTTCTCCAATCTCAAGCAAACATGTAATGGAGTATATTCCATATGTATGAGAATTACACACACACACACACATTGAATTTTAAGAGTGGGATTATGATCTTGGTTAGATCATTGTTATACTAGAATTTGGGGGTGGCTTTTGGGTGGCTTGGTTGAAGAATTTTTTATCAAAAACCTCCATCTCAATGAATCACTAGCCTTGGAA
This sequence comes from Pseudotsuga menziesii, assembly GCA_001517045.1. Lineage (NCBI taxonomy): Eukaryota > Viridiplantae > Streptophyta > Pinopsida > Pinales > Pinaceae > Pseudotsuga > Pseudotsuga menziesii. Next base: position 604,678 of record LPNX010923610.1, read on the forward strand.
TAGGTAATGAACCAAATTGTAATTTGGGATTTCAATTTCTATGTGTTATGCCATTTGATTGATGCATATTATATATTCCATCTTGTGCTTTATTGTCATTTCACTTCATTGGTATTAATGTTAAAATTATGGGTGAAATCATAGTCCCTCACCTCATATTCCATTTCATTATGTATAGTTCTTTTTTTAAGATACCTTTCTATTTTCATCTTTACTCTTTTCCCTTAGGTTGTTTGGACTAGCATGTAGTTCAATGAGAATAACCCAGTCATAGAATCAGTGGATCCTTTCTCTGTTTATTAAAGAGATATTTGGAAACCATGACCCATGTGTACTAAAATATCTTGTGCTCACATTATATCTCTCATGAAAATTTCCAATGTTCATTGTTATAGATGTGGACTTTATATGGATAAAATGGGCTACCTTCATTGGTTATCCACTACAACCATAATGGCATCATGTTTTTTAATTGTTTTGAGAAACATGGTGACAAAATCCATAGTGATTACTTCCCATTTCCACTTTAGAAGTGGTAAATGTTGCAACAAGCCATCTTGATATTGGATTTTTTCTTTTACTTATTCATACCAAGGAACCTTGCAATATATTCCACCACATTTATCTTCATTCCATTCCATGAGTGTTCATTTCTTGTTACAAAAATCATCTTATGATAACCGAGATGTCTTGAATATGGTTTCTTATGCATCTATTCCATGATGAGTACTTTTAAATCTATTGAGTTGGGTATAGTGACAACATGTATTTGTAAACCAGGAATCCATCTATTGTCATTTTGATATCCTACATACTTTTGTTTATGTTACTCTTGTTGCAAATTTTTCTTACTTGAATGACAAGTTCATAAGATTGCTTCACTCTGATTTTCAAATTAGATTTACAAGTGTTGATAGCTTCCACAATGTATCACTTGCATTCTTTTGTTGAATGAAACTACTACCTTATTCGCTTTCCCTTTAATGTTTTTAATTTCAAAATAAAATTCATTCAAGAAGGACAACCACCTATATTGTATGGCATTCAAGCTGCATTGCTTATCAAATAAATTTTTCATCCCACTATGATATGTCATTAATGCAAATATTATTCCTACTAAATAATAATTCCAAGTATTGAATGCATGGATTATAGTGGCAAGTTCTAGATCATGGTTAACAGTTTCTTTCATGGTCTTTGAGTTTCATGGATTCATAGCATACTATATGGTTGTCTTGCATAGAGACTCCACCAATTCCTTCTCTACATACATCTGTGAATGCCAAAAATTTATGTTGGGGTATTCTATATTTAGAATAAGGAAACTACTATTAAGATGTTTTAACATTTAAAATATCTCCTCACATTTATCTGACCATACAAACTTTGCCCCTTCATTTTGCAATGAATTTATTGGATGTCCTAATATGTACAATCCCTAATTGAATCTCATATGGTACCTTTCAAGGGCCATAAAGGATCTCATATCTATCACATTTTTAGGAGTAGAACACCTAATTATGGACTCAATATTCTCTGGATCAACAACTTATATTCCTTCCTCTAAGATGATGTGTCCCATGTAGTGGATCTGATTTTGATAGAACTCATACTTGTTGAACATTGCATACAAGTGGTGATATCTCAAAGTTTTCAAAACCATTCTAAGATGCTCCTCATGTTCTTCTTTAGTTTTTGAGAAAATAAGTATGTCATAAATGAAGACAAGTAAAAAATTTTCTAGATACTTATTGAATACATTGTTCATAAGGAACATGAATGTGGTTAGCACATTGGTAAGCCCAAATCGTACTACCATAAACTCATAATGATCATACCTTGTCCTAAATGTTATCTTATGTATGTATTCATATGTTATTGTAACTTGATCATGATTTCACGATCTCATGTCATTTTTTAAGAAACCTTTTCCCCTCTTACTTCATCAAACAAGTCATCAATCCAAAACAATGGGCACTAGAACCTTGTTCAATAGTATGTATTTTATGCATAATCTATGAGTCCCATCTTTCTTCTTCACAAACAAAACTAGTGCTCTATAAGGTGACACATTGGGGTTAATGTATCATTTATCCAATAGTTCATGTAGTTGTATAGTCAACTACATTAGTTAAGGAGCACTAATTTTCTAAGGATATTTGGATACAAGCTCAACTTCGGGCATGATCTCAATGGGAAAGTCAATATCCCTCTTGGAAGGTAGACTAGGTATTTGATCTAGAAACACATCTTTGAAATCTTGTAATATTTGATAGTCTTCAACTTTTGTCCCTTTCTTTTTGTTCAACCCGAAACCTAGAATGCATACAACTAACATCATTTCATAAAAATCTTCTTCAACTATATAGCTAAAATTTGTCTTATTGTTATACCTCAAAACAACACTTCTTCGTCTATGATGACAATTAAGAAAGAGGACACTTAAAGTGTCACTATATGTTAACAAAAAGGACATATATGGATTGAAGAGCCTATAATTTGAATCTTATTGGTGGATCTAACAATTAGAAGTGATTCCCTAACTCTTTCCTAGTCATACTGAAGAGCTCCAAATTCAAAAAGAAACAATTCTCACCCTATGAACTAGCAAGGAACATACCATTTTATCCTTAACCTTTAACAAGGTGAAAATTTGTATGTTTCCTTTGATTTAGGTGTGATTTCCCTCAAAAAATCACCAAAAAAAAATCAAAATGAGGGAAGTTGGGAAGTTATGCAAACTAAATTTCTCAGTTGTAACTACTCCAACCACTTGGTAATCATCCTCAACTTATTCATTCAATGGAGGGATCACTTGATTCACACCCACTTTTCCTTTCCATCAGTGACCCCTGCTACTAAACCCCTGTATATTTGCATACTGAAAACTACTTCCCTCAAGTAAATTCTCCCTTTTAGGTGTTCAGCAGATTGGAGTGGAATTGTGGGAGTGCATGAGAAGTAGAGACTAGAATATTGAAGTTTGTTAAGGTGTTGAAGCAGAGAAGAGGTATACTTTGTAATTTGTTTCATTATTTCAATAGATATTTGACATCTTTATGTTTCCCAATTCTAAGTGTATTTTGTGATTGAATTTGGCGTAGAGGAATTACTGTTTTTTATATTGGAGTTGATTAGTAATATTATGCTAATTTTATCTTTCAATTCATTAATATTCTTTAATGTTTTCAAATTTGTTTGAGGAAGGTTGGTTCTATAATTTTTGTAGGTTCAAAGTTGGGAAATTGAAAGTAGATATGGAAAAGAATAAGGAATGGCTTTCATCAACCATCATAAAAGGGTGCACAATATTTCTTCTCCTCATGTCTTCTTAATCTATATTTTCTTATTATCAATTTATATGTGGTCATATGCATGAGTCTGAGCCCTTTCTGCCTACCAATAGATTCCTATATGTTATTCTCATTTTATTTAGTATGTTGGTGATCTCGATCTAATCATAGGATTCATTTCCATACAAAACAAATGGTGACTATGCTAGGGAGAAACCAACTTATATGGGGCATTATCGATTATTTTCTATGTTCTTTATCAAGATCATTTAAATTCTTTGTTAGGATTGGACATAGTCAAAAGAAATTAAATCTCAATATTTTTATTTTTCCTAAGTTTTTCTACTTTTTAGTCCACTACAGGAACCATATGCTGGAAATTGTACTTGTAATAGCATATCATACGGGGTATTTTCACCTAAACATCTGAATATGTGTGAATTATACAAAGGAAACCTTCTGTACATAAGAGAATGCCTTGTGTTTGAGAGAATTTCTTAGTGTTTCCCTACTTTTTTTGAAAGGTTTTAATTTATTTGGATTGATTGGGTAGTGTAGGATTATTTGTATCCTTACTGGAATATTTTGGGTGGTGTTTTAATGTGCCTAACCTAACTTTGAGTCAAAATTTTATGAAAAAGGTTGAAAGTGTTGAGTTCTTTGTTATCTTTTTACTTTTTATTCAAGTTATTGATAATCCTAGAGTTTGAAAGCATAGAGCATAATCTTGTTGTTTGCACTCCTAGTTTCTCTACTCTTGAACACAGTTGGCTTCCAAAACTTTGTTACTTAGTAGACCTGTTTGTTTTTTTTAGCCTAAGAACTTGTTTCTTCTTAAACTTGGCTTTTGATAGGGGTTGAAGAGTTTGAAGAGTCTAGTGTTAGAAGGTGTTTTCACCAAGTGATAGGCATATTTTTCTCATTTATGTTAATTGCATTAGTTTGAGTCATTGCTCAAAAGTTGCATTCTCATAAAAAGAAAAAAATTTGGCTCTCATAAAGTTGTGTTTGGTTTGAAAAAACAAAAAATGGTAGATTGTGATTTCATTGAAATAGTCAATTCTATGCTTTGAAAAGTGATTCATATTTCATTTTAAAGAGTGTGAACAAACATATTTGCATTTAACAATATTTAGTTGCACTTAATTGTACTCCATATTTAATTTTGAAGAGTGAACAAGTACATTTGCATTTGAATATGTTTAGTTGCAATTAATTTCTTCTTTTTTGTAAAGTCTCTAAAATTGTTATTTTCTAAAGTAGAAAGCATTATAAAAGTATCTAGTATATTTTCTTTAGATATAAACGTATATCTAGTAGTCTAGGTTGTACGACCTTGGATATAGTTGTTCTGAGTTAACTCCTCCAAGTCCACCTAATATTAAGACTAAGAACAATTAAAGAGTGATAAATCCATTAGTAGAGGGAAGTACTTGTCAAGAAAGTGCCTCTCAAACAAGCATTAAGTAGTAGGTAAAAATAGTCCAAGTGGGTATATTGTCCCTTGTTGCTTAGATTAGTAGGGTTATGCGAGGCTAAGAATTGCTTAGGCATGGAAAGTCTCGGGTGAGATCAATACTCACTAACAACGCCAATTCTAAGACGTGTATCCTATATTCCCTACCCACTCGCAAAATCTCTTTCTAACAACCAATATACCCGAATACCTAACATGAAATGGTAAGCTTAGTTTCATTTCCTAGGATCCTCCCAGGTCGTTGCATGGGGAATAAATTGGGGAACCTAAGACAGACATAGAATCTCCATCTTCGCTCCTTGGGTGGGTATTTGTCGAAGGCAAGTGCTTTCACCCCTGGTTATTGATGCATGAAGATTAGATTAATTGTCTCTTTCAATCTTTGTTTGTTGGAAATGGGCACTAACATTCCTAGGATGGCCTTCAAAAGACCCTTAATTGTATCTCTTCACTAAATAGTACTTGGCCCTAAATATCCAAGTGTTTCACATGGGAAGAGTATTTATGCTTGTGTAAATAGTTTTCAGGAATTTTTAGTATGTTATTTGTTTTATTTCCTAATTTTGTAAGATTTCTCCTTTATGTCTTATGTTATCCAATGTGGCTAGTCAACCTTTGCATAGGTATAGAAGGTTTCAAGAACACTCCTAAATGGAGAGAGTTCTTTCCACCAAGGAGAAGGCTAGATTATAATAGTAGACCCCCTCAAGGGGCGTAGGAAAAATATCAAGAAAAATAAATAGAACATGAATAAGACTAAAACCATTTAAGTTATAGTTATTTTGAGAGTTCATTCAAGGAAGGACACCTTATTGACACTGAGGGACTATTGAATAACTTCTCCAAAACCACTTCTCCTCATCATGAGGAGAACCTAGGTCTTATTGCTATAAAGGATATTTCATTCCTTTAAGGGTTTTTGAACCCATCACGGAGTCATAAGTTTGTTCATAACTGAGAAATTGTGTTGCATACCACGAGAGTCAATAATCCACCATCTAAGTGGGATAGTATGGAAAACAAAAGGGAGATACTTTTCACTGGAGAGGATATACCCCCAATATTTTAGTCCCCATAGGAGAAGAAAACTTAAATACATCATCTACGAGATCATATGGATGGTTCCCATCATCTGCAATGGTGCTTACTAGAGGGGATTCATCTATGCCACAAAGAACTAACCCTTTCTCATTTGGGATGGAATTTCCAAGTTTCCAGTCTATTAATGCCAGTATTTTTCCCATTCTAACAAACACCACTTCCCCTAGGACTGTCCCATCAATTCCATCATATGATTTCCCACCCTATAGTTGACATATCTCAATTCCCAACCCTTCCACAATGATGGGTCATTCCCATCTCTAACCTACCTCAAATAAACAGGTATTTCCAAGGAACTGTAGGTATGAGTATTGGTTTTCCTATAGGACAAAATATGTTGCAGAGAAATACAATTAATCTTGAAGTAGGGGTAACCAGCGTCGGATATGCTTAGGTGAATAATATGCACCAAGGAAATATTCCTTCATCTAGAGAAAGAGGGATGAACATGGTCAATATTAACAAATTTAACAATTCTCAATGAAACCAGCCATGTTTGGGGGGAATAACTTGAAGTAATATCACTCCATTTGTACAAACTTAGTTTAGTGAAAATAAAAAAATTGTACATAATTATCAACCTTTCAAAATTCCTAGCAATCCCTATACCAGGTCATTCTTTTGTTAATACAAACCAATGGGATGAAAATTCTCCTAAGGCTTGGAATTCTATGGAACAGAAAAAAAACTATCCTATTGGGACACTTCAAATTTATTTGATGTGATGAAACTAACCAATGACCTAGTGTTACACTATCCTAGATGGTCCCCTACCCCTGCCAAACTTCCTTCAGGCATACCTAAGTTTGAAGGGACTCTCAAATAAGATCAGGAAAACCATGTGATGATTTTTCATATTTGGTGTTCTTTGAACTCCTTAATGGATGATTCCATCAGGTCTCTTCCAAAGGACCTTAAAATGGATATCAGCGAAGAGGTACATTGATTTACCATGAGATTCCTTTCATAATTTCAATGTGATTTCATTGAAATTCTTAAACCGTTTCTAATTACCAGTCCATTACAAAGTTGGCACAAAACTCATGACTTCGACGTTCAAGCAAGATAAGTCCACACACATCTTCAATCGCATTCATGAATGTATAAGGAGACATAGTTTGATAAAATCACAAATTCATTATGAGTTCCTAACTAATTGGTTCATTAAATCATTGCAACCTTTCATTTTAAAGGGTGTGGCCCTATCTGGAGTGAAAATAGAAGATAAATCTATTATCAAGGCTCAACAACTTGATTTCATGTATTCTTAGTCAAGAATGTTGTATGATATTTTGCCTACTACTCCTAGTGTGTAGAAATTATAAAGCATTGATGGTATAAGTAATTTCATAAAAGGGATAAGGATATAGGCACACAATTAACCTCACAGAGAATCGTAGAAAATTAGCATAAGGAGAGAAGAAGAAGAATTAATGAACACAATAAATTAAAGTATATTAGTATTCAAAACAATCCCCCATACATGGTTTTAAAACCATGTGCAAGGCCTCCTAAACAACCTATGGTTCTATTGTACATGGTTTAGGAGGGCCTTGCAAATGGTTTTAAAATCATGTGCAAGACATCCTAAACAACCCATGGTTTTATTGTATAGGATTTAGGAGGGCTTTGCACATGGTTTTAAAACCATGTGAAAGGCCAACATTTTTTTGCGGATATTTAATTTTTTTATTTATTATTATTTTGTTAGGTAGGAACATTACAACATATCCCCCATATTGAGTTGTTTTTCTGGTCAACATTGTTTTTGGCAGATAATTAAAATTTTTATTTTTTATTATTTTGTTAGGAACAAACTTTACAACTTCTCCCCATATTAGGTTTTTTTTTTGCCGACATTTATTTTTGCATATAATTAAAAAAATTATTGTTTATTATTTTGTTAGTAACAAACATTACAACATCTCTCCTATACTCGGCTATATTATTTTTGGCCGGCATAATATTGATAAACGTTACAAGATCTCCCTCATATTAGGTTTTTTTTACTAACATTTATTTTGGCAGATAATTAAAATTTGTAATTTTTATTATTTTGTTAATAACAAACGTTACAACATCTCTCTCATACTAGGCAATATTATTTTTGGCCAACATAATATCGGCAAACTTTACAAAATCCCCTGATATTAGGTTATAAAGCGCCTCTCAACACAATAAAGTTAAACAATATACTATATATATCAAATGAATGCAATCCACCATGTATCATGGGTTGAGCCCATAAGGATTCGCCCTGCACAATAACAATACAAATATATAAACATTTATATAGCAAAACGAAAAAGCTTAAATGTAGGGCACATAAAGCATATGTGGATGTGACCGTGCGTGGAGCATGTTAGTATGTAATGGGGCCACGACTAGCCTAGTTGTTCGTTATCCCCTAATATATATGTATGCATACTCCAACATATGTTGAGTTAACATTAACGTTTGATATGTGAAGCCATGACTTTAATAGTCATTGGCTAGTCTTTGGTTGATGAACTTTTGACCTTTAGCTAAGGCAGCTAAAGAGAAAAACAAAATGGGTTGAGTTGGGTGATGTAAACACTAAGTATTTTCACACTCTAGCATTGGCTCATGGAAATTTTAATTTTATCTGGGCCTTAAAAAGCAAGGAGGATGAATTGGTGGAAGATGATGATCAGTTAAAAGAGATGGGTGTTAAACACTTTTTTGAGATCTTTAAGGATGACAATAAGATAAATATTGTGGAGCAATTGAAGGTCATTCAGATATTTCCCTCCTATGTATCTAGTGAAGAGACTGGTTTCTCGTCTTCAGTGATAACAATGGGTGAAGTTGAAGGGGCTCTGAAATCTTTCAAAAGGGACAAGAACCCCAGACTAGATGGTTGGCCAGTAGAATTCTTTCTGTGGTTTTTTTTATTATGTGGGTAGGGATCTCCTTGATGTTGTTAAGTCATCCATAATTTTTGGGAAGGTAATCTCCTCACTTAACTCTACTTTCTTGACCTTGATCCCCAAAAAAGAGAAGCCTCACTCCTTTGCTGACTACAGGCCCATCTCCCTGTGTAACCTATTCTATAAGCTTATTTCTAAAATTGAAGCACTTAGGCTGAAACCCTTCCTATATAAATCTATTTCGTCGGAATAGTTTGGTTTCCTTAAAAACAGGCAAATTATTGAACCAGTAGGTATTACTCAGGAAGCTCTGCATACCATTAACACAAAAAAATATGTTCCCTGGTACTTCAACTTGACCTAGTTAAATCCTTTTATAGGGTTAACTGGACTTATTTGAGACTGATTCTTTTACAATTTTGCATCCCTCTTGGGGAGGTAAACTAGATCATGGGATGTCTTACCCCTACAAATTTTGTCCTATTAGTAAATGGAACCCCCTCTTCTTTCTTCAGAGCGTCCAAGGGCATCATACAAGGGTTCCTACTATCTCCATTACTGTTCATTCTGGTTATTGAAGGCCTCAGCCTGCTCGTAAAGGATGCTACGAAAAATGGTAAGATCAGAGGCATGAAAATCTATGCATCTCTTGCCCTTACCCACTTACTCTTTGTAGATGACGTGGTTCTCTTTGGCATTGGTACTCTCGAGGAGTGGTTGGATTATGAGGTTATCCTAGATACATTCTGCTCTGGTTCTGGAATGTGCATTAGTATTGAAAATTTTGGGTTCCTCTTTAATGAGATGGATGAGGGAGTCTTGAACAACATTTTTCATTATCTGCCTTACAAAGTGGATCCCATACATATGGGATTTAAGTACCTTGGTTATTTCATTAAGCCACTCAGCTATGAGGTAAAGGACTGGAGATGGTTATTGAAGAAATTTAAGAGAATAATTAATCACTAGGCTTATAAACTTCTTTCTCTGGGAGGAAGACTCGTACTAATTCGTGATGTTCTTACCAGGTTACCTTTATATTGGTTTTCCCTGGCTCCTGTTCTAAAGTCAATCCTAAGCAAAATGAGACAATTTATTTTCTCCTTTCTCTGGGGTTCCAATAGGGATAGGAACCGTCTCCACCTGATGGAATGGAAGACCTTATCTAGGCCTCATGATTATGGGGGTTGGGGTATTAAAAATATAGACTAGTTTAGGACCACATTGAAACTTAGAAGTCTTTGGATGGCCCTCAAAGGTTCGAGTGTCTAGCACCAAACCATCTCTGCAAAGTATTTGAAAAATTGGCCTATGGATGTATGGCTTCAAAACAAATCTTTCTCGATAAGAGGCACTTCTATTTCCTAGAATGGCTTTATAAAGACCCTCAATTGGATTGGGAGATGCCTGGGTTGGAAGGTTGGGAATGGACAGAGCATAAAAATTGGAAATGAACCTATTATTGGATCAGATTCTTGCTTTTTTTTCTCATGATCTGAAGGAGTACCTTCTAGACTATGGCGTATCTAGTCTTTAGCATGCTCGAAACCCTGTTAAGGATGCTTAGTCTTACTGGTTATCAACAAATGATTTGGAACTGGGAGGATTCTGGAAGTTAGAATGGAATAGTTATATTGTTGGTCTTAATCATGGTGGTATCAGACTAAATGAAGCCTCAGACTCCTTGTTGTGGACTCACAACAAAAAACATGGGAAGGTATCTGTGAGTATTGTGTATGACCTGATTGTCAAGACCTACCTGGAGCCGATCCAAAATAAGTTTTATGCTAGTATCTGGATATACAATGTTCCTTTGAAGATTAAATGTTTCCTTTGGTTGGTGGTTGAAAACCGTATTTTGACTTGGGACAATCTCCAAAAAAGAGGCTGGAATGGGCCTATTAGATGTTGTTTATGCTCTAGGAATGAGGAATCTATATTTCATATTTTTGTGGATTGTACGTTAACAAAAAATATATTTTCCAGGCTGTGTGATTCTTACAAGTGTGGTACCCCGTACATTGGCTACTCCCTCCTGGAGATTATGGAGGTTTGGTTTTCCCAGAATTACAAGCTATGTTATATTCCCCTCTTTGTGTATTGGAGAATATGGAAAACACTCAACCTAGGAATATTTGAAGACTGGGTGGTGTCTCTCGTGAGTGAGATCAACCAGGTTGAATACCGTGTGCATTGTTGTCTTGTCTTGAAAAAAAGGAAGAAGATTGGGTACATTGGTTCAGCTACTGCATTAGTCTATCCTTTTGTCTTCTTTGATGGAGCAGCAACAGACCAGCTAGGAGGTGCAAGTATAGTATCAACAGTGTCCACTCTTTCTATATCAAACTTGGATGTGGGAGAAATACAAATACGAGGGTGGAGCTTCTTGCTCTTTGGGACCTGCTTCTTTTGTCTTTGGATTTGGGTCTCCCAACTATGCATATTTTTGGTGATTCAATCTGTGGTCATCAACTAGGAAAACACCCAGACCTCTTTGTCTTCTCTTGAGCTAGGCCACTAGTGTGAAAACATCAGGATCTTGATTGATAGTTTTCTCTATATGGATATCAGACACGTTTACAGAGAGCACAATCAAAGATAAAATGGTTTATCCAAATATGCCCTCTCATTGGCCCCTGGCCATTGTTCTTTCATTGAGATTTATGAGGATATCATTATTGGGAGTGGTGATTTACAACTCTTCTAGAGCTCAGTGCCGGAGCTCAGTCTCCTCTTCTCTTTTTTGGGCACTTGATACTTTGAGTATTTATCTTTTTGGTTTTGAGCAATGTATCGAGGGCATCTCTAGATCATCTCTCTGACCTCTCTTTGTGCTCTGGGTAGCTTGTTTCTGCATCCATCGAGGAGCTCTCTGGTTCTGCTTGTCTTTTTCTCGCTGTTTTGTGGGCCCATCTACTTTGGATTTGTCTTGGTTCATGGTCAGCCTGGTGATTTGTATGTCTTGTCTTTAGATAGTTACCTTTGTTGTTTCATTGTGTATAAACCTCTCAACTATGAGTTGCAATGTAAAAATTCCCTTTGATACATAAATGAATATTAAGGACTGGATTTTTTCTTCTAAAAACAAAAATTCCTTTTTCTAGTCTATTAGGGACTTGTATTATTTGGAAAGTTTTATTATGGTTTTATTATAACGTTAAAATAACATTCCATTATAATATTTTTTGTTGTAGTGTTAGATTATAAAATTATAATCATATTTGGATTTAGTCCATATTTTATATATTCATTATATAGAGAATATTTTTTTAAATATCTATGTATTAATTAAAATACATGTATTTAAAAGAGTTAAGTGACCATCCAAGTCTTATGGTTAAGTTTTATAGTTAATATGTTATCCCAAGTTAGTAATGGGTATTTACGAAAGGAATTAAGAGTCAGGGCAAGTATCTTGGTAGGCACTCACACTGTTATAAGAATCAAAAGAACTTAAAATTATGATAAGTTAAATATTCGAACAAAATAATAACAAAAGGCATTTATTGGAGTCTTTTTTGCACCATTGTATGTGTGGGTTGTGTCTTATATAATTATTGATATTCATCGGTTTAAGACGATTATAAAAAAATTATGTGGTTTTTGAGTTGTGACACTTAAGTTCATATCTCCAAGACACCATTTTGAAAAAAAAACAAATTAGAGTCTAGGAAGTGATGTTACAATTGATTTAAAATCAACTATTTTTAAGGTTAATGTAGTCGTGAGGATTGTAAAGCATATATATTTTAATAGAGTGGCCATATTGTCTTTAAAATATTAGTAGTTGCAAAATGACCATGGAACTTCATAATTGTGGTCATAATAGAGATTTCGAGAAATATTGAGAGGGTTAGGATAATTTTAACTTTGTTGGCTCAAAAGTAAGTGATTTTCTTCAAAACCCTAATCCTATTTTTTACAGTTATAAAAAGAACGATGCCTTTTTCAGTGAAAATTGATGATTTTAGTATTGAAGAATATATACATTAAAAAAAGTCACTATATCCACAATCTTGGATATTTCTTGGAGGTTTGGGTTTAACAAGAAAAAAGTTGCTAAAATATGGCATTTTCTTAACCATGTCAAGATAAACGCACTTTCAGATGAAGAATTTAAAATTGTATTTTTAGATAGCTAGTCTCATGCTATGAAGAATGGTAAAGAAAGTAATAAGGGTTTATTTTCATGCACAAATATCCCTATACATTTTTCTAGATGTATTTAACAAAAATATGTGATTATTTTTATAAACCTTAGTAGCAAGTATAATCTCATCAATGCCAGTTTAGCTAAAAAGTGCAAGTCCCCACAAAGCATATTCAGAACACACATGTTGAGGATGAAATGTTCAAAATTTTAAAGATGCGAAGATTACCATGGACAAATATTGTTGTGTTCATATTTTTATGCTATAGATATGGATGATATGGATATTTTTTGGGGATATTCTTCATTAGACTCAATTGGTGCAATTGATGTTAATGTGCAAAAGACATTTTTCAAGCTTTTGTACAGGTCTAACACCATAAAATAGTTCACCTAGCTCACCACATTGGTCGTCATACCTTTACACCATTTTCCTAAGGCCTCCACCACCTATAAAAATGAGTTACATAATCATATTGGCACAATTACATAGTTCCTGCACAAAATATTGGAAAAAAAACAAAAATTAAATAAAAATAAAATAAAATGGGAAAAAATAATCAAAATAAACAAAGAGAAGGAAAACTCCAAAAACAAGAGGACAATACCATGGTTTTCCCCAAAATCCTAAGGATACCGCCATCAAATATCCTATAAAAAGAGGGGTGGAGGCCCCCATTTTTACATACATTCACCAATCCTTAGCGAAACTCTGTTGGATTCACTCTCGAAACCCTATCCACCTTGTGAGCCTAGAGTTCCCATTGAGTTCGGCCCAATTGGAGTATAAAAGTGGAGAACTATTCACAGCCGAAGACCAGGAGAAAAATCAACTAGCTACAAGGGCCCATCCATATTCGAGGTAACTCGAACCCATTTGTAAAAATCTTGTTCATACCAAAGGAATGAAAAGAGAAAGGTTTAGTTTCAATGTATGATGTTTGGATTTGTTTTAGTCGTAAAGTCCTGCGTTTCCATTTCTATTGTTTTACATTTGCTAAATTCCTTTATTGTTATTGTGCATGGTTAACTTGTTACTTTTACCGATACTGCATTTAGTTACGGTGGGATATTTATTATTGCATATTTTTATTCACATCTCATAAGCCTTTACACCTTAGGTTATATCCTTCTTTGCAGAGTTTAGTCTCCATTTTATTTTTATTTGCATGCACTTACCACACCTTTTCACACACTAGATACACGGGAGCTAGTCTCTCATGTGACTCCTACCTCAACTTCACGAATCCCACAGCACCTTATTTTTGACCTGTTAGAGTGTGAATGCACTCACAATAGATTTGGACACCATACTACATCGATCCTCAAGGATCCATGGTTGTTTTCACTCCTTGTTTGAATTCCTCTTCTTGTGTAAATTTTACTTTATCATATATGTGAATTTACTTCTTTATCAGCTCTATTAGCCTCCTAGCTAACCTATGGCCTGCAAAACCAACCTACCCCGCCCCTTAAACCCCTTCTCAACCCATGTTTAAGCTACTTGATTTTAACTGATTTGGAGCTCTCATGTTTTTATGATAAGAGTTCCCCAAGGCACCTCCTTTTCCATGTTAAGAGTGCCCCATAGTTCCCATATAGCCCTGTTAATATCACCCTGGGGTGCCTCTTTCTCCCCGATAAGAGAGCATTGCTCCTGTTTAACTATTTTTTTACCTCGCTTCTATTTCTGAGCAGGTTGCACCCCATAACACTTTTGTTCCTCATACAAAAGTTCCTTGAGACTGAATTGCAACCCTCCGAACCCTGTTTTTAGACCCCCGCTATGTTTAGGTTGACTGATTGATTTTCAACATCAGTGGTTTCTTAATCCATATGGGTATAGGAGGCCACCCACCTATTCCACTGGCTCAAAATAGTTTCCCATGTTGACAATTTTCTTGTAATTTTCTGCAATTTTCGAGTCCTAAACTTTCGGGGCCGTTTTAAGGCCCTAAACGACATTTTTTGGAGATTTGGGGCCAAATGGCTGCCATCAGCAGGCATTTAGCCAACCCAAATTTGTAAATATTAGATATACCTTTCCAACGAGCTATCGAACGCCCAAATCGGAGATCGTATGCAAAAGTTATGACCTCGGGAAGTTGACTGTTCAACTTACCACCTTGGGGCCGCAAACTTTATGAAGGTTCATCTTTTAGGGTTATGTTTTGGACTTTTGGGGTTCTCACCTCATTCTTATTATAAATAGGCCCCTTTGGCCTCATTTTGTATTTAGCTTGTCATGAGTGAGCATATCCTCCACATCTCTTCTCAGAGATACAGCTACCACCATTCTAGCTACTTTTGTTTTACAGTTTGTTCTATTTCATTCATTTAATAGAATCTGAGTTCACTATCTTACTATGTTGATCACCATATATATCTGTGCATTTGAATATATATATTCTCTTTCATTTCGTTCTCACATAAATCCGGACCAATGGTATCAGAGCTTTCTGCTCTTGTGGTTTCTCGGTGCATGTCCCCGACGAGATCTGAATATCTAGAGCTGGGTCTCGAACTAGTTGAGCTTGGTGAAAATACTTCTTGTCATCCCAAGAAGCCTCAAATTGCAAGAGAAGAAAAGAGAGATGACGGAGCAAGAGATCCTATTAAAATGTTGCTCGAGGAAGCCCTCACATGACAAAGGAACGAGATGATGGATAACTTCACCCAGATCCTTCGAAGAATGCCAACAGCAATGGACACACCTTCAACGAGCAGCCGTTTTGGGGGTACGACTCCCTTCAAGGTACAAGTTAACTTTGACATCCCCTTATTTGAAGGAAAGATAGATGCAGATGCTTTAGAAAAATGGTTAAGTCTGTTATAAGGTTGCTTCTCTATTCAAAAATTTTCGGACAGCGAAAATATCACCTTCGCACTCCTTAAGTCCATCCCCCATGTCAAAGATTGGTGGGATGGGTACTATGAGAGGCATGAAAAGGATGACGCTGAGATATTCAAAATAGAAACCACTTGGGCATCTTTTGTCAAGGCCATCAAAGAGGAATTATACCCTGTCGAAAACTATGATGATCAATACACTCGGTGGATGACATTGCACCAGGAAAGAGACCAAATAGTGATGGAGTATACTAATATATTCCATACCCTGCGCTCCAAGCTGGGTATTAGAGACTGCGAATGACACTTGGTTCTAAAATACCGAAGTGGGATTCACCAGTACATTCAGTCAGAGATGGATTTCCTGGACATATCCTCACTAGGAGCAGCTTACTGATACAGCGTCAAAATCGAGCAAAAGTTTAAGCAAAAAAATAAGCGGGATTTTGGGTCCGCAAATCAGCAACAGAAGTCGTGAAAAGGTGGCCCTAACTCACAACCCAGAGGACAGAGAAAGGATGGTCAAAGTCCCGACATCCAATCAAATACACAAGCAAATAAGGGTAATGGGAAATCAAAGAAGGACACTGGCAAGTGGTGCGAGTTCCATAAAAGCCCCTGGCACAACACTGATGAATGCCGCTCAAAGTAGTCATTGTTGGCTGAGGAAAAATCCCCGGATACAGACTTTGACTCAGACACTGATGCAGAGAAATAAAGGGGCAAGCAAATCATTGACGTAGAACCTAGTGCCACCATAGCAACCACAAAGATCTAGGTAGAAGAGTCAAAGGAGCCAGAGGAAGTGGAGCACCTCTTCCACTCACAACTATGGGTGCAGCGGACTCCTCTACATTTCATTGTCAACAATGGTAGTCAGAAGAACCTCATTTCAGCCTAGGTCATCAAAATATTGAAGCTTTCGACATTTCCACATCCCCAACCCTACAACATTGGTTGGCTGAGCCATGGACGAGACATCCGCATCAGTCAACAGTATTGCCTCTCCTACGGTATCAAGCCCTTCAAAGATGAGGTAATTTGTGATGTTTCCCCACTTGAAGTTTGTGATGTTATCTTAGGACAACCATATATGTGGAAACACCATGCTGTGTATGAGTCTAGGCCTCGTAGTGTCATTATTACTTTGGGAAAGAAACTCTATAGGATACCAGAGACACTTCCTGCTACTGCAGTGTCTCTCATCACAGCGAAACAGTGTAGGAAGGTAATCTCCCAGACATGTAAATTCATACTCTTCATGGTTCATTCTGAGGGGGAACGAAAGATCATAGCAACATCCACCACCTCCACACAGAATCCCTCTACGCAGCACAAACAGCTGGACAAGATTGTGGAATCATACAAAGACATCTTCACCACGCCTACTGGGGTTCCAGTACATTGTCAAGTCAAGAATTCCATTGATTTGATACCTGGTGTGCCTTTACCTAATGGTCCAGTCTATAGGCATTCCCTCATGGAGAATGAAGAAATCAAATGCCAGATTAAAGAGCTAATCCAAAAGGGGCACATTCGACCTAGCTCCTCACCCTGTGGGAGCCCAATTGTATTGGTATAGAAGAAAGATGGTACATGGCGACTCTGTATTGACTACCGAGCTCTAAATAAGATCACAGTCAGGAATCAGTATCCCATTCCCCGAATCGATGACCTCCTCGATCAGCTGAAGGGATCCAAGTATTTCAACAAGATTGACCTAAAGTCTAGCTATCATCAAGTGCCAATTGAGCTGACCAATGTCTGGAAGACTGCCTTCAAATATCGGGAAGGCCTTTTTGAGTGGTTGGTCATGCCTTTTGGCTTGACTAATTCTCCTACAACCATTATGAGGATGATGGATGACATTCTACGGTCATTCACTAATTCCTTTGTGGTCGTATATCTAGATGATATCCTCATCTACAGTAGAACATGGGCAGAACATATCCAGCATATCCACCAAGTCCTCAGCACCCTACGACAACACAAGTTATACGCCAATCTAGAGAAGTGCTCATTTGGCATGGAACGAGTTCAGTATCTATGATACATTGTGGACAAACATGAAGTTCATGTAGATCCAGCCAAGATCCAAGCCATTCGTGATTGGCCGACCCCGACAAATCTCACAGAGCTTCGCATCTTCCTAGGCCTTGCAAACTTCTATTGCAGATTTGTGTTGGGATTCTCTAATATTGCATGGTCCATTACCCAGGTGACCAAGGGGGATCTAAGGCCAAGTTCATCTGGTGCAAGCCACAACAACATGCATTTGAGGAGCTAAAGCAGCTCCTATGTTCGGCGCCCGTCCTTACCTTACTAGATCTACAACAAACCTTTGAGATTGAGACAGATGCTTCGGACTACGCTGTTGGTGCGGTCCTCACTCATCGTGGCCATCCCGTGGCATATCACAGTGAGACACTTTCGGATACAGTCCACAAGTACCCCACATATGACAAGGAAATGTACTCCATTGTCCAAGCCTGCCACCAATGGAAGCATTACATCCTTGGAAAAGAAACAGTCATCCACACTGATCATAAGCCCTTGCAATTCATGCAAACCCAAGGAAAGTTACAGAATGACTGCCACCAGAAGTGGTCCACTTACTTGCATCAGTTCCACCTGAACATTAAATATAAGAAGGGCAACACCAATTGAGTCGCTGATTGCCTCAGTCAACCTCCAGTGGTGGCATTAACCACGGAGCTAATCCAAATGGGCCATGGGAATCCATTTCCATGGATTACATGTCAGGAATACCTTCAACTAAGCATGGTAATGACTGTGTTTTTGTGGTTGTGGATCGCTTCTCTAAGATGGCCATTTTGATAGCTTGTAAGAAGAGCATCTCTGCTGAAGCCACTGCTACACTATTCTTCGAGCATGTTTGAGTTCATTTTGGGATACCATAGACTATAATTTCGAATCAGGACAGTAGGTTCCTAAGCACATTTTGGTCTAGTCTATGGTCCTTGATGGATTCCAAGCTCACCAAATTGACTGCCTTCCACCCCCAGACTAATGGACAAATAGAGGTAGTCAACCGAATGATTGTGCATATCTTGAGAATGTACAATTCTAAACATCGCCACACATGGGATGAAAGCCTTCCTTATGTTCAACATAGCTATAACCAAGCTCTGCATAGCTCTACCGGTCACAACCCTTTTCAAGTGTGCTTGGGCTTCCAACCATTGGCCCCTATTGATATAGCTCTACCCCTTGCATCCACATAGGAGGAATCTTCCCATGCTCAGGCTGACGTTGATAAGGCCACCAGATTTGTTGAACGAATCCATCACATCTGCCAATAGGTCCATGACATTCTGGAAAATTCCAATACTAAATACAAGCAGTGACATGACCAACATCGGGTTCCACACAAGTTCCAAGTTGGGGATAAGGTTTGGTTGCATTTACAAAAAGAGAGGCTGACAGGACCCCATCTCAAGCTTTGTCCACTTCATTATGGACCATACACCATCACCAAGGCAGTTGGATATAATGCTTTCAAATTAAGCATTCCTCCATTCCTTGGCTTGCACCTAGTATTCAATGTGGAACTACTTCGACCATATTTCGCACCACTGTTGGACACCTTGAATGTGGCAGAACAATTGAAACCTACAAAGCTTAATCCCGACTGCATGGAACAAGCAACCATTAATCAGATCATGGACAAACAGGTTAAAGGAACTTGCCAATAGAATATCCAACTATATCAAGTTGTCAAAGCAGGGCAACTCCTCCACCAAGGCAAGTGGCTCACTAAGAGTCAAGTTCAGCAGAAGTTTCCCCATTTGATGGGAGCACTCAACGCAATGGAGACCATTGCTTCCTAAGGGGAGAGGAATGATCCAGATGGGTATAGGTGGCCACCCACCTATTTCACTGGCTCAAAATAGTTTCTCATGTTGACAATTTTCTTGTAATTTTCTGCAATTTTCGAGTCTTAAACTTTCGGGGCCGTTTTGAGGCCCTAAACGAAATTTTTCAGAGATTCAGGGCCAAATGGTTGCCATCAACATGAATTTTCCTAAGCAAAAGTTGTAAATCTTAGATATACCTTTCCAATGAGCTATCGAACGCCCAAATCAGAGATCGTATGCAAAAGTTATGACCTCGAGAAGTTGACTGTTCAACTTACCACCTTGGGGCCGTAAACTTTATGACGGTTCATCTTCTAGGGTTACGTTTTGGACTTTTGGGGTTCTCACCTCATTCTTATTATAAATAGGCCCCTTTGGCCTCATTTTGTATTTAGCTTGTCACGAGTGAGCATATCCTCCACATCTCTTCTCAGAGATACAGCTACCACCATTCTAGCTACTTTTGTTTTACAGTTTGTTCTATTTCATTCATTTAATAGAATCTGAGTTCACTATCTTACTATGTTGATCACCATATATATCGGTGCATTTGAATATATATATTCTCTTTCATTTCGTTCTCACATAAATCCAGATCAGTGGTATCAGAGCTTTCTACTCTTGTGGTTTCTCGATGCATGTCCCCAACCAGATCTGAATATCGAGAGCTGGGTCTCAAACTAGTTGAGCTTGGGGAAAATAATTATCGTCATCCCAAGAAGCCTCAGATGGCAGGAGAAGAAAAGAGAGATGATGGAGTAGGAGATCCTATTAAAATGTTGCTCGAGGAATCCCTCACGCAACATAGGAATGAGATGATGGATAACTTTGCCCAGATCCTTCGAAGAATGCCAACAACAACGGACGCACCTTCAACGAGCATCCATTTTAGGGGTGCAACTCCCTTCAAGGTACAAGTTAACTTTGACATCCCCCTATTTGAAGGAAAGATAGATGCAGATGCTTTAGAAGAATGGTTAAGTCTGTTAGAGGGTTACTTCTCTATTCAAAAAAAATTTCACAGTGAAAAGATCACCTTCGCACTCCTTAAGTCCCTCCCCCATGTCAAATATTGGTGGGATGGGTACTGCGAGAGGCATGAAAAGGATGACGCTGAGATATTTGAAATAGAACCCACTTGGGCATATTTTGTCAAGGTCATCAAAGAGGAATTCTACCCTGTCAAAAACTATGATGATCAAGACACCAAATGGTCGACATTACGCCAGGGAAGAGACCAAACAGTGATGGAGTATACTAATATATTCCATACCCTACGCTCTAAGCTGGGTATTAGAGACTACGAACGACACTTGGTTCTAAAATACCAAAGTGGGCTTCACTGGTACATTCAGTCCAAGATGGATTTCCTGGACATATCCTCACTAGGAGAAGCTTACCGATACAGCATCAAAATCGAGCAAAAGTTTAAGCAAAAGAATAAGCGGGATTTTGGGTCCGCAAATCAGCAGCAAAAGTAGAGAAAAAGTGGCCCCAACTCACAACCCAGAGCACAGAGAAAGGATGGTCAAAGTCTCAACATCTAGTCAAAGCCACAAATAAATAAGGGTAACGGGAAATTGAAGAAGGACACCGGTAAGTGGTGCGAGTTCCATAAAATCCCCTAGCACAACACTGATGAATGCCGCTCAAAGTAGTCATTGTTGGCCAAGGAAAAATCCTCGGATCCAGACTCTGACTCAGACACTGATGCAAAGAAATAAAGGGGCAAGAAAATCATTGATGTAGAACCTAGTGCCACCATAGCAACCACAAAGATCCAGGTAGAAGAGTCAGAGGAGCCAGAGGAAGTGGAGCGCCTCTTCCACTCACAACTATGGGTGTAGGGGACTCCTCTACATTTCATTGTCGACAATGGTTGTCAAAGGAACCTCATTTCATCCGAGGTCATAGAAATATTGAAGCTTCCGACAGTTCCACATCCCCAACCCTACAACATTGGTTGGCTGAGCCATGGACGAGACATCCACGTCAATCAACAATATTGCCTCTCCTATGGTATCAAGCCCTTCAAAGATGAGGTAATTTGTGATGTTGCCCCACTTGAAGTTTGTGATGTTATCTTAGGACAACCATATATGTGGAAACACCATGCTGTGTATGAGTCTAGGCCTTGTAGTGTCATTATTACTTTGGGAAAGAAACTCTATAGGATAACAGAGACACTTCCTACTACTACAGTGTCTCTCATCACAGCGAAACAGTGTAGGAAGGTAATCTCCCAGACAAGTAAATTCATACTCTTCATGTTTCGTTCTGAGGGGGAACGAAAGATCACAGCAACATCCACCACCTCCACACAGAATCCCTCTAAGCAGCAGAAACAGCTGGACAAGAGTGTGGAATCATACAAAGACAACTTCACCATGCCTGTTGGGGTTCCATTACGTTGTCAAGTCAAGTATTCCATTGATTTGATACCTAGTGTGCCTTTATTTAATGGTCCAGTCTACAGCCGTTCCCTCATGGAGAATGAAGAAATCAAACGCCAAATTAAAGAGCTAGTCCAAAAGGGGTACATTCGACCTAGCTCCTCACCCTGTGGGAGCCCAATTGTGCTGGTACAGAAGAAAGATGGTACATGGCGACTCTATATTGAATACTGAGCTTTAAACAAGATCACAGCCAGAATCGGTATCCCATTCCCCGGATCGATGACCTCCTCGATCAGCTAAAGGGGGCCAAGTATTTCAGCAATATTGACCTGAAGTCTAGCTATCATCAAGTGTCGATTGAGTAGACTGATGTCTGGAAGACTGCCTTCAAATATTAGGAAGGCCTTTTTGAGTGGTTTGTCATGCCTTTCGACCTGACTAATGCTCCCACAACCTTCATGAGGATGATGGATGACATTCTACGGCCATTCACTAATTCCTTTGTGGTCGTATATCTAGATGATATCCTCATCTACATTAGAACATGGGCAGAACATCTCCATCATATCCACCAGGTCCTCAGCACCCTATGACAGCACAAGCTATACACCAATCTAGAGAAGTGCTCATTTGGCATGGAAAGGGTTCAGTATCTAGGATACATTGTGGACAAACACGGAGTTCATGTAGATCCGGCCAAGATCCAAGCCATTCGTGATTGGCCGACCCCGACAAATCTCACAGAGCTTCGCAGCTTCCTAGGCCTTGCAAACTTCTATCACAGATTTGTGTTGGGATTCTCTAATATTGCTTGGTCCATTACCTAGGTTACCAAAGGGGGATCTAAGTCCAAGTTCATCTAGTCCAAGCCACAACAACATGTATTTGAGGAGCTGAAGCAGCACCTATGTTCGGCACCTATCCTTACCTTACCAGATCTACAACAACCCTTTGAAATTGAGACAGATGCTTCAGACTATGCTGTTGGTGCATTCCTCACTTAGCATGGCTATCCTGTGTCATATCACAGTGAGACACTTTTAGATATAGTTCACAAGTACCCCACATATGACAAGGAAATGTACTCCATTGTCCAAGCCTGCCACCAATTAAAGCATTACATCCTTGGAAAAGAAATAGTCATCCACACTAATCATAAGCCCTTGCAATTCATGCAAACCCAAGGAAAGTTACAGAATGATTGCCACCAGAAGTGGTCCAATTACTTGCAGCAGTTCCACCTAAACATTAAATATAAGAAGGGAAACACCAATCGAGTCATTGATTGCCTCAATTGACCTCCAGTGGCGGCATTAACCACGGTGCTCAACTCTTGCGGCCACGAGACCTCTGCGTGGCCTCAACTATATGGAAATGATCTCGATCTCACCCCTATCTATCAATCATTATGTGCAGGTACACTAGTTGCAGACTTTCATCTTTAGGAAATATTGTTATCCCACTTGGTCCATCTCTGCGTTCCTTTAAGTGAGCCTGCCAAGATGATTTGGGAGGCACATTATAGTCAGGTGGCAGGGCACTTTGGTATTGAGAAGACAGTGGCAGTTTTGCAGAAGTATTTTTATTGGCCCAAACTCTGACAAGACGTCGATAGATATATCAAATCATGCACTGCCTACACCATTGCAAAACCAACTATTAAAAAGAAAGGGTTGTACACTCCCCTTCCCACTCCAAATGGGCCATGGGAATCCATCTCCATGGATTACATGTCAGGACTACCTTCAACTAAGCATGGTAATGACTGTGTTTTTCTGGTTGTAGATCGCTTCTCTAATATGGCCATTCTGATAGCTTGTAAGAAAAGCATCTCTGCTGAAGCCACTGCTAAGCTATTCTTCAAGCATGTTTGGGTTCATTTTGGGCTACCATAGACTATAATTTCAGATCAGGATAGTAGGTTCCTGAGCACGTTTTGGTCTAGTCTATGGTCCTTGATGGATACCAAGCTCACCAAATCGACTTCCTTCCACCCCCACACTGATGGACAAACAGAGGTATTCAACCGAATGATTGTGCATATTTTGAGAATGTATAATTATAAGCATCCCCGCGCATGGGATGAGATCCTTCCTTATGTTCAGCATAGCTATAACTGAGCTCTGCATAGCTCTACCGATCACAGCCCTTTTCAGGTGTGCTTGGGCTTCCAACCATTGGCCCCGATTGATGTAGCTCTACCCCTTGCATCCACATAGGAGGAATCTTCCCATGCTTAGGACAAGGTTCATAAGGCCACCTGATTTGTTGAATGAATCCATCACATCCGCCAACAGGTCCATGACATTCTAGAGAAGTCCAATATTAAATACAAGCAGCGATATGACCAACATCGAGTTCCACACAAGTTCTAGGTTGGGGATAAGGTTTGGTTGCATTGATAGAAAGAGAGGCTAACAAGACCCCATTGCAAGCTTCGTCCACTTCTATATGGGTCATACACCATCACCAAGGCAGTTGGTGATAATGCTTTCGAATTAAGCATTCCTCCATTCCTTTGCTTGCACCCAGTATTCAATGTGGAACTACTTCAACCATATTTCGCACCACTGTTGGACACCTCGGATGTGGCAGAACAATTGACACCTACAGAGCTTAATCCTCATTGCATGGAACAAGCAACCATTGATCAGATCATGGATAGACAGGTTAAAGGAACCCACCAACAGAAGATCCAACTATATCAAGTTGTCAAAGCAGAGCAACTCCTCCACCAAGGCAAGTGGCTCACTAAGAGTCAAGTTCAGCAGAAGTTTCCCCATTTGATGGGGGCACTCAATGCAATGGATACCATTGCTTCCTAAGGGGGGAGGAATGATCCATATGGGTATAGGTGGCCACCCACCTATTCCACTGGCTCAAAATAGTTTCTCATGTTGACAATTTTCTTGTAATTTTCTGCAATTTTTGAGTCCTAAACTTTCGGGGCCGTTTTCAGGCCCTAAATGATGTTTTTTGAAGATTCAGGGCCAAATGGTTTCCATTGGCATTTATATCATTGACCAAAAGTTGTAAATCTTAGACAAACCTTTCCAACGAGCTATCGAATGCCCAAATCGGAGATCGTATGCAAAAGTTATGACCTCGGGAAGTTGACTGTTCAACTTACCACCTTGGGGCCGCAAACTTTATGATGGTTCATCTTTTAGGGTTACGTTTTGGACTTTTGGGGTTATTACCTCATTCTTATTATAAATAGGCCCCTTTGGCCTCATTTTTTATTCAGCTTATCACGAGTGAGTGTAGCCTCCACGTCTCTTTTCAGAGATACAGCTACCACCATTCTAGCTACTTTTGTTTTACAGTTTGTTCTATTTCATTCATTTAATAGAATCTGAGTTCACTGTATTACTGTGTTGATCACCATATATATCTGTGCATTTGAATATATATATTCTCTTTCATTTCATTCTCACATAAATCCGGATCATTTCTAGTCCCCGTTCTTGACTTATTACACTGTTTGAATGATTTTTTTTTGCATGGTTTGATTTTCTAGTTGATTTTAGCAATACGTGAACATTTCATTGATAAGTAGTTGTTGCTTGATGTCTTTGAAAAATAGATAGATGGTTATTTCAAGATATTTTCAGTTTCAGTTATTTCTTTCAACATTTACTTTAAGAGATTATTTATTTTACATAGGGATTGTTCATGCCACTTATGCACCCACTCACTCCCTAATCAAGTGAGCCTAAAATTTACTTAATTGAACACACATATAACCCCACTTGGGGACCTAAAACAATATTACAGATAGGTAGGGAACTAGGGTTAGGCATCCAAATAATCCCCCTTTCCATTCACATCTGAGGAATAGTTGTTGACTTTTAGGGTGCCAAAATACCCTAGTATTTGTTGACATGATTACATCCAATTTGTTGGGTGGGCCTCTCTCTTAGGAGGGTTTAAGTCACAAGAATGGTTACAGAGTTTGGGTTGGAATACTACAATCCACTCTGTACTAAAGGCTACCTACTCATATTACTTGTTGCATTTCAAGGCCTCCTTACTAGGGGTGCAACGATCAAAGGGTGAAGTAGAAGATTCACCTACTCAGATGTGTCATGAATGGGGTAGCCTAGTTTTCGTTCTTCAAGGAATATTTTACCCGAGATCCCTCTCGATAGGGGGATATCCCATAGCCATTATTGGTCTTCTACGGTGTATTATCTCACTCGAATTTCATCACCTTGTAGAGGATATACTTTGTGATGGATTCCAACTTGTTAGTTAGGTGTTTGCATGCTCCCATACCTCTTAAGTTACCAAGTATTTTTGTTTTAGTGACTTCTTGTTGGATTTCTGGCCATTTTTTTCAAATCGATTATTGTGACACGAGATTGCAATATAGTTTTAGAGTGTGTTGTTGTCCTGAGTATCACATTTGTTGAGATCTCTCCTTCTACACACACGGTTGTAGTTTAATTTTTTAGCCTTTTTCATTAACCTCTTTCACACTTACGTCACTCTTCCATCATTTCTCCTCCAATATATTCCTTCAAAATTTGGGGCTAGTCACCACAGATTAGTTCGTTATACCGATTTCGCTACAACACAATTCAACATTGTTCACATTCTTCAGTTTCCTTTTTCGAGAGATCCATATTCAATATCGATCCCTACCACTCAAATTTATCACCTTCACACATCCCCATGGCTAGTCACATCCCATCATCCGATAGCAAACCTTTATCTACTGGGAGGCTTCCCATTGGGAACCTACCTACCGGTAACCCTCCCATTAGGAACTTGCCTACTAGGAACCCTCCCATGGGAATCCCACCTTCTAGAAGCATCCCTTACGTAAACTCCCCCCCATCAAAAACCCACCCACTCGACATGTCATAATGGGGAACCCATACAAAAGTTATTTTTCGATGGGAAACCCCTCCTCTAGCAATCCCCATGCAGGAAATATTCTTATTAGGAACCATCCTGTAGGGAAACCCCAATGACTGTACCTTCACATGGATTCTTTGGTATCTCTAGAATTCCATTAATGGTTATCTTTAACCTCCTCGATCAGTCACATTTTACAGACGAACAGATTTTTCACGATCCTACTTTGCCACGGATTCCTACCAAACTTCCTTCGGACACCCCTAAATCCGAGGGGTAGACCGGTGACGATCCCCAAAACAATATCATTTCTTTCCACCTATGGCGTTCGTCTAAATCCATAGTCAACGACTTAGTTAGACTACGTATCCTCCATAGGACCTTCACTTGCGTCGTAGCTAAGTGGTACATTAACCAACCGCATGGCACCCACTGCACATTTTCAGCATATGTTCTTGCAATTCTTTTAGCTTCTTGTTCAATACGATGCTATCGTTGAGATCCTTTTTCCTTATCACCAAAGCACTACTACCCACATCCATGAATGGCATAAATGACACAATCTGTGCAAAATCAAGATAGATGATATAAAATTCCTTGACTGGTTTTTAAATTCCCCCATCCCTGCCATTTCCAAGGATTTTTCCTCTGAATTTCCACAGACAGAGGAAGAGACTATTCTCAAAGGCCAATAGTTTGACTTGATATATGCCCAGTCAAGTTATTTATATACTATTTTTCTAGATGCACCTCATAGGGATTCCACCTGCAAGGACCCGCTTGGTGCATCACATGTCATCGATGGTGTCATTGGTTCAGACACATCTGTATTCCAAACTTGCACTCACATCCCTCCCATGATGACTCCTTTGTATGACACCATAAAATGTCGTACCATCAACAGTGGGGCCCTCCTCCATCCCAAGTTACAATCTTGATCTATCTCGGATCAACTCCAATTCTGGAGAGACACCTTCCTATACTCCCTTGGCTTCGATCCCTTAGGCCGATGGACCTCCTCACCTAGAATATACCTACAATAACCCCCCTCAAGGATACACTCCCCCTATGGAATCTCACCCTTACTATCCTTTCCCAAACCCACCACCAGCTCCCACTGCATCAGCACCCCCTATGGATCCTCCTGCACAGCAACGACAGGTACATGCTCAACATAACCAACCACCTAACCAACCTTCCCCCAAGAACCAGCAATCCTAGTAGAACAAAAGACGAGGTTGAAATTGCATAAATAACCAAGGCTAGGGAGAGGGAGGACCACCTCCTAACCCCCCGAGCAATAACGGTGCCAATCCAGCGAATAAAGACCCTAGTCATCGCCCATGATATGGAAAGAATCTGTAGTTGTGAAAAAAATATCCTTGTTCATTCTGCAACGTTTACAAACACTACACTCACCATTTCCCCCATTTAGCCAGAGCTCACCAACTTTGGGATGAAGCTAATCATCGTAATACTATGGCTACACCTCAAATGCAACCTCCCCCACCTAAGTCATCCCCACCTCCCCTGGTGTTGTAAAACCCCTTAACTACTCAAGGGGTCTTCATAGACCAACCAATGACATAGTATGTTTTATTGTCAAGCCAATCGCTTGAGTTGGGTGTTCAACATTTATTTACCTTGTCAACGGAAGAAGTTAGCATGAAAACGAGGTGAAACTAGTATGGTTCATCCATCGAGACCACTTCTTCCATCCAATATAGGGACCCTTCTCCCTCTGACCCTTCCTTGTATCTACCTCAACCCCCTACCGATGCAAACCCTAAGGCATCAAATTTTCCACTGTGATGTTTTACGGCCAATGCTAATTCCCGCACGACACCCAACTATAGCATCATCAATGACTTGGCCTAGTCTCCCATAGTGTTGTTGTGTGTGTTAAGTTCCATCGATCCCACTAATGAGAATTTGATGACCTTTGATATGGACCAATCTAAGCCATGGATTCCATCATCAATGGCTTTCCAAATACCTATTACCATCTGAAACTTTGTCATTCACCATTGCACCATCAATGAGGGCACATCCACATGCATCATGTTTACCTTTGTTTGGAAAAATATTGGGTCCCCAAATTTAGATTCGTCGTCGATGACCTTTCATTCTTATTATGGGTGTCCAATCCAACCTTAAGGACTTGTTCCTAATGTACCAGTTGAGTTACCTAGTAAGACATTCCTCAAAGGCATTGAAGTGGTTAATGCTCAACTTGATTACTGTAGAAGGAGCAAGTCAACATAAGTCGACTTGAACGAAGACTGACTAAGTCGATGGAGCGACTAGTCGATCAGCCGACTACGTCAGTCGACCGACTAAACTAGTTAATTAAGTCAGCTAACTAACAGTCGTGTCGGTTCACCGAACCGACAGGTAGTTATTTTGTAACTGTTTGTAACTTGTATATATTAGGCTGTTGAGCCACACAAGAACTCAGTTTAGTTCTGTGCTTTTGTATGAACTCATTGTAATAAAGTATTCTGTTCTATCTTATCTGTTCTTGTCTCTTGTCTCTGTATATTTATATGTTTTAGTATGTATTATTGGTAACCTTATGTGATCTATGAGATTACAACATTGGTTCCATTGCCGGTAGTACATGTCTAGAATATATGCTTACCTATGATACCAGAGCAGGAGATCAAGGACTGGTGGGAGCGTAAGATTGCCAATTACTTACAAAATTACGCACGTAGGAACAGACTAACAGTTGCAGAAGCCAAAGCCCGATTCTTCACCGAGACACACAAGAAGTTTGTTGAATCCGTGCCACAACTACTGAAGCAACTCCTGGATGAAAAAGACCGACGCAACTAAAGAAGAACAGTTGCTGGAGAAACTTATTCGGGGGGGTAGAACAAATCTGTCGGAGTGGTGTGAGAAGATCGCCGATGACTTCTATGAGGAGCAAGCACTAGAATACTGAACATCAGTGGAAACTGTAAAAGCTAAATTCTACACAGATTTCACCGACCAATTTCTATATTCCTTACCGACCCTGCTGTTCAAGTTCCTGATCGAGAAAGGAGCAGGCCATATCGTCGAACCTCAACCACCATTGTACGAACCGCCATCCAACACTAACTGGGCGGAGAAGCAAAAGAAGTGGGAGAAATTCATCGCTTAAAGGGAGTGGGAATACTTCCTGAACAAATAGAGAGCATTATCCAAGCTTTTTAAAAAAGCGTCGGGTAGGCTATGGGGGGGTAGCTGGTCGTGTGTCGAAGAGGGAGCATAGTGGATACTAGTGGACCAGATTTAAGCCAGTAATGAGCATTCGACCGAAAATCACCTGAAGGAATAGTATTGTATGAAAGTATGTTGGACATTAAGAGAATCGAGAGGGATGAAAGACAATGGAGAAGGGAAGCCAGACGAGAACGAGCCGAAGAGCTGCGTCGAGAGCAAAACCCTAGGGAGACCGACCGAGATGAGAATCCGCCAGAGTCAGGTCATGACCGACAAGAAGGAGGCGTAGACGAAGAGACGGCCCCTCAGGGAGAAGAAGTGTGGATAGAGCAGCAAGAAGCTCTCCAAATAACGGTTCCCGATGAAGTAACCCTGTCCCCAGCCAATCCACATACCGTAATACAAACTATTATTGAAGACGACCTCCGACTGAGAGCTGGTGACATCACTATCTGGAGTCGACTAGGTGACGAACCCTACCCGGGACGACACCTTGTCATACACTGACCCGTCGAAGGGAACTGGGTGACCTTTCAAATGGCACCTTCCTTTCGGAGTATCCACTTGCTCCTACCGACACACGAAGGAGAACCCCCCCTACCACATACAACTTTAGAAGATACCGAAGAGTCAGAACAAAGCACGCAGAGTGACAGTGGGCCATTGAGAAGAAAAATTATCAACAATCCGCTATATGACAAGAAAGAATCGACCACCGACGGAAGCATAAGTTCCGTCGACCAAAACCCCATCTGCAACCCCACAGGTTCAACTGTATCAACAACCCCACCTCTTTCACCACCTCCCACAACCCCACCTCCGCCACCGTCGGATAGTAGTGACAGCGACTCAGAAATGGGTCACGGAACTGCCCACATTCCTCTATACGAGGGGGATGAAGATCCCAGATGACATTGGTTCATCTGCGAGTCCATCTGGGATGCAAACCAGGTGACTGATGAAGAACGACAGATGGCCCAGTTCGCAGGGGCCCTACGCAAACGAGCCTTGACATGGTTCATGACATTCACAGAAAGGACCCCCAAGGCCACCAAAGCTAAGATAAAGGCGCAATTCTTGTCCTTTTTCAAAACCCCAGACGCTAAGCATCTGGCAGCCAAAAAGCTGAAAACAACCCAACAGAAGCCAGGAGAAACTGTCCGCGATTATGACAAACGTTGGAAGGACCTGTTGAGTCAATTAGATTATGTTATTGATGAACAATTGCTAATTCAATGGTTTCTTGCAGGCTTATCACAAAAAATTCGCCGACATATCAGTCTGGAAACTTTCAAGACATATGAAGATGCGCTGACTAAAGCTCTGCAGGTCGAAATGGACGAATACATCCCTGCATATCCAACAGACCACCGCCTGGAGGAACAGCTAGAAAATGTCCAGAAGTCTTTAAAAGAGTTGACCCTGAAGAATCAAGAGATCTGGTGTACAAAATGTTCGACGGCTAGTCATTCAAAAGATACTTGTCGACAACAGTACAGCCGACAAGATGTCCGTTTTGTGCAGACTAACGCGTTTTGCGACATCTTCCAGGAGCGTGGAGACCATTCTACAACTGACTGTCCATACAACATGAAGAATGGAAAGGCTTCCTGGTGTGCCACTGCGAGACAATAAGCCACAACACGGCCGACTGTCAACTGAACCTGAAAAATAGACAGAACTACCAGGCCGTTTACCAAACAAATGCAGTAGCACAGACTAATGAGCAGAGCAATTCAAACAATCAGAATGGGCAACAAGCTAACGGCAGACGATATGAACGTCGGTATGACAATCGACGACAAGGGTTTGGAAGAGGTCGATTCATTGGGAATCGAGACATACGCACTCGTCGACCCAGCCAATGCTTCATTTGCTATAAAGAGGGGCACAGATGCACAGACTGTCCGTACAAGGACAGAACCGACCTGAAATTCTGTACGCATTGTGGAGTAGGCAATCACTCCTTGGAGGATTGTCCTACTATGTTGGAAAAAATTAATATGAAAAAGAATGTTAATGTCTTGTCTTGTGTACAAAAGCATGATGTAGTACATACTAAAAATCTGCATATTGTCACTCGTCAAGGCACAAAAACAGGACTTGATAACCCACAAGTTACCAGGATCAAAGACACCAATGATTATCCAAACCCTATAACACAAAAACACACCTATCAAGAGGCATCAAACATATTTCAAAACCTTGCACAGCAAGAAGACATTACTCACAGTCGACTTAGCACGACACAGCAGTTAACCCATTTCATTCAAACAGATGAGTCGGTAGCCCACTTCATTGATTTATTGCATCAAATCAAAAATACTAACCCTGAAAAACAAACTAAGAACATTTGTAACCTAAATCAAAAAGACAAAAACGATGTCGACCCTCTAGTCGACCTGGAAATCGAAGGTTTCCATGTCCGACAAGTGGTACTTGATTTCGGGTCTCAGGTAAATATTATGACCCGAGACACATGGGAAAAGATGGGCAAACCTCGACTCTATGAGTCAGGAATTTATCTAAAACTGGCCGACCAAGGTATCATTGAACCCATTGGGGTTTGGAAAAATGTAGACACGACCATCAAAGGGATATTAACCAAGGTTGATTTCGAAATTATTGACCCAAAGGAAGGATCTAGCTCCTTCCCAGCCCTTGTAGGTCGACCTTGGGGTCGAAAGATGAAAGCTTCTATCTCTTTAGACAAAGAACGTATTAAGCTCAAAGGAAATGGCCAAAAGGTCATAGTACCTATTAATCCATCCCAAGGACAACCTTGGATTGAGCCAATTGATGAGGAAGTCGATATCTGACAACTTTATCAGATCCAAAACAATACCGACTATACTGAACCAAACACCCAAGGGGAGCTTTACCTAGGTAACCCCGACTCAGTTGGCTATAATTCGAACGCTGAACTCTATGACTGGGAGATAGAAAATTATGAGACACAAGCAAGAGGGTGCTGGACTATTCAAACAGTACAGAAAAAACCCACCCGACAGTGCTTCATTGTATCGATTATACCAAAATTTTTTGAAAAGAAACAAAGAGAACGCCCTACCTTACAACCCACGAACTTAAACAATACCCAACTACCCCGGTATAAGGAGAGGGAATCCCCAGTCATGCATGTCGAACAAGTCTCTAAAAATATTGGAGAACATGGTCGACTGCAAAGCTTAGTGGAAACATTTACAGGTCAAGCAGCTAGATGGTGGGATACCCATCAATTAAAACTACAAACCTGGACCACTGCTTCAACCTTCTTTGTCGAACGGTTTGGAGGGAAAAAGTTAACACAAGAAGCCCAAATCCCTATCTTCACTCAAGGCCAGAACCCAGAAGACCACATTAGGACTTGTGAAAAGGAGTGGCGAAGACTTGGTTACAAAGACGAGAGAGCCTAGCCCCATTTGTTTCCTTCAACCTTAGACGACTTACCTACCAAATGGTATAAAATGGAAGAAGCTAGGGGAGAAACCTTCTTTTGGCACGAATTAAGAGAAAACTTTATCAAAGACTTCCAATTTACACCTCAAAACAAAAAATTGGCTGCGACAGCACAGCAAATCAAACAATTTCTCCAGCCGACCGTCAATCAACCCTCCCAGACTGACCGACAGGTCAAGGATTGCCATTCTCTACAAACTGCACCCATACCACAGTCCAACCGATTGCACTTAGAAAATGAACACACCATCGGCAAAAGCTTCAGATGGAACCCTGACCACAGTGAAACCAACAAACCTATATATTCCACCTTGAAATTCGAGAGCATAGATAAGCCCGATATTGAAAGAATGACTGCAGCCGACTTTCCTGCTACATTCTCATAGTTCACAGAGGGAAGTCGGGCGATCAATGAAGCTAAAGCACCAGAATGGCTGGATGCAAAAGTGAAAACCAAGGAGGTCGACATTTCAAATGACGACCGTCCAAAGTTAGCTAAGATTGGAGACTATTGGAATGAACACCAAACCTCTGAAATCATAAACTTACTTAGAGAATTCCAAGATGTCTTTGCCAGGGATTACAAAGACTTAAAAGGACTAGTACATGAAATGGGAGAAATGAAAATAGATACAAAACCTGATGTCTGACCTGTTAAGAAACGACCTTATAAATTAGCTCATAAGTATAAGGAGATAGTTAAGAAGGAAATAGACAACATGTTAGAAGCAGGGATCATTTACCCCATCGAACAGTCGGAATGGGAAAGTCCCATGGTAGTACAACCTAAGAAACATGACCTGACTAGATTAAGAATTTGTGTCGACTTTAGAGAGCTTAACAAAGTCACCCTAACCGATCCATTCCCAACCCCGTATGCTGATGAAATCTTGAATGAAGTGGCAGGACATGAATGCTACTCATTTACAGATGGATTTTCAGGATACAACCAAGTACCTATAGCAAAGGAAGACCAGAATAAAACTACATTTGTCTGTGAATTTGGCTCTTTTTCTTATAGGGTTATGCCTTTTGGATTAAAGAATGCACCTGCAGTCTTTTCCAGAATTGTTGTAAAAACTTTCCAGGAATACATCTATAAAACCATGGCAGTCTACTTCAACGACTGGACTATCTACTCCACCCTAAAGGACCACTGCACATGGCTCCGACTTATGCTGGAGAGATGTCGACAGATCCAACTCTCCTTAACCATTAAGAAGTGTATCTTTATGACCCCCATAGGGATACTACTAGGACATGTTGTTTGCAAAGATGGTATTAAGGTTGATTTTGCTAAGATTAAAATCATCCTCAACTTGAAGCCTCCAATAAACCCTAAACAAGTTCGGGTGTTATTGGGACATACAGGGTATTATAGGAATTTTATCTGACATTACTCAGACATGACCTACCCTTTGGAAGAGCTGCTAAAGGAAGATCAAGAATTTAGGTGGACAGAGGAATGCCAAATATCCTTCGACAAACTGAAGAGAAAACTGGTTGAAGCCCCCATACTTAAGTTTCCCAATTGGTCGACCAAATTTCACGTGCATATTGATGCATCAGGGATAGCTATTGGCACAATCCTGACTCAACCAGGAGACGATGGAATGGATTACCCCATAGTTTACAGCAGTCGAAAACTCAATAAGGCTAAAAAGAACTATTCGACCACCGAGAGGGAAGCCCTAGGTATGGTCTTTGCCCTTCAAAGGTATCGACATTACCTGTTAGCCAACCCCTTCATATTGTACACCGACCATCAAGCACTAAAATACCTTGTTAATAAACCCCTTCATCATGGAAGAATTTGTCGATGGCTACTTCTTTTTCAAGAGTTTGAATTTGAAGTAGTAGTCCGACCGGGAAAGCTCAATGTGGGGCCCGACCACCTATCCCATATCGACATAGGAGAGGAACCGACTGGAGTCGACGATGACTTGCCGGACGCACACCTATTTCGTATAGAAGCGGTACCAGAAGAACTGGAGGAGATTGCTCAGTTCTTGGAAACAGGTCAGGCACTAGAAGGCCTGAACACTAAGAAGAAGCAAATCCTAGCTATGAAGGCTGCCCCTTACAGCCTCATCAATGGATTTCTATATAAAATTGGGCTAGACGATGTCCTTAGAAGATGTGTACTCAACCATGAACGAGACCAAATCATGCATGAAGCACATTATGGCCCTGCCGGAGGACACTTTCAAGCTGACACAACTGCCAGGAAAATCCAACAGTCTGGATTATGGTGGCCGACACTTCACAGAGATTGTAAAAACTTTGTTAGTCGATGTGACAGATGCCAACGACTTGGTCGACCACTGCCAAGCACAGAAATGCCCCTGATCTCTGTAAACCCTAGTCTCACATTCGAAATTTGGGCTATAGACTTCATAGGACCATTTCCTGTCCCAGCCCGACGATCAGGTGCAAGATATATTATCACTGCAGTGGAATATGTTACTAAATGGGCAGAAGCTGAACCTGTCGAAACATGTTCAAGTGAGGTAGCTGCTAAATTCATCTATGAAAACATTATTACTCGATTTAGATATCCACTCACATTGATCAGCGACCAGGGATCGCACTTCATTAACAAAACCATCAAAAACTTAACCGACCAGTTTTACATCGACCACAGACGAAGTACAGCGTACCACCCTCAGTCGAATGGTGCAATTGAAGCTTTTAATAAAACACTGACCAAAGGATTAACTAAAATATGCAATACCGACAAAGATGACTGGGACGATAAAATCCCTGCAGTCTTATGGGCATACAGGACTGCGTATAAATGGTCGACCGACCAAACTCCCTTTCGACTGGTATATGGACAAGAAGCATTCGTCCCCCTACACTTCCAACAGCAGGCACCTATTGTTGCTCAACTACTTCATATCGATGTCGAGCATGCAAGAAAGGATCTACTGTTCCAACTCAGTAAACTGGAAGAACATAGAGTTATGGCTATTCAACACCAGGAAATTCACAAACAACAGCAGAAAGCCTGGCACGACCGTAACATCAAGAACAAAAACTTGTCGACTGGTGACCTTGCCTTACTCTATAACAGTCGAGTGAAAGGAAAACCAAAGAAACTGCACACAGAATGGATGGGACCCTATGTTGTCGAAGAAATCCACCCCAATGGTTCAGTCCGACTAAAAACATTACAGGGCCTAGTATTTCAGAAGCTCATCAATGGAGCCCGACTTAAACGGTACAGAAACTGATTCAAAATAAATAAATAAAATAACGACCGTAACTGTCAATCAAAACCTATAAAAAGTTAGAAAAATTCCAAAAACAAAACAATACAGTTAAAAACCACCCAGCATGACAGCAACTCACCCCTTCGACAACCGACAACATTTTCATCGACCATCCTCATCGACCATTCATGCCGACCGTTTTCATCACCAACACCAACCGTCGACCTCGCGAGTCCCATCACACATTTATGGCCTCGAGCACCGAACCAGATCCCCCAAATCGCACTCGAGTATTACAGTTGGACTATCAAGTCCGCCATTAATACATCCAGTTCGACACTCCACCATTGCCACGCCTATAAATAATGGACCGTCGAAAGTTCATTCACCACACCCCTTACACACCGAGCACTCACATCCTCCGTCGACCAGCACCCACGAACCCTGTTCAAATTCCGACCAATCCGAAGTCATGGCACCCAAACTCACATGAGCCACCGCGAAGGCCAAGGAGTTGCAGGCAGAGGACACACCCTTGGTCCAAAGACTAAAGAATATCAAAGCAGCCAAAGTCCAGGAGGGTCCATTTCAGAAACTCTGGGCCGAAATCCAAGACTGGGCATATGAAGGAAGTAAAATGACCCAGGCCACTGAGAAAGTCCGGAAGAGCAGCATTCTCCAGTACCCTAACGCACCATTGATGGCCAGCTTCAGTGGGACGAAGAAAGCCGCTGTTAAATTTATTATCATTCGTTACCACAACGGCCGATTCTATTTCGACCAGCCGATTGACATCACCGGAGATGTTATTTCGGCGCTTACGGGTCTGTCGAACAAAGGAGACCCTGTCCCAATTGGGATCAAGGAGGGACTCGTCCAAGAAATTACAGGCACACCAACTGGAAAAAACTCTAAAGGGTTAATGATAGGACAGATTGCGACCTGGACACCACAGATCGTGGCTAAGATAATCACAATCACCCTTACCTTGGCCGGTCGAAGCAGCGACCTTAAATTAGAGATGCTGGAGGCGGTCGACACAATTGCCACCAATGGGAAAGTCTACCGATGGGGAGACTATGTCGCCGACATGGTCAAAACCATCTGTGAACGCTGCCAGGAGACGGGAGGTATTATCAAATTCCCCTCCCTGATTCTCTAGATAGTCATGTATCACTTCTGTCCGAAAGGCAGTCCAGTCTTCCGGGAGCTGACTAGATTTGAAATGCATCGTTTCAAACCTTTCTCACAAAAAGGCACCCTGCATGAGCTAGCATAGGGGAAAGTCTTCTTGGAGACTTGGTTCCAGTAGTTAAAGGTTCGAACGACAAGGTGGAGGGTGCCCTAAAACATCCGACGAAACCTCCCTGCCAACTCACATATCCAGTTAGCACTTGACCATACATCCATATGGTACATGTGAGGTCAAGACCCCAAAGCAAAAGACCTCGACTACTACCTGACAGTTGAACAAATTTTCAGAGAATTGACCTGACAGACAGGAGCAAAGGTACCAATTCCAGAGGCTGCCACAAAGGTCGACTTCTCTACCATCGAACCACTGACAGACCAGGAGAAGGAGGAGGACTACGAGCTTAATCTGTATATCAGTACATTCGTGTCGGAGGATGCCCCGACTGTGACCACTATTCGGGTGCATATTACTGTCAAACCTCTGACTACACAGGTCGTTGAACCCCAGCCACCAGAGCAACAACAACCCACCATACAACCGTAGCCAACAGTGCAACAGACAACTCCTTCGGCTCCTGCGATTGTCAAACCCACCCCAGAACCAACAGGTGAAGTCGAAGAGGACAACCCTGAGTATGCCCTATCAAATAGAAACATCAAGAATCTTGCTAAGGAGATAGCGGTTGCCAGGAAGAGACTCAAGACACAAAAAAAACAAACAGGTAGGGGCAAGCACAAACTTATTCTTGACTCGTCCGACGATGACGAAGAACTCATAGCCACGGCTGTCGACATTGTCGAAGACGCCCGCGCCAATAAAGTGTCAGTTGAAACCCAGTTTCAATGATATATTGAGGCAGGCGCCCCAGAAGCAAGGCCCAAGAAAGCTAAAACACAACCGACGCCTGAAAACGTCGTCGACCTTATGTCGACCCCTTCTCCTCCATCCCCGACGCGTGTGGTCTAAGAACAAGCACCGGCAGAACAGTTGGACGACCCCATGGAGGACTATCAAAGAGAAATTCCGGAGGCACTAAGAGCCAAAGCAGACAAAGACGCTGAGCTTAGAGCCTTCTTCGCGACGCTTCCTACACTGTTCTAGTCAGCACAGACCATACGGACGACAACTCCTCTTAAAGCACACAAACAAGTCTATGCCCAAGAAACAACGACATTCACTAGGATCGACGACGGAGGCGACGTGATTGGAGCCATTCACTCTGTCACGGAGCCAATCGTCGCCGACGCCCAGAACGAACCACCCACATCACCGTCAGAAGCAGGTATCTCTTCTGAACAAAGCCCACCAAATAGTCCCGTCACCCTTCTGTCCCCCACTCCGTCTCCACATCCGCCACCATCATCTCCACCACCTCCGCCACCCCCTGACTCACAACCAAACCCACCATTAGCCTCACAGCTGGAAGAAGTCATACCAACTCCTCTAGCAGAAAAACCACCGTCCCCCATACCCCCTCCTCAAAAAGAAACTCCCCCGACTTCTCTCCCACCTCCCCAAACAGAGCAACCCTCGTCCTCCGTTCCACCGACTACAGATCCCACTTCAACTACTGTAGGTATCCAAAAGCCACAGACAGACACTCAAAAGAAAAAGAAAGACCATCATAGACCATCCAGCCTGAAGATTAGCTTAAAAGATGCAAGTTCGCTAACCGACTCAGAGGTCGGCCAACTGCTCAAAACCTTGGCCAAAGAATCAAAGAAGAGGACGGTCACCAAAAGTAAAGAGCTCAAAGAGAAGGAGGCAGAACAAGTCGAGTTTCTCGGCAAATGCAGGTCTCTCGCACAATCTGTCGGTCTAGGCCTGGTCGAAGATGCTACAGATCGACCTCTGGAAAGGGCATACCAGCTTTTCGAAGGCATGGTGTCGACCATACAAACACATCTCCAAGAGACTAAAGAAGAACAAAAGGAAGAGACTTC
Source organism: Pseudotsuga menziesii (assembly GCA_001517045.1). Lineage (NCBI taxonomy): Eukaryota > Viridiplantae > Streptophyta > Pinopsida > Pinales > Pinaceae > Pseudotsuga > Pseudotsuga menziesii. The sequence goes on from LPNX010923610.1 coordinate 644,599, forward strand.
CTGACTTCTCTTGAACCAGCACACTGCATTTTCGGAGGCTTACAAAGTATTACAGGACCATATGGAGGAATCCATTGTTACTGAGGAAGTGCTGAGAGACTGGCCTACTCATTATGGGCAATTCTATCTTCAGACCAGGTAGACAAGGCAAGGTATTTAGGCCTTGGAGGGACGTAAGTCGATAGAGGCAGAAATGAGGCAGACTATTGACGAGCAGATTGTGATGGAAAATAGCAAACTGCAGAAACTAGAACGAGAAGCTCATCAGTGGGTTCAGCAAGCCCTTCCAAACTTAGAGAAGGTCGACAATATCTGCCCGCAGATGAGAATACTCCTTGATACTACAGAAGAACAGAACCAAATGTTGGGTCCCAACATGGAGCACATTACAGAAATGCCCATGGCAAAAAATATGTCAGTACTGTCGAGTCTAACTACTCTAACAATCAACATTCAGAAAGTCTTGCAGACATGGACAGACTTCCAGCATCAACTTGCCGTCACTGCCCCAGCAATAGTCGAAGTTTGCGTCCAGAGAAGACCAACTATCCGTCTACACAGTCCACCTCAGTAGCAGTTTTGCAGGGTCCAACCAACATTAACAATTTTTGTACCTCCTTGTTTCTTCGGGACGAAGAAATGTTTTATTCGTGGGGGAGATGTAGAAGGAGCAAGTTGACATAAGTCGACTTGAACGAAGACCGACTTAGTCAGTGGACTAAGTCGATGGACCGACTAGTCGATCAGCCGACTACGTCGGTCGGCCGACTAAACTAGTTAATTAAGTCGGCTAACTAACAGTCGTGTCGGTTCACCGAACCGACAGGTAGTTATTTTGTAACTATTTGGAAGTTGTATATATTAGGCTGTTGAGCCACACAAGAACTCAGTTCAGTTCTGTGCTTTTGTATGAACTCATTGTAATAAAGTATTATGTTCTATCTTATCTGTTCTTGTCTCTTGTCTCTGTATATTTATATGTTTTAGTATGTATTATTGGTAACCTTATGTGATCTGTGAGATTACAACAATTACAACCTCCTCCTAGAGCATAGTTATATGTACACAATGAAAGTCGTCAACTTGACTATTTTCTAGACCATGATTGTTCCTCACGATGGAAATATAGTCAAAAACAACCAAATGATGTGTTATGACCCCAAGAAGCATGCCACTCCGAAAAACATCCTCCCCATAGTGGATAATGCCATTAACAACACACCCATTCCTTCACTAATTATCATCTCCCTAGGTGTCTTCAAATAATACCCGATGACTACCACTTTCTCAACATTTCCACCACCTCCAACAATGGTCCATATTTTAGATCATTGTACTCTTTCATCTGAAATACCATCAATCCAACAACCACAACCAATGTCAACTCCCTCCCTAATTCAACTACCCGATAATCAATAGGGATCCACACTCATCCAATGGATACCTTTTATGCTCCCACCTTCACTTATTATGATCACACCCATTGTTATCTAGAAATACACACCTCCTACACTGCTCCTCCAATGAAGCAAACAGGCGGTGATAAGGGGGCATCGCTTCTTGTATTAAGGACAGGATCGATGGAACCACTTCTTTCTCATGTGACTCAAACCGATGAGAATTTTAAGGCATAACACTATTTCAGCCACATTGTTACAGTGTATGTGTTTCAGCTGTAGCTGTTACAGTTGATGTTTTAACTTGGAGTTTACTGTTTCAGCTGCTTGGAACCAACCGCAACAGTAAATATGGAAAATACCCTCCTGAAGAACCAGTTGTACAACGCAAATCATGGCTTTGTTTGGTGATTTCATCACGAGTCAAGTAAAGGAGGATGTTACTCACAAAACCCATGTCTCGGATTTTCAAAATTATTTTCCATATGCCCAGAAATCGAGACGCGAGTCAAGGTGTTCTTATTTTGCATGCATGGATAACCATGGCAACGAATAATCAGTTTTAAAATCTCGATCTGTTGCCAACGATGTCAAGAAATCTCTTTCTGCTAGCCCAAAAATCTCAAGAGAAAATCCTCAATCCCTCATTTTTGTCTTGGTGATTTGATGATTAATAGGAGATGGCTAAACAGAGATGCATATTCAATGAACAGACCCAAGAATTTTGCAACAAACTTACCCAAATAACCTATTCACTGACCTATGAGAAAAATGGATGCATTTTGACCTAATTTTCTTGTTGCATTTCTTTCTTCAAAAGATATTTTCTATTAGTTACCACTATTTTCCTGTGAGTCACCATTTTTATTTTTATTTTTTTTTATTTCTTTGGACTGGGTGTGCCAAAATGGTGGGTGAACAGCGGAGAAGTGGGGAGAATAAAAATCATTGGACAATTAGCCATACATCTCAGAAAAATTTTAGCCATAGAGATCACAAAGCAATCGTTTTTCCTTAGGCCCAGTTTATTAAAAATTTTGCTATCGGTCCAATATGGAAATTCAGAAATATTTCAGATCTAAAAATTGTTTACTCTTGTGTAGGAGAAAAAGAAATTTCATTTGCGGATTTGACATGACTAGGTACAAGTTTTAGCGTGGCCATAAAACACAATTCAATCAATTGCAAGCGAGACACATATAATTTCGGCCACAAGTTCAGCCATCGGTTTTAGCTCAGAGTCATTGTTTCAGCTTGTAGGTATAGTTGCAGCTACTATTTTAGCATAGAAAAACTCAGTTTTGTTTTATTCACCTAATGTGTTTACTTTGCAGGTTCAAACCAAAACAAAAGTTGAGTGCCTAAAATAGTCAAACATAAAATTTTGTGCACGCAAACCAAGAACCAAGAAAAGGATTTTCATCCTGGAGTGTTTCAGCAATTGCTTGTTTCATCTTATGTGTTTAGCTACAACTGTTTCAGCTGAAAAAGCGTGTTTCAACCATAGTTGTTACAGCTGCTGTTTCAACTTGGATTTGCGTTGTTTCATCTTGGAGTTGTAGCTTCTTTTCAGCATTATAATTTCAGCGTTTGTTCAACTTAAAAATGAATTTGCAGACTAGTTTTATTTTACAAATTGAAAAAAAAATTAGCAAATGGAGATAATGAATTGCAAAATAAAGATGAAATCGATTAAGCATGTCGCAAAACATTAATTATTCATTACTGAAAATTTTAGAAAACATCCTACTTTCTGATCCTCGCGATCGCACGAAGCGCAGAGGAGAGCATACTTATTCTAAGTGAAAGTAAAAACTGAAAATAAAATTCTACCTACTCTATGCTAATTGGGAACTAGAAAATTGTTACGTGTAGTTAAATATCCAATGTAGCCATTCACGTAATAGCATTAAGAATATGTTTAGTGTTAATTTTGCAAATAGAAGATGAGAATAAACCAAAATGTGTGGAATTAATTGTTGTAACTGTGAATTAACTAGAAAAAAAGAAAAACTAAATTGTTCTAACCTTGTACTTGCTTGAAACCATCATTCGATAGGGCTTTCGTAGGCATAGTTCTCATTCCTCAGATCATGCTGCAACTCCTCGTGGTCCTCCTCGATCTCTTGTTCGCATGATTGTTCTCCATCAAATGTGCAGGATTCTTCATCTGTTTCTGGAGGAGTGATTAAGCTCTCGGCTGCTGTCAGGATCTCCTTTTCGAGAGAAGAGGAGATCCCTACTTTCGCAAGGATCTGAGTGAGCCGTTCCAAGCTTAAACTCATTCAATCATTTTGAAAAAGGGATTCTTACAGCACTCAAATCTAAATGAAAATTTTAAATAAACACTCTTGCTGAAACAAATTAAAAAAACACTCTATATAGAAAACAATTACTCTTCACAGTTGCCAAAATCAAACATACTTGCTGAAATTGAAATTCACACTTGCAAAATTGAAACACTCATTACAGAAATTGAAATTCACTCATTACATAAATTAAAATTCACACTCTAATGTACGCTTGCAGAAAAATCAAACTAAACTTCAATCCATCGTGCTTCCTCGGCAACGACGCTAAAATGTTGGGACGAATTGATGTTGTTTTAATTCCGTTGTAGTATTTCCTTAGCCATTTAATTTTTCAATCTGAGGTTCATAGGCTTACGAAGCATATGCAAAGTATATGCAGAACTGAAGCAAAATTAAGCTAATCTAACCCCCTGTGAAACTAATATTAATCTAATCTAACCCCCCTTAAGTTGAAACAAGCAATTGAATCTAATGCTGGAAGATGAAACACATAGCTGAAAGTAAATTGCATAAAATAAAGACAACATATGAAGAGCAACAAGACAACACAAGTGAGATCACATTAACAATAAAGCAATCTTAATTTACATCACAAGATTCAATCATAAATCATGAAAGCATCAAACCAAGATTATGAACAAAATCTAAGAATCCCCTTCTCAATATTACAAAGTCAAGACTAACTTCTACAATCTACTATTCTCTAAGATAATATAAGATCTAAAATATTCTAAGATAATATCCCATCACAAATGAAAAGAGAGCACTCTCTTTTATACATGAACTTCTTTGAGACGAAGATAACCATCTCATAATGAGAGATACACTATTCACTCAACCACTCAACTACTTTCCTATTATTACAAGATATGATCCCTTCAAATCCTCCACATATCTTTCATGAATTCTCCACATGTCTCTCAACCAAATCTCCATGATCTTCTCCTTAGAATATTCTTTGCATAACTATCTCCTTGAAATGGTGGAGGAGATATACGTGAAGTCTTTTCTTTGAATTAATCCTTCGCATATTCCTACACATTACAAAGCTCATCCATACTTTAAGATATTAGTGAAAAACATGTTAATTTTCTAATATTTAATCATAAATTCACTTATAATACTAAAAATAAATAAAGTGGAAATAATAAGGTGAAACCCACATATATGTATGGAAATGGTATGATAAAAGGTTAATGGGACGATGAAATGTGAGGAATAGCGGAAGATAAAGTGGATGAAAAAGTGACATTTCTGAGTCCCAACATACTCCCCAACTGAACTTGTTGCATGTCCTCATGCAACCGTGTATGGATCTGCTCAAGAACTTTTGGCATCTAAACTTTGGCTTTGATTGATGATGTCTTTTTAACAATGAATATTTTTAGGGTATGAAGTACATGAGTAACAACTAGCATTTCCTTATGGTTGGTTCTTGTGTGACAACCATGAATATAAAGAATGTTGGTTCTTGTGTTAACAACATTCATTTCATGATGTGAAATGCATGAGTAACAACTGACATTTTCCTTATGATTGGTTCTTGTGTGACAACCATGAATGTAAAGAATGTTGGTTCTTGTGTTAACAACCTTCATTTCGTCATCTGTTTTCTAGCTGCATAATAATTTAACCATATACTCACTGAAAATGATAAGCTATTAATGTGCATAGAAAGAATCATTGTGCATAATAAAGCCTCTTCTTTATCTTTATGAATCATGCCAATATGTATATAAATGTGTATGAAGCAAAGTGCAATAGATGATTTGTCAGAAAAGAAATGCTCGTGAATGGTAAATGAGATGAAAAATGGGTGATGGTGGTGAAAAGAATGGAATGATAGTAGTGAGTATGTATTGAATATAGTTCCCCCTCCCCAACTAATGTGGTTGCATGTCCCCATGCAACCTAGCATGGGCTGTGAAAGAAATGGTGAGGGAATTTTCCAAATTATTCATTGCTAGCATGTAAGGAATTGCATGATTAAATTTTAGAAAACAACATACCCCCACTTACCCAAAAAGTAGATGAACGATGCAATAGGAATGTAGCTAGTGCCACTGGATCGTGGAATGTGTCACTTCTATTGCAGTTGTTGTAACTACTAGATCATGGGTAGTGAAGGAATCAGAACTGTTGCTGCTGAATCATGGACAATATGTCGCAGCTATAGGATAAAAATGTAACTGTAAATGATGCTGCAGCTGTAACTACTGGAATTGTTGTAATGTGAAGTGGAGTAATCTAAACTCCTGCTGATAAATAATGGAAAATGTGGAAGGCAAAAAGTGGAACTATGGTACACTCATAGATCTGAAGTCATGTTTCTACAACTATTGATGGAGTCATGAGAAAGAATGTATAGTCTTCACTTGCTACAAAACCCGATGGTGTTAGCTGGAATATTTCACCCCCTGCGGACAGCAAGGTGTTCCACCGGTCTGAATGGTTCAGATCTAGAACAAATAGAGGATAGAGGTTGAAGACTCTCACTAGACACCGTATATACCTGGAATGCAATGCTTTGATAGTCACCGTATGTACCTACAATCAGCTCAACATGAAATAGATCAAAGCAACCAGAATATAATCTACTAATCTATGTTAGTGACTAAGGAATCCAACAACACACATGTGGAATCAAACATCAACAATATATGTTGGACAAAAATCAACTTACATTAAAGAAATATGAATAATTTTACAACCAAGCCTTAGTGTTGACATGCATCTCCATGAAACCAAGCATTCTCGTCCCCATAAGCTCCGAATCTAGCTCTCTCTATGCTCTCCAGTGGTATGGACCAAGTGATCAATCCAACAGCATAACAATACCTTAAGAGTTATCCCCCTCAACCATGGCCATAAGCTTGTATTTATAAGGCTAAATGGATAGGGATGTTTGAGAGATTAGTGGGTGAGGTGGCCTCTAATATCCTAGGATGGGGGATCTCAAGCTAAACTAACCCACAACAGTAAGGATAAGGGATATCTCGAGGCTTATCATCTAGAAGCCTCGAGAAACTTCTCTTTTTCCCTTTTTACCCAGGGTACCACGTTTCTCCTTCATTGATAGAGTGATTCTGGTAATAACCGCTTACGAATCAAGGGTCATAAGTGATGGCATCGCTTATGGGCAATAGGGGATGGGCGGTGCAAACAAGGGTACTGATTATGGATAAAGGGTCAAGCGCGGTGCTGAGAATTTGTATGAAAATATTGACAAATGATATGAGTTTCCACTCTAGAAGCTGAGATTCAGGGCAAGTAGGTATGTCAAATGTCTTATCACATGATGGTGACAGGATTTTGGTATAACAGGATGCCCCCCAAAGCATGAGTCTTAGAGGGATACAATAAACGAGAGCTTTGAGAGAACAAGTCATCGCCACGAGGTGAAAATGTCAGCTCGATCGGAGCATGTTGTCAAGTATGCATCTATAGTACATCAGTATGTTGACTCATAGACACAAGTAACCAATCTCATGGCTGCAGACCAATACAAGGAAGATCCATGAGAGGAATAAACAAGCATGGCTACTAGAATACAGTGTAGATCCATGTGAAAGAGGACTCAAACTTGGACATAGCTACTAGACATACAATGTAGATCTATGTCATACAGACACAAAGTTGAGCATAGCCACGACCATACAAATGTGGATCCATGCTAGATATAAAACTCCATCGCAACTTGGGAAAACAATGAGTGCTTTAAACATATACCCAGGGTCTTCATCTCGTCTTCCACAAATTATGATTCTATCCATGTGATTACAATGATCTGAAGTCGAACATCATAGAAACCACTTGATTACCAGTCAATGAGGTGAACCATTAACAAGTGCGAGGGAGATCACCATTAATGTCAATGATTCCCAAGGTACTATAGTACAATCTACTGAGTGTGAATAGATGTCCTGATGTTGAACACCCAGTTGACTCTATTAATCAAAGGTCAATGATGTGAACCTATGTCAAGAGTGAGAGAATATTTCATTAAGTCATACAGATTTCAAGGTAAAAAATATTGTTTCTAAGACTATTTCCCGGATGATAAGCTGATGTCGACGAGAAAAGTCTAGTCGAAGGAGGGCCATGGTGAGTCCCACATCAACGACACAAAACTCAGAACATAGTTCTGGAATGATGTGAATGTAGTAAGCATATGACTTACTCAAATATACTGACACAAAGACTGTGTAGACTGCAGAGGTAAACCTTTTTCAAATCCCCCTTGAACATCGGGTGGCACGACAAAAGACTTGGCAGCATGACTAGAATGGGACAGACACACAATACGACAGTGGACAATGCATTCTTTTGAAAGACTCAAAGGATTGACATGACTCATGAAAGTGGATCATCATGGAGATTAGCTGAATACCCAATTGACTGACATGATTGTGCAGACAAGTGCCATGTTCAAAGGTAATGACAAACAACTGCCATTATTTGCAAAATGATTCCCTTCCCATTTCCCCCATCATGATCGATGAGTGACTCTTTTCGGTTTTACGAGTTCAAAGAGGGTAGCAAACACTTGATAGAACTTGTCAGAAGACAAGTCCAGACTCATGTTTTATGAACCTGAGAGACGAGGGGTTCGTTCCCAAAACGGGTCTCTCAATGTTTAATTTTAACAAGTCCACTAAAAGAAAACTCGGTATCATTCATGTTTAGAGAGTCTGAACGAATACGGAAGAAGACTCCAAAGGGGTCCTTTTTTGTATGATTTAGTCTCTAAGGCTCGAAAAAGTGTAAAATCATACCTTAGAGAACTCTTCTAATCATGATTGGTTGGAGTGTTCTTTTTTCGTAAATAGTCCTATCCGAACCGAAAAAGAGATAACCTACCATCAGAAGGACGACTCTTCAAATACTTTTACGAGTTGAAGGAGACAAGTACTTGACAATCTTTTCATATTTAAGGATCCTAAAAAGAGTTTAAAGAGGACTCCATGAAGTTTATTTGCACAATGTCACTTTTTACAAGCCTAGAAAGATTCGAAAATGGACTCGACGATATTTTCATGTTTAAGGAGTCTGAAAAAGATGTGAAAAGAAGACTCCATGACACTTCCTTACACAATGTTGTTTTTTACGAGCCTAGAAAGAAACTTGAAATGGACTCAGACCTTTGATACTAGATTTTAATGAGTGTGAAAAAGTGTCATAATAAATGCTCAATGACCTTTTCTGTTTTGTGAAAGTGCGAAAAAGCCATAAAAAAAAATTTAAATCATTTTTGCTAGAGGTCTCCTATCCTGCAATAGTCTCATAAACAAGTGTTAAATTCACTTCAAAACTAGCATTAGGGATTACGACAGATAAATTTTGACTAAAACATGATTTTACATCAAAACTATAGCAAGTCAGACCCAAAAAATGCCTATATAAGTCAAGTAAATAGTAAAAAATCAAATCATTTCACAATTTACCTCTAGCAGAGAGCACTTGGAGCATTTTCTTAGTCAGATCTTCCACAGCTGATACCGGGAGTTTCCACCATCTGTTTTCAGCATCATTAGATGGAGGTAATAGCTAAGACCTTTATCTTCCATTTCATAGCATTTATTTTGAGATTTGGTGGGGTTTTGGGCCCATATGGCAAGCCCTAAAACTCAAAATGTGGGCACCATGGATACCCCTTACGGGATACGCGGTACCACCTGAGAACTACGCCAACAACACAGTGGACAGGCGGTGCCACTGCCTGTCTCCAATGGTGAACAGGCAGTGCCAACCATGGATAATTTAAACTAATAGTATGGGCAATATAACCTCATTCTTTTGATTTCTAATGATTTAAGGATGATTCTAATGCATACCATTATTGTTTTTGGCAGGTCTAGGTTGCTCAAAATATGGTGATATGGAAAGAAAGAACTCATGACAATGAGGATTCTGCTACCGAGAGAAATGTGGGTTTTATTGCTGCATTACGGGACTGTGGGCTCTTGAAGTTCTTCCGGAACCTAAGCATGGTGTCGCATGAACGGTTACTAGAACACATACTGCAAATGTGGAATCCAAAGTAGGAGTACTTCGAGGTGGGGGCTCACATACTTATAGTGGAGGTAGAGGATATCTACTTCCTAACTGGTCTATCGAGATAGGGTGCCCCCATCTCATTGACAGGTTCCCATGGCGGGGACATTACTACAAGAGAGCTTATAGATTGACACCATGCACCAGGGACAGGTACATCAGGGAAGAAGATCCCCATTAAGGCAGTGACAGATAGGGCTCTATGGACTGTCCCATTTACCATTCAAAGGGTGGTCAGGATTCAGGGTGTGCACCAGGCTTCCATGGCACACATGTTGTATGCCATAGAGGCTATGGCACCCACGGTGTTCAACTATGTGGAAGCAATCCTTCCAATCTTCAAGGATTAGCTGACTAAGTGTCGACAAGGAGAGTTGAAGTAGTTTGGCTTTGGTTCCATCTTAGTCTGCTTCTTCTTCGAGTATGTTCCACAGATGAGGCCACAGGTGACCTTTCGAAGTCTGAGAACACAGGACCCCCATATGTTGAGGTGGGTCTAGGACATGGATTGCACAGGAGCAGGTAGGGAAAAGGTGAAGTTTGGTGATCCGTATTTCATATGGCTACAGGATCAGATCCTCATGGTCGAGGACTATGCTTACGTGGGTACAAAATTCACAGGAGATCCCAACCTACCACTCCTAGCTGGCGGACAGTGGGGTGACATATATGAGAAGCAAGAAGCCCTAAAATGGATGAAACATTTTTATGTTTTTTATGTTTTATATTTTTTATGTTAAGTGATGAGACCTGTATATTCTCATGTAGATGTTGGAGCAATGAGACCTGGAGGAGCATCTCCATTGGATAGGAGAGCTAGAGCCCGCTTTGTACCACAGGGTGATGATATCACCGGGGACCTGGAGGAGAACTTGGAGAGGTTGACTTTGGACATCCCAGATGCTGACATAGATGATCTCCCGATGAGATATTAGAGATCCATAGCGGGAGTACCGGGTCGATTCAGTAGGCTTCTTCGTAAGGTAGCTCAAGCAGTGATGTGTTATCACGAGCACCACTAGTGTATGAGATATGTACTGAAAACTGATAGCTTCAAGATTTTGTATGATGATTTTTCCTGAAAGCCTACGTGCTTCAGAGGAGGTCTCAGGACCTATTTTTGTAAACTTTTTCGTATATATATATATATATATATACTTTTACATGGTGTTTATATGTTTCAAATGGAAAATGTGTTTTCTATGAGTTTTACATGTCTCTCAATGTTTATTTACAATGGACCATGTTTGATTTACCGTCATGAATGGGAAATATGCCAATCTAGGATGTAGTTAGCCAATGATTCAGAAACTACATTATGTTCCCTAGGGATATGCCTATAACTAATAGTTTCGAATGATCTTTCTAACAAACGCACTCTCCAGAAGAGGTGGAGGAGTACCGGGCTCCTAATGGTGTAGACATGGTTCAAATGGCAAACCACGAGCTGTGAGTCCATCAAGATTACTAGATAACAAACATCCTAGGATGCAATTTCGGTTAGAAGACTGATGACTACTTCATACTTGACGATGTTATTAGTAGCGGGACCTACACAAACCACTCCTGAACTGGCCAAATATTTAGCCGAGGAATAGAGAACCCAAGCATCCGAGGCGAGATTCAAGGTGTGGCGGAAAGCACCATCAACGACACCGTAGAAATCCATCTGCATGACCAAAACATGGTATAAACAGATGTGGACATGAAGCTCAAAACCATCTTGAAAATACTAAAAGCACACTGAAAGCCAATCAATATACATATATACAAGATACTACCCGAGAAAACCTAGGAACAGTACCTTTTCAGGTAAAACCCATTGCAAGGTCGCCCCAAAGGGATTCCATCATAATCAACGAGCTCGTAAGCTCCTTTCTCTACCACCTTAGAAATAATGAAAGGTCCCTACCACATGGACTCGAGCTTACCCTTCCCTAGTTTTTCATATCTTTGGTCATAATTCAAGACTAGGTCACCCTCGTTAAAGACACGAGGCTGGATGGATTTATCATTCTGCGCCTTGACGCGTTTCTTATGTGCCTCAATAGCAAAGGTGGCATCTCTGCGAGTCTCATCAAGGTTATTCAAGTATAAAAATATTTCTTCCTCTGCGAAAGTGTCTGGGAGAAGTTCGACGGCAAGTTGTAAAGATAGAATCTGACATTGGATGGGTAAGATAGCTGCATGTCCATAGACAAGCTGAAATGGCATGAAACCAGTAGCTGTTTTCACATAAGTCCGATAAGCCCAAAGAACGGAGAAAATAATGTGGTGCCAGTTGGATTTATGATCTCCAACCATCCGACGAAGCATAGTTTTCAAAACTTTGTTAATGGACTCTACCTGACCATTAGCTTGCGGATAATAAGGTGTAGAGTTTTCATGGCGAAACCCTAGCTTGGCACACATTTCCTCCATCATCTGATTACGGAAATGGGATCCGTGATCAGTAACGATGGACTGCGGAACTCCAAATATAGCTATGATATGATTGAACAAGAAGAGAGTGGAAGTCTTGCCATCTTCTGCATATGTAGGCATGGCCTCACCCCATTTAGTGAAATAATCAATGGCTACGATGATGTAACTATGCCCCCCGGCTGAGGTAGGCTTACAATGCATGAAGTCAATCCCCCATTTGGTGAATGGGCCAATGGCAATGATGGCATGTAGCAAAGCAGGATGGGTGCACTTTTTAGGATAAAAATGTTGACAAGGTGGGCATTTCTTAACAGCCTCATGACAGTATTTGAAGACAAAAAACCAGAAATAGCCAGTTCAAAGGATTTTCTAGGCTACAGCCATCCCAGATAAATGACTGTGACATGCTCCAAAGTGGCAATCATTCAACACAAGTTCATCATCCTCATGAGTGAGGCATCCCCAGAGAATAGAGTCAATCCCACGTCTATAAAAAGTATCATTCAGGATGAGGTAGTATTTCACGTGGTGATGGATACGACGGCGATCATCACGGGATAAATGCAGTTGAAAACGTTGTGTCTGGAGATATATAAGCAAATATCCATAAAAAGGATCAACAGTGCTAATAAGGAACAGGAATTCATTTGGAAATGAATCATTAGGCTCATATTTCGTTGTAGCAAAGGGGAGATCACACATAAGCTCTGCAAAAACCAAGGATTTCTTTGATGTGGCCTTGGCAAACTCCTGAAGGATGACAATCCAACGGGAGTACTTGCCCCCGAGTACTTGACGAGTAAGTATGTAGTACATCAGGTTCTGGTCTACCAATACAGTGGTAGTACGAAGTAGAATGTAATGTCGAAACTTTTGTACAGCAATGAATGTGGCCAATGCTAACTTTTCCACACATGAATAATGGATTTTAGAATCTAGGAGATTCTTACTGGCGTAATAAATCACGTGCTCCTGACCGTGGAGATTGTCCTGGGCTAAAACCATAACGATGGTAGTAGCAAGGGCAGCAATATACAAGAGAAAGTCCTTTGAATAATCTGGGGGGTGTATCATAGGTGAATGAGTCAGAGTGTGCTTAAGATTATCAAAGGCACGTTGGGCCTGGTCATCCCAGAAGAATGGTGTGTTCTTCTTGAGGAGACGCATATAACCGTTTGTTTTCTCTGCAAAATTTTACACGAAACGGCAGAGAAAGTTTTCCTTCCCCTGCAAACTTTGGAGTTCAAGGAGGTTGGTTGGGGCCGGTAGATCAAGAATAGTGGCAATCTTCAAAGGATTGATCTAGATTTCATCTTTGGATACCACAAAGCCTAGAAGACGTCCCATTTCAACGCAAAAAACACATTTATGTAGATTGAGCTGTATATTATAATGACGGCATCTCAGGAATATGTCTCTAAGATGACTAGGGTGGTCCTCCCGCCACTGTGAATGACCAGGGAGGTCATCAAGGTACGGTTCAACAATATGTTTGATATCATGAAATGCATAGGACATCGCACAATGGAATGTAGCTCCATCATTTTTTAGGCCAAAAGGTAACTTCTTATATGTAAATGTTCCCCATGGGAAAATGAATACCGTCTTATCCTAATCGGAGGGTAATATCTCAATCTGATTATAGCCAGAGAAGCCATCCATAAATGAAAACATGACACTTCCAGCGCAGTTGTTGATAATCTGATCGATGTGTGGGGTAGGAAAGTTTTCCTTGGGACAAGCTTTATTTAAATCCCTAAATTCAATGCAGACTCTAATGGTGCCTAGCTTTTTATTGACAGGGACAATGTTCGATACCCATTCTGTCAGGGGTACAGGATAAATAAACCTAGCTTTCAGAAGCTTTTCAATTTCATCTTTAATAGCTGTGGCTTTTCAAGGATGGACTTGCCTAAGTTTTTGCCTAACAGGTTTAGCCGTGGGATAAGTTTTAATCTCGTGGACCACAATGGAAGGGTCATTCCCTGGCATCTCTTCATAAGACTAGGAAAAAATATCATGAAATTCCTTAAAAAGTGCCTTATATGCTTCAGATTCATCTGCCGAGCAGTTCTGCCCAACATGAACATGCTCGATAACATCAAGCTTGGTTGATATGTCAATCGGGTTCATCTGAGTAATGTTGCAAAGGTTTCCTTCAGAATCTATATCTTGCAACAATATAGGACTTTGCAGAACATTGACAATATCAGTAGGAAACAAGGATGCACAATCATGGCTAACCGAACTGGTGTTGGGGAGGAACATGGATCTATGATGGTGATCCTCCAAAATGGGCTCATTTGTATTCATGATCTCTATAATGGACTCATCGGAAGGAAAAGTCTCAGAGAGATAGTCTAGAACTGGAAGAGAAGGTTCTAACCAGTATGGTAAATGGTAAGGGTTCGAAGCCACTAGATGAAGGTCATCAGTGTGATCATCGGAAAAGGTTTGAATGGTGTCATACATAGCTTTGTGTGGACTCAACAACATTTTTTCCCTTAGGCTCATAATCAAATGAGGCGATCATATGGACTGTCGCAGTGTCCATGCTAGGAGGAGTGGATGGAAAGATCCCCATAAGGGATGAATCCTTCAACATGCCTACCCCAATCGACTAGTAAGGAGGAGGGGACTGGCCTAACATGGGGATATTATTAGCCATGGAGGAAGTAATATCTGGCGTACAGAAATCAAGCTGATCAATAGTAACAATTCCCCCTAGATGCAGGAATTGGACTGTTCAAAACACTGTTGAGGCAACAGTAGTCATGGCATAGAACCAATTCCTTCCTAGAAGGAGGTTGTAATCTAAAGGGGCATCTACCACTTCTACTTGGATGGAAACAGTTTTTCCCCCTAGCTCGACCGCTAGGGCTGATATGAGACCATGGGGTTGGAAACATCATCTATCAAAGGCTTTAAGGGTCGTGGGTGATGTGACAAGCTCAAGAGAGTCGAGAGAATTCCAACAAATCAAAGATAACACCGAGGTCAAAGCTCCTTCATCTAGTACCGTTCAAAAGACTTTCTTTCCCACTACTTTCGTAATGATCTGAAAAGTAGGTTTATGCAGTAATCTAGGTTTGTAGTTCTCAACATTGAAATGAATCAAGTTAGTCTTATCCGGGTCTAAAGCTCCTAATGCAGTCAACAAGTTCTTGCACTGTGTGGGGAAACTTTTCAGCACTTCTAGGGTAGATATTGCACAAGGTGCCTGAGCAAGATCTTCAACCACATTATAAAATTGAGTAGGTCAGGAATTGGGATTAAAGAAATCCTTCCAAAGAGTACTCTTAGGTGGGAACAGAATCATGTCAAGAGTAGGCTTCTTGATAGATAAAGGGACAGTAGAAGAGGAATCCAGAGAACTAGTAGAGGTAACTTTCCCTGAAGAAGGTTGATCTTCTTTCTTATCTATGGGTTTATCATAACTATGACTTCGAGTTTGCAGATGGATGGTATCTAAGGACATCATACGAATTTCCTCTAATGAACTAGAGTTACCCTGATTAGACATATGGTCTATCAGTTGTTTTTGAGATGGAAAAGGATCTATAAGTACTATAGGTGCTGGGTTGGACTTCAAAACCTTGGATATTTCGTCTCGACGAGGACACTCCTTTGAAAAATGGTCACCACCACATGGCAGACAAGGATATTTTTCCTTCCTTTTCCCTTTGTCATTATCACCATTGGTTGGTCATCGAATCTCCTGTTAGTTTCTAGGTTTTTTATTTCTATTTCTACCTTTCTTTTTATTACCTGAGGTTTGAGTACTTTGAATAGAATTGACCTCGGCTGAAACCTTAGGAGTCGAAAGAGTAGGGGTGGTAGTTGGGTTTTGCTTGGCAGGTTTCACTGCGAACGAAAACTGGATTGAACCAACAATCCCATCAATAGGTACTTCTGCTGGTGGCTTGGCAGGATCAGTGCTGGGGTGAGGAGGTTGAGGAATCAGGTCATAAAGAGTTCCAAACTAGGAATAGACCAAGTCCAGGTACTGAGCCCGACTAATCGCCTTCTCTTTGGTAACGGCATCGCCCATAGCCACATCTCAGGCAATAGGAGGCAACAAGGATTTAGTGAACCAATCAGCTAGTAACTGATCCAGAATAGGGGCCTTAATAAGCCTTCTCCATCTGCTCCACTCATGAATATGATCAAAAATGTGGGGAGGTGTTCTGCCATAGATAAGTTAAAAGATCAGTGCCCAATTCATAACGAATAGGGAGCTGAAAGTGTGTAAGAAACACGGTTGCCAATGAGCCAAAATCCACAAACGAATGTTGTGGGAGTTCAATGTACCACTTCACAGCCGTACCGGTCAAAGTTTGCTGAAAGAGTCATAACCGAACGGAGTCATCCATGAGGGAGTTCGAAGAACACCACAAATGGAATGTCATCACATGGTTCTTCAGATCGTCTCCTTGCTTCCCATCGAATTTTGGAATGTCTGATGGTAACTTTATCGGAATGGGAGCCCACGAGGGATTATGTTGTATGGGGTCATTGATCAACTTGGACAAATTAGGTAAGTCCAAAGTTTCTAGGAAAGGTAACTGTCGGTTGGGATGAACATACTGGGAATATTGATATGGCATATAACTACTAGTAGGACCATAAGTAGACTGATAAACAGGCTGATGTGATGAAGAATTACTGGAAAATCCAATCGCAGGGGGTTTATTTCTAGGATTAGGACCATTAGGACCACTAGGGTCTCTAGGAGGAGGACCACCAGGGCCACTGGGACCACCAAGACCACCGGGACCACCAAGACGACCAGGAGGCAGACCACTAGACCCTCCAGAGCCCCCAGGAGGTGGTAAACCTCCAGAGCCACCAAAACCACTAGGAGGAGGGCCACTAGACCCTCCAGGGCTAGAAGACAGAAAGCCACCAGGTCCCCCAGGACCACCAGGGCCACCAATACCATAAGGAGGAAAGTTTCCATATCCTTCAGGATCGTTAGGCCCCCTAGGGGGAGGACCTCCATAGGGCAGTCCTCCAGCACCTCCCGTAGTATGTATAGGTATACCCCCCATAGCTAGCATGTAAGACCAGTTGATTTTCCCCCATGGTGTAAAAGTGTTACTAGGGTATGGAATTCCTATAGGATTGGATGGATGATTAATATTACCTATGGGTATTTGATAACCATAACCTCCAGATGATTGAATGGTTACAGGTTGTGCCCCTAAGGGCTGACCTGGACTGGATGAGGGATTAACCACATTAGTATGTGTGGGAGGGACATAAACTGTAGATGATTCTATGTTAAAGGTCTGCCCTTGACTAGGTACAATTTTGGTGTCAGATAGTGTAGGTCATGCTAGGGATTTCCCCCTGGCACTAGAAGGTACTAAAGAAATAGGAATTGAAGGTTAGGCTCCAAGCACAGAGTACCTGGGAAGATTAGGAACATACATAACATGAAAGGTGATAGGGGTGGTAATTTGACCTGGGTTGTGGGTTGTTATTAGACGATCTATAATCGGTTCAATGGGTCTCATAGAATCAGCCAGTGAATGATATCCCACAGGAAGAGATGTGGAACGTGCTGATGTTGGGCCTAATAGTTCATCGATCTGCTTGTCAATATCATGTGCATAGAGAATGGCAGCACGATATTGCCAACATTCTTCTTCATCTTCAAAAGACTTTACATGGATGCCAAATGAGGCAATGCCCTGTCCTATAGGTGTCTCCCAAAACGGAGCATTGGGACCAAAATCCAGACGGGTTGTATCGTCAACATGACCTTCCATGGGAGAATGAAACAATGTATCTCCCCGAGAAGGTTGTTGGACCAAGGGAGGTGAGTGTGAAGAATATGGTACTCCACTTTCCACAACCACATTCTCTCCCACTTGGGAGGTGGTAGCAGCTCCTTGGTCGATAGCTTCCATAGGATTTTCTCCTGAACCAGGAATAAAATCAAGTGGCAAGCCTTGTACTCTTCTGGATTGTCTTAATTCAGCCAACTTATACAGTTCTTAACTAACCTAGGGTCTGAAAATCTAGAAAAAACACCAAAAAACTATTTCCCTACACAAGCTATAGGTCACAACAAGCACACTTAAAATCATAGGAGGAGTTCAAAAGTCAGGTCTCTCACTAGGATTGTCAAGAAGGTGCCACTTGCGATATACCTCGAGGGTACGTGCATAGTAATATCCCCAAATGTTGTTTTTGGTGTATGGCTCTAAACAATATGGCCAAAGGGCTTTTCTCATATAGATAAGGTACCCTAGTGGGGTCTCCCGATATACTCAAGGTACGTGGGAGCTCGAATCGGTAGTAGTGTTGTCTAATGCATAACCGTACACAAGGGGCATTTCGATATACAATCGAGTACGTGAAGTACCTTTCTATATACCTCAAGGGTATGTGAAAGGCTGTTCGATATACTGACGGTACATGGAAGAACCGTGCGAGTCCCACGATGTAATGCTAACAAACAACGACAGCTCCTACACTTAATGATGCCCGAACACGTCTCTAACCTATCACTCAAGTTAATACGTAAATTTTAACCTACAACTACCATTAATTTTAACTTGTACGGTTAGGTGAATGCATGATGTTTTGACAGAAAAGTAAAACCATGCAGTATGCTGGTGCAAAATGTTCACTTTACTGTTTAGTATGCCTACTTACGGGAGGGAAAGAGAGTGTTTTCATTTTGTTTCAAAAACCAAAAATACTTCCATGCAACAGTCATGAACATCAAATCAAAGACAAGCAATCACTTTACCAAACCAATTTCTCTTTTCCAAAAGAAAAAAGAAGGCGGAGAAACTCTTTTCCTAAAAGAAAAACAAGAAGCACACCTATATGCAAATGCACTCTATTTTTCAATTTTCTCAAAACATAAGCAAATCTAACTTAAAACTACCATTTTTTTTTTTTGATCGAGATAGTTCTTAAATGCATGAGAGACGAAAGATCATAAAGGTCCTGAAAGCTTATAAAGCCAATCAAAAAACCAATACCCAACGCTCAATGATGATGTCCTAGTCTCAGTCAAAAAATTTATTTTTTAAAGGAAGGAAAAAGAAGTTTACTATGCAAATAAGAAATGAAACCTAGAAGCTAATCTAGTGTTATTCTTTTAGTCTATATAGTAGAAATGAAAAGAGATTTTAATAACACCCTAATCTTTTCAAAAAACAAGAAATCCTTTCGTAAACACAACCAACAAGCATAGAAGTGGATGAACAATCAAAAGACCTAATCAAATTTTTGAAATTCCACTCAAATCAATCTTAAACCATAAAATCTCAATCCACAAGCATCAAATTCAGTAACACAAGTCTGATAAGCAGGACTGAAAGCAACAAAATCCAAATTTTTGTGAAGAAAAATAAGGACAAAAGGCTTTGGAATGATGCCTACCTGGCACCGCGCTTCTCAAGTGTTGACAGAGCATTTCGAACACAACACCGCTTCTTGCCAACAGGTTACAGGAGGTGGCACCGCGTACTACCCACTTTGTTCAAGCGATGGCACCGCTTCTCGCACACAACATAGGCACAGTTCCCTGTAGATAAACAAAACACAAGAAGAACAATGGAACAAGTCAGAAAAATACTAGATTAGGGAAAATACTGTTGAATTGAGTATGGAAACAGAGCATAAAAGACCAAAATGACTCAGATCTAAATAGATCTGGAGGTTTCAAACCCAAACGAATTAAGTCAAAAAGTAAATCTGACTGAAGAGAGTTGAAGAAGGATCCTATATTTGGACAAGAGTTGCAGATTGAGGAAGATCAGAACAACTGATATAACTATTCCCCAGTGGAGTCACCAAATTTGTTAGCTAGAATATTTCACCTCCTGCGGATAGCAAGGTGTTCCACCGGTCTGAATGGTTCAGATCCAGAACAAATAGAGGACAGAGGTTGACGACTCTCCCTAGATGTTGTAGATACCTGGAATGCAATGCTTTGATAGTCACCTTGTGTACCTGCAATCAGTTCAACATGAAACAGATAAAAGCAACCAAAATATAATACTAATCTATGTTAGTGACTAAGGAATCCAACAACACACATGTGAAATCAAACATCAACAATATATGTGGGACAGAAATCAACATGCATTAAAGAAATATGAAGAAGTTTACAACTAAGCCTTAGTGTTGACATGCATCTCCATGAAACCAAGCATTCTCATCCCCATAAGCTCTGACTCTAGCTCTCTCTATGCTCTCCAATGGTATGGACGAAGTGATCAATCCAACAGCATAACAATACCTTAAGAGTTCTCCCCCTCAACCATGGCCATAAGCTTGTATTTATAAGGCTAGATTGATAGGGATGGTTGAGAGATTAGTGGGTGAGGTGGCCTCTAAGATCCTAGGATGAGGGCTCTCAAGCTCAACTAACCCACAACAGTAGGAATAAGGGATATATCAAGGCTTATCATTTAGAAGCCTCGAGAAACTTCTCTTTTTTCTTTTTTACCCAGGGTACCATGTTTCTCCTTCATTGACAGAGCAGTTCTGGTAATAACTTCTTATGGACCAAGGGTCATAAGCGATGTCACTGCTTATGGGCAGTGTGAACACGGGTACCGCTTATGGATAAAGGGTCAAGCGTGGTGCTGGAAATTTGTATGAAAAGATTGACAAAGGATATGAGTTTCCACTCTAGAAGCTAGGATTCAGGGCAAGCAGGTATGTCAAATGTCTTATCACATGATGGTGACAGGATTTTGGTATAACAAATGGTACAATTCTAGTCATGCGAATAAATGTGTCGAGGTCGAGCATGAAGAGAAATCATTGGATTACCAGCCATTGATGAATGTCGTTAACTAATGCGAGGCAACTCACCAGTGATGTCAATGAGTGCCAAGGTACCCAAGTACATCTTGAGAAGTGTGAATAGATGTGCTGATGTTGAGCCACTTTCAAGATCTGACGATCAAGGGACATTGATGAATTCCCATGATTGTCAGGGAGAGAACTTGCCATTAAGGCATGCAAGCCTCCAGGTACTCAAAATGAACTCTAGTTTATGTCACAGATAAGGTGCTGAGGTCGATGGGAAAATACTTGTTGAAAGGTGGGCCTTAAGGAATCCCACATCAGTCAACGCGAGTTGGTATAAAAATATTGGTAGGACTATAAGTGAAAAGATCTCACAATCAAGCAATGGATATGGCAAGGCTATGTAGTCATGGAAAGGGAGATAATTTTATTCAGAAGGAAAACTAGAATGGCCAAATGAACTGAAAAAGATAAAAAGATGTATGCAATTCAGAAAGATAGGCATGTGTGAAGTCATGATAGATAAAGCGATGGAAAGTGGACTTCAAGACATGGATGGTGAAGGTGCCCTGAAGGAGAAATATGGAGAAACAATCATGATGCAAATGAGTTTATGGATGATTTCTATGTAACAACCAACATTATGATGTTTATCAGCAAACGCCATGAGTAACAGCTCCTTCAGGTTGTCTATCAAAGCATTTTTTTTTTTAATTTTTGTGTTTCTTTGGAAAGTCACTTCAGCAACAAAATGAGACTGCCTCTGAAACCTAGAAAAAACTTTAGTACAAAATCCTGCATGAAAACTTATTAGTGAATATGTATTGAATATAGTTCTCCCTCCCCAACTGATCTGGTTACATGTCCTCATGCAACCTAGCATAAAAATTGTGAGAAGTTCGTGAAAGAAAACATTTTATGCAGAAAAAAGTACATAAGCTACAAAGAAAATTACCTATTTCCCGTGCTAGTTTCATCTGATCATAGTTGTAACAACCCAGCCAGTTGCAACAACAATGGCTGCGACACACAGCGGTGACGACCAGTTGCACAACAACTAGATGCAACAAGCCAACTGCAACACCACATAGTTGTGACAACCAGTTGCACAACAACTAGATGCAAAAAGCCATCTGCAACACTCAGTTGTAACAAGTGTAGCTGCAACACACAAGAAACTTTCATAACAAATCACTTCAACAGAAAAACTAATGATCTTCGAACCTAAAAAATGATAGTACTAAACCTGCAATCAAACTTGTGAGATTATTGTAAAATGCAGGAATTAGTACGAAGGCAAGCGAACTGAATTTCAAAAATAAAGTGCATTTTTTTTTCTTTGTCTTTGTGTGCTGTCAAAGTGACTTGAAGAAAACAAATAATCATAAAGCGTAAAATTCATGCATTTGTATTGTTTTCAGGAATGTAAGAAAGTCCATTTACAAATATTTTTTTTTTTTTATTTTTTTTTTAAAAAATGTAAAACAAAAACAATAATTTTTATATTTTATTTTATATATTTTTCTTGTTTTTGTTTTATTTTTACAACACACCAAACTAAAATAAATACAAAAATAAAGAAAAATGGAAAAAATACTAAAAATTAAATTTATCTGTATATGCGTTCATGGGAATTCATGTCTCAACATTGAACAAAACATTGAAAATTTAAAAAATTTAATAGCTGTAACAGCCAGTTGCAACACCACCTAGATGCAACAACTGGATGCAACAGCCAGCTGTGACAGTGGCTCCAACAATGGCTGCAACAACTAGCTGCGACAGCAGCTGCAACAACCAGCTGCGACAGTGGATGCAACAACTAGCTGCACCAGCGGCTGCAACAACCAGCTGCAACAACCGGCTGCAATGTATCAATCTATTCCCTCCAGCGGTTCTGAGTTATTATGTTTCATTGTCATGCATGCATAGAAGAAACCAAGTATTGGGGATTGAATCACACAGAAATTAAACTCATCCATACTTCGATCACCCACCAGTTACATACAGAAAGCAAGTTATAAACACACAGAAAAAGATAGATTCATCTATTGTATTTTGTAATTCATCATTCACATGTAATAGCATAGAGAACCGTTTCTTTCGAAGGTCAATACTCCTAGAAGTAGCTGTATTTGTTGCCTCTAGTGCAGCAATTTCTTTCTTAAGATCCGATATTATTTTCTGGGTTTCTGAATGAGATGGTTGTACTGCAATCAATCTTCTAATTGCTTCGCACTCTTTTTTTCTATGCTACCATTTGATTTTACTTTCTTCAAGCTATTTCTTTAAGTCCTCTATATCTGATTGGGCCTACAAAATCTGTTAACTAAGTTGTTCCTGCAACTCATTGGCATTGTCCTTCTCATGTCTATTCGCATCAATAACTGCTTCGATCCTTAGAACAGGTTGTTCAAAAGTAGTTATCTCTTCTAAAAATGACTTGTAGAGCTTCCATAATACAAGGCCAATCGCCATAATACTGGAGATGTCAACTGTTCCTTGCAACCGATGTTACAGTAAGCAAAAATGTTACTATGGAACGTGAAACGATGAAATTTGTTGGCCGAGTAATTTTGTTCTTATTTTATTGATGCGGCAGAGTTAAATTTCTACAAGATGAAGTCATGAAGGATAATTCAAGATAGGCGTGGATATGACTCAAACCGATGAGAATTTTAAGGCATAACACTATTTCAGCCACATTGTTACAGCTTATGTGTTTCAGCTATAGCTGTTACAGCTGATGTTTTATCTTGGAGTTTACTGTTTCAGCTGCTTAGAACCGACTGCAACAGTAAATCTGGAAAATATCCTCCTAAAGAACCAGTTGTACAGCACAAGTCATGGCTTTGTTTGGTGATTTGACTGCGATTTGGGTAAAGGAGGATGTTACTCACAAAACCCATGTCTCAAATTTTTAAATTTCTTTTCCATATGCCCAAAAATCGAGACGCGAGTCAAGGTTTTCTTATCTGGCATGCATGGATAACCGTGGCGACGAATAATCAGTTTTAAAATCTCGATATGTTGCCAATGATGTCAAGAAATCTCTTTCTACTAGCCCGAAAATCTCAGGAGAAAATCCCGAATCCCTCATTTTTGTCTTGGCAATTTGATGATTAATAGGAGATGGCTGAACGGAGATGCGTATTCATTGAACAGACCCAAGCATTTTGCAACAAACTTACCCAAATAACCTATTCGCTGACCTATGAGAAAAATGGATGCATTTTGACCTGATTTTCTTGTTGCATTTATTTGTTCAAAAGATATTTTCTGTTAGTTACTACTATTTTCCTGTGAGTCAACATTATTTTTATTTTATTTTTTTTAATTTAATTTCTTTGGACTGGGTGTGCCAAAATGGTGGGTGAACAGCGGAGAAGTGGGGAGAATAAAAATCATTGGAGAATTAGCCATACATCTCAGAAAACTTTTAGCCATAGAGATCACAAAGCATTCGTTTTGCCTTAGGCCCAGTTTATTAAAAAATTTGCTATTGGTCCGATATGGAAATTCAGAAATATTTCAGATCTAAAAATTGTTTACTGTTGTGTAGGAGAAAAGGAAATTTCATTCACCGATTTGACATGACCAAGTACAGGTTTTAGTGTGGGAAGAAAACACAATTCAATCAATTGCAAGCGAGACACATATAATTTTAGCCACAAGTTCAGCTATCGATTTCGGCTCAGAGTCATTGTTTCAGCTTGTAGGTATAGTTGCAGCTACTATTTTAGCATAGAAAAACTCGGTTTTATTTTATTCACCTAATGTGTTTATTTTGTAGGTTCAAACCAAAATAGAGGTCGAGTGCCTGAAACAGTCAAACATAAAATTTTGTGCACGCAAACCAAGAACCAAGAAAAGGATTTTCAGCCTGGAGTGTTTTAGCAATTGCTTGTTTCATCTTATGTGTTCAGCTACAGCTATTTCAACTTATCTGTTACAGCTGTTGTTTTAGCTTGGAGTTGCAGCTGCTTTTTAGCATTATAATTTCAGCATTTGTTCAGCTTAAAAATGAATTTGCAGACTAGTTTTATTTTACAAATTGAAATTTTTTTTAGCAAATGGAGATAATGAATTGCAAAATAAAGATGAAATCAATTAAGCATGTCGCAAAACATTAATTATTCATTACTGAAAATTTTAGAAAACATCCTACTTTCTAATCCTCATGATCGTACGAAGTGCGAAGGAGAGCATACTTATTCTAAGTGAAAGTAAAAACTGAAAATAAAATCCTACCTACTCTATGCTAATTGGGAACTAGAAAACTATTCGTGTAATTAAATATCCAGTGTAGCCATTCACGTAACAGCATTAGGAATATGTTCAGTGTTAATTTTGCAAATAGAAGATGAGGATAAACCAAAATGTGTGGAATTAATTGTTGTAACTGTGAATTAACTAGAAAAAAAGAAAAACTAAATTGTTCTAACCTCGTTCTTGCTTGAAACCATCGTTTGATAGGGCTTTCCTAGGCATAGTTCTCATTCCTCAGATCATGCTGCAACTCCTCGTGGTCCTCCTCGATCTATTGTTTGCATGATTGTTCTCCATCAAATGTGCAGGATTCTTCATCTGTTTCTGGAGGAGTTATTAAGCTCTCGACTACTGTCAGGATCTCATTTTCGAGAGAAGAGGAGATCCCTACTTTCGCAAGGATCTGAGTGAGTTGTTCCAAGCTTAAACTCATTGTTAAATCATTTTGAAAAAGGGATTCTTACAGCACTCAAATCTAAATGAAAATTTTAAATAAACACTCTTGCTGAAACAAATTAAAAAAAAAGCACTTTATACAGAAAACAATTACTCTTCACAGTTGCAAAAATCAAACATACTTGCTGAAATTGAAATTCAAACTTGCAGAATTGAAACAGTCATTGCAAAAATTGAAATTCACTCATTACAGAAATTAAAACTCACACTCTAATGTATGCTTGCAGAAAAACCAAACTAAACTTCAATCCATCGTGCTTCCCCGGCAACGGCGCCAAAATGTTGGGCCGAATTAATGTCGTTTTAATTCTGTTGTAGTATTTTCCCAGCCATTTAATTTGCCAATCCAAGGTTCATAGGCTTACAAAGCACATGCAAAGTATATGCAAAACTGAAGCGAAATTAAGCTAATCTAACCCCCCGTGAAACTAAGACTAATCTAATCTAACCCCCCTTAAGCTGAAACAAGAAATTGCTAATCTAATGCTGGAAGTTGAAACACACAGCTGAAAGTAAATTGCATAAAAGAAAGACAACATATGAAGAGCAACAAGACAACACAAGTGAGCTCACATTAACAATAAAGCAATCTTAATTTACATCACAAGAATCAATCATAAATCATGAAAGCATCAAACCAAGATTATGAATAAAATCTAAGAATTCCCTTCTCCATATTACAAAGTCAAGACTAACTTCTACAATCTACTATTCTCTAAGATAATTTAAGATCTAAAATATTCTAAGATAATATCCCATCACAAATGAAGAGAGAGCAATCTCTTTTATACATGAACTTCTTTGAGAAGAAGATAACCATCTCATAATGAGAGATCCACTATTCACTCAACCACTCAACTACTTTCCTATTATTACAAGATATGATCCCTTCAAATCCTCCACATATCTTTCACAAATTCTCCACATGTCTCTCAACCAAATCTCCATGATCTTCTCCTTAGAATATTCTTTGCATAACTATCTCCTTGAAATGGTGGAGGAGATATACGTGAAGTCTTTTCTTTGAATTAATCCTTCACATATTCCTACACATTACAAAGCTCATCCATACTGAGATATTAGTGAAAAACATGTTAATTTTCTAATATTTAATCATAAATTCACTTATAATACTAAAAATAAATAAAGTGGAAATAATAAGGTGAAACCCACATATATGTATGGAAATGGTATGATAAAAGGTTAATGGGACGACAGAATGTGAGGAATAGAAGAAGATAAAGTGGATGAAAAAGTGATATTTCTGAGTCCCAACAGTGTTCCCCCATTACATAAAAGCTAGAGGCTTAACTCCAGTGTGATATCTAGAGGCTGGAGCCATGCCCCCCCATTTTACCTAGGATGGGAAGAAGCTAACTAGAATGGGAAAAGCCACAAGCATGGGGGACATTCAGGGAATTCTGATGACTAGGAATCACACGATAATCAGGTTTAATGAAGGAATGTTGGTCAACGGTCACAATATTCTCATCATGGAGAAAATACATCACTCAAAAGAGTATGGACACTACATCTTTCATGGTGTAAACATAATCATTCCCAAGGAGAAGATTAAAATCTAAAGGAACTTGGATTACCATAACATCGATACAGACAATTTTTCCTTCCAAAGTAATAGGAAACTGAGGAAGGATCCCTTTTTCAACAATAGTGCAAAGTATGCTCTTAGAAGTAACTCACACGGCTATCTGGAAAGGGACACTCGAATGAAGACAAGGTTTTGTTAGGTTACTCCAGTCAAAGTAAATAACCTCACTACTTGAAGAGGGGTCTGTCGAAAGATACAAAATTTCCTCTTGCATAGAACAATCAGAACGAAGCATAAAAACTTCAGTAGTTTTCAGTTCATTCTCTACTAGAAGAGAAGAACAAGATGAATATTTGGTCAAAGTGACTACTTCAGTCTTAACACTCTCTGATCAAAGAGTGGGATCGGGTGAAGATGACGTCGACTTGACCACTTTAACTTCACTCTTCAAAAGAAGAGTGGGATCAACCATAGATGAATCTGAATTGACCACTTCAACTTCACTCTTCAAAGGGAGAGTGGGATCGACCGAGGATGAAACCGAATCAACCACTTGGCCAACCAGTGGGGGTTCAAGAGACAACTTACGATAACTTGTTGGAAGTTTTTGATGAGAAATAGTAACATCTTCCAACAAATTAGAAGCTTCATCCATGAGAGGACAAAGGTAAGTAAAGTGCATGTCCTTACAAAGCAAGCAAAGATTTCTAACTTTACCCTTCTGACTCTTAACCACGAAGTCACTGGTTGAGAGGGGATCATCAGTATGATGACCAGATACTAATAACATCCGTTACCGAGAAACCTTAGACCACTCTTCTAAAACTAGGGCTACAACATGACAATCTGTCAAAAGGTGATCAACCTTGAAAATCCTACAAGGGAATTTGGGCTTACATAGGCTTTGGGTGTGCAGATCAACACTCTCTGCAACGGGAGGAGTAATTGGTTGAGACTTGGTTTTTTGTTTCCTTTTCTTCTTCTTAATCTTCCTTTTCTTCTTCTTCTTATCTACCTGACTACTAGTACTACAACTTTCAACAGGCGAAGAATGAGAAATGGGAGAAAACACATATGGTGAAGAAGAAGAGGGATCAACATGAGTTTTATGCTCTTGCGATGAAAGGATTAGGATCAGAAGCAACTAGTGTACATGGGATAACTAGACTGGAGAATAACCAACAGGTAATCCAATAGTCAATCCAGGAAGGCTTAACGCAGCCATGAGAGGAGGACCAACATCCCCATATGGAGGGAACACAAAAGACATGCTTGGTAAGGGACTCTCTTGTTTGGTAGTCCTGGAAGGAAAATCCATAACTATGTAGCAAATCTATCTCTCTCTTATAAAAAAAATCCTAACTGTACAGACAAGAAGTGCTAATCAAACTAAAGAAGCAAGCAAAATATGTGAGAGGAGAGGATCAAAGGTCTAGAACCTCATGGGATTATCAAGGCTTCACATCTAGTGTGATGCCAAGACAGCCAAAGGGTTAACTTGGATGGTCTCGGGATTCCTAAAAGTGTCTCTTGATATACGCAAGGCACATGGGAGCTCAAATAGGTAGTAGTGTTGTCTAATGCACAATTTTCCACAAGGGGCCTTCTGATATACAATCGAGTACGTGAAGTACCTTTCTATATACCTCAAGGGTATGTGAAAGGTCGTTCGATATACCGATGAACATGGAAGAACCACGCGAGCCCCGGGTTGTAGTGCAGACAAATTAACGATAGCTCCTACATTTTACGATGCCTGAACACATCACTAACCTATCACACAAATTGCTAAAAATTTTAAACCTAAGCTAGTGCTTAATTTTATCTTGAACGGTTAGGTGGATGCATGAGGTGAGGACATAAAAGTAAAACCATGCAATATGATAGTGCAAAATTTTCACTTTCACTTTCAAAGTATGCCCTACTTAAATAAGGGAGACAGAGATTCAATTTCTTTGAAACATAGAATAAATCCCATACAACAATGAAACAAATTTCTTATATGATATGTTCCTAACTAAAAAAAACAAAAGCTTCTCTTTTGAATGGAAAGAGAAGTGAGATCTCTAATGAAAAGCAAGAAAAGATAATACAACTTTTATACAAAAGTGTTCATATTTTTCAACTAAAGCAAGAATGAAATAATAGTAACATTCTACAATAACTTTTATATGGATTATTTCACAATTTTTTAAAAATGAAAAAACCATACAAAAATCATGTATAGCAAAAGAAGAAAAACTGAAATGAATATTTTCTTGTTCTGTTAAAGAAGACACAAATCAAATATCTAACAAAACCAAGTTTTATTCAAAGCCAACTATGAAGTTTTAAAGACTAACATCAATCACAATTCTTGAGAATACCTATGGATTCATATATGCTCAAGTTTGATTGAGTTTTCTGTTCAAAAATGAATTGCAGAGTTCAAAATAAAACTGTAACAATCTGAAAAATGCATCTCATATACCAAAAGAAGCATTCAAGAATCAAATACCAAAAAGGGCTAAGAAGAATACACAGCACCACTTCTTGTACACAGAAACAGAGAGGTGGCACCGCCCCTTGTACACAGCAATAGAGAGGTGGCACCGCTTCTTGTACACATCAAAAGAGAGGTTTCACTGCTTCTTGTACATAGTAGTAGAGATGTGGCACCGCTTCTTGTACACAGCAAAAGAGAGGTGGCACAGCTTCTTGTACACAGAAACAAAGAGGTGGCACCGCTTATTGAACACAACAAAAGAGAGGTGGCACCGCTTCTTGTACACATCAACAAATAGGTGGCACCACTTCTCGTAGATTCACACCAGGGAATTACCAGGTCCAGCACCGCTTCTTGGACACAGAGAAAGGGCAGTGGCACCACTTCTTTAACACAGAGGAAGAGCGGTGACAGCTACAGAACCGCACTTATAATGTAGCTCAAGAGCTCTGCCCGAGATGGTGATTTGAAAAATAAAAAATGAAATAGAATAGTAAGTTATAGTCAAATAAATGGACCTAGACAATCACCAGAAGACCCAATGAACCAAAAACATGAAGATCCAAAGGAATACGAAGGCAAACCAATCAAATTCAAAGCAGATCTACAGATCTATGAATGGAAAAAGTAGATCTATAAATTGAAAATGAAGGGGGAGGTTTCAACTTACCAATGATCCAGAATTCGAAGTAGTCCCCAGTGGAGTCACCACTTTTGTTAGCCGGAAATACACACCTCCTCCAGACAAGAGATGGTTCCTTGGTCTGAATGGTTCAGATCTAGAACAAAACACAAACACAAAATGCTAGACTCTCCCTAGATCTGGTTCATCACTAGAATATGATGCCATAATATTTTTCTCAAACGTTGTCCTCTCTATACCGGAAGCTTACTGCAGAAGAACTCATAAAAGATAGAAGACAACAAAGAAAACATGATAGCATACAATATAATCAACTATATCTATGTTTGTGACCAAGGAATCAAGCAATAAATACATATAAAATAGTACATATGGGAAAGAAAATACATTCTTTATTAATAAATGATTGGAGAGACTACAACCTTCATGCCTTGGTATTGAGAGTTCCTTCCAATGGCTCCTTGCCTCTAACTTCACCTTGCCTCCAAAGACTCAAGAATGATTTTGACAGAGTTTGGGTATGAAACACAATTCTTCCTCTTTTGTCCCATGGGGGGTGAGCCAATATTTAAAGGCATGGGAGGATAGGTATGGTTGAGGATCCAATGGGTGATGTGGAGATTAGATCCTAAAAGGGAGGATCTTAAGCTCCATCTGGTCCTAAACCATAGGGATGAGGCTCCATGAAGGTCAACTTTGAAAATACTCTTGAAACTTCTCTTTTTTCCTTGAAAACTCGAGCACCGCTCCTCTAATGAAGAAAATAGGTGGTGATAAGGGGGCACCATTTCTTACACTAAGGACAGGAGTGGTGGCACTACTTCTTGCTCATGTATCAGGAGCAGTGCTGACTTGGGTAATGCTTTTTTTCAATGGGAGAGGAGCGTTACCAGCTCAACACAGGGAAAAATTGCAAGGGGATAATATGAACCTTCATTTATCTGGGGAAAACTTTGATGGATTGGAGCAGTTAAGGGAATGCCTTTCTCATAACATGAGGGTGATGATATTTCGTTATAACACCCATCATGGAAACCCTCAACTTTCCAGGTTTAACTTTAGGCATATAACTCTGGTACCTTACACCTCTAACTCCACACATCATTTTGACACCAATTCAACCTATAAACACTGTCAACCACCCACTTCCTAGTGTATCCTTGACCATGGAAGACCCTTTAGTTTCCCCTCGTCCAGCTCCTAGTAACCCCATGCCTCCCCCCAAGAAGAAGGTAGAGAGAAACCCATCCAACACCAATCAAAGTAAGGATGGAAGCACACCCTCCTCCACTTTGAATTGCACACTACCCCCTTGTGCATTATGTGACATTACAAGTCATGCTACCTAGAACTATTATCAAGTTCCAATCCTACAAACATATGTGAAAATGCTCGATGAGGACAAGAATGTTCATATGTTCCAGGTCCCTAACCCCAACCAACCCAAGAACAAGTCTCTTCAAATGAACTACCCATTCAAGATCTATAGACTTTACCATCACTACTCACATCATTTCACTAAATTAACCAAATACCGCTCTATTTTAGCTAACCTGTGCAAGCTCTCTTTGGAAATTGAGATCATTTTCGTAGAAGATATCCACTGCCCAATATCCTCTTCATGCAAGATGAACACCATTTATTTAATATTGTCCTCTAATGAGCCTTCCTCATCATCCCATACCACTATGAGTGTGTCGATGAAAATGAGACCCTACAACCTATATGTTTGAACCTTCTAAACCAATGAGGAAATCCCATGCCTTCAGCCTAGGGGAAGGCATCCAAACCTTCTACTCATCCTCTCCATCCTCATGAGTGATACTAGGGGCATCCAGTCCAACGTAGACATCCCCCATAATCATATCACCAAGATAGCTTGCCACCATGGCTATCCACCTCATCATACACCCCCCTTTGAACCATAGTTTCACAATGCCTTGTCGATATCTCTTCACTAGAGAATATTCACCCCATCGAATGCTCTAGACAGCTAGGGGGCATGACTGAATACCTTGACCTTAGAATAGAGGGCAATCACTCATTTTGACCATGCCCTGTCACATATATCTCGGTACTTTAATGAGCCCGTAGCTCCTCACCACACATATGTGATCCATAATCACAAACCCTATTCCCAAAGCATGGGAACAAGACCTTAACCCTACTCACCTTTTCACATGCATGATCTCGGTTGTTTCTTGAGGTCACATGTCATAGTGCATCTATTTGTTTCACCATTTGCATGATTAGAATCCGTATTCTATGCCTTTTGTGATTAAACAAACCTTTTCTCATAATCATTGAACTTTCTTTGGGCCACTTTCTAGGTCTGCCTTGATTTGTGTGTCATCATGCGAGTTGTGTTTGATATGTGTTTATATGCATTCTTTATATTCCATACGCACATTTATGCTTGGGTATCCTTGTTGTGTGTACATATATCAATTACGTTGCACACCTCATTGTGATACCGACCATTTCTACAGGTATAATCCCTTAACTAGCATATAGGACATCATCCCCACCGTCAAGTTGATGAATTGCCACCATGTTTCCCCCCTTGGTCCTATAGGACACCCACCTTCCCCCCACCCCCACCCCTCGATGTTCAAGTAAGCGGGCCCACCCAACCACCCCTTACATTCTCCCTTGCTCAACAGTAGAGCCTTCCTTTACATGGATGAATGTTTTTAGAACCCCTTATAGCTAGCATCCATGCATTTAGAATCCCCTTAGGGTAGGGAGTCCGTATAGTTTATAGTTTGAAATATTGAGTTGAAGCCTCATATATTTCCTCATGTCATCACTTATTGGCCAGTCCCCTTATAATCCGAGCTTAGAGTTTTTGTTAATCTCTTTTCTGACTACTTAAATAATGAAAATATTGTCAAGTGATCTTATCTCTTTTAGACACGTTAAAGGACGTGAAAGCACATCTATCTAGTATAATTTTACCCCTTTTCAGTCCAGATGGATTGTTTATGAAAAATGAATACTCTAGTACCTTTTGACTAGAAGAGTTGTCCACTACATACTTTTATGCTTTTTAGGGCCTTGGATACTAACTTTATGAAAAATACCACCACTAGAGTCTTTTTACTATTTTCAGACTCTCTAAAATTGAAAACACTGATGAGCACAAACTGACCTGGGCTCGATAAAACCAACGAGACGGTATCATATCGAGCACACTTATATACCTTCTTTGAGCTCCTTAAACCATGAAGAAGAACAAAATGGTGCTTCTGTGCACCACTGCAGTTCACATCTAGTGTCTTGCGTTGGAATCTTTCGTAGTCAACTTTCTTTAGAGTACTCTACAATGAATCACCCTTGGAGTCCCACTTTTTTGTTACCCACATTTTTCCCCTTTGCGGTCCTCCCGTTGCAATTACACTCAGTATGGTCATCCCCCCCATCTATGTTTCCCTCCCCTGGGATCATTTTCATATGCTTCCAGGTTATCCCTATCATCATACTATGAACAAAAGAATTTTGAGTCCCATTACACATTTCCTCTCATATCCCTTTCCCTAGTCTCAACTCAATATCATGTTCCAATTACATATTTATGTTTATACACATCTATCTCCTATCAAGGAACCATTGTTCCTTGGTAGTTGTAGGTCTCCCTATGTCGATGATAGTACATTTATTCCATAGAATAGACCCAAAGGTCCCTATACCTTAGCCTCACCACCATCATTGGTTAGTTCATATGGACCATTTGGAAGGGAAACCTTTTCCCCTTTTAGGTGGTTGCTTCTCACGTTCTCGACATCAACCCCTTACTTGCACCATTGAGATTTGTACATAGTATTGGTCTCGTCATTACTTGGTCGAATACCTTGGATGTCCTTTGACTCTATCAAACTGGTGAGTCATTATGGAACCCAATAATTATTATGTTCCTTAGGGTCTCTGAGTTGTGTTGGAGATAGTATTTGGAAGCCCCTCATGCTTCCCAGTACACCCAGTTCTAGTTGGAGTATGTTGTACCACTAGGTTTCATTCTTATCTTCTTGACTTATCCTAGTTGTTGGAACCTTTAGAACATCAGTTGTGACCATGCACCTAGGTTTCATTCCAATGTTTCTAGTAGCATTCCTTTAGATCAGCTTCCATTGGACCACTAGTTTCGTCCATGTATGAGTCCTTAACAGGACACCAAGATGTATGGAATAGTTCTTGTGTATTGTTCAAGTCCCCCTATGGACCTCACCATTTATGTATATTGAGATATTGATGAAAGCATGGGGATTCTTGCCTCATTATACATTTGACATTATTTATACCTCAACCATTATTAAGGAGTTGTACTTCTAGTTATATCTCCTGCAGTTCGTATGTGAAGCGTGATCCATCCTCTGACATAGCTCAGGTTCTCCACTTCCCTTCCACTCACTGCATGCCACCAATAAATATCCTATGATGTCTATCAGTCGTACAATGAGCTCCTTCCCTCACACATCAGGCAGGAATCTGTTAAAACCATAGAATCATTCGTGTATCTCACTACCTTGGTCATCATACCTTTACACCTATTTTCCTAAAGATAGGACTCCACCAACCTATAAAAATGAGTTACATAGTCATATTGGCACAATTTCATAGTTCCCGTGAAAAAATTTCCCAAAAAACAAAAATAAAATAAAATGAGAAAACATATTCAAAATCAACAAAAAGCAGGACAACTCCAAAAACTAGAGGCCAATACCATGGTTTTCCCCAAAACCCTAAGGAAAACTTGATCCCATAAAAAGAGAGGTGGAGGCCCCCATTTTTACATACATTCACCAATATTTACTGAAACTCTATAGAATTCACTCTCAAGACCATAGCCATCACCTGATCCTGGAGTTCCCATTGTGTCCAGCCCTCATAGAGTATCGAAGTGGAGAACCTTTCACAATCAGAGACCGTGATCATAGTCCATCAGCTACAAGTGCCCATCCATATTCGAGGTAACTCGAACTTATTTCTAAAAATATTATTCATACCAAAGTAATGAAAAGAGAAAGGTTTAGTTTCAGTGTATGTTATTTGGATTTGTTTTGGTCATATTGGGTTTCCATTTTTATTGTTTTACATTTATCGCAGTCCTTTACAGTTACTGTGCATGGTTAACCTGTTCCTTAGTTATGAAAAGATATTTACTATTGCATCTTTGCATTCATGTCTCATAAGCCTTTGCACCTTAGTTTATATCCTTATTTTCATAGTTTAGTCTCCTTTTTATTGTTATTTACCTGCACTTACTACACCTTTTCACACACTAGATCCATAGTAGCCAATATATCATGTGACTCCTACCTTAGCTTCCTAAAGTCAATAGCACCTTGTTGGGTAAAAACATTAAACAATTTATAATAGAATTCCAACAATTTAATTGTCAACCCAAAGAGAGCGTAAACTTGTGAGGTACAAACAAAGTATATGCAGGGGCAGAGTGTCATTGAACCTAATCTAAAATTCTAGATAACTGTAATCAGAAATACATGTAATTGAAATTAAATCTAGTTTATGAAAACAAGAAATTACATGAAAATAAATCTAATTGCAGAAAACATGAAATCAGATGGAAATAAATCTAATTACAGAAAACATTAAATTGCATAAATTAACTTATTAAAGCAAGACTGAAATTGCATGAAATAAACTGGTATAAAGCAATCGAAATTAACTTGTGAGCTCAAATAAAATCAATACTGAAAATGCATAAAAAGAAATAACTGGAATTCTATACTAAGAACTCATAAGAAATAAATTAACTAAAATTGTATACTAAGAACTCATAAGAAAGAAATTGTTGGAAATCTATATTAACAATTCATAGAAAAAAACTACTGAAAATCTTTACTAACATGGGAGAATCAAAGGATGTGCATCAAAGCATCATCTCCATTACATAACAATCAAAAATCATATTCTATCATTAACTCTAAACTATTCTCTACTTCCAAACCACTAGAGAGGCCTCTAACCAAAATGAGGAGAGAGCCCTCCTATTTATACATAAATCCAAGATAACTGATCATAATTACAGATCCACTATTCTCTCGATATATCCCTTAAAATTCTCAACAAATAGACAACTCATCCCCCCAAATCCTTAACAAATCCACAACTCATCCCTTTAAATCCTCAACCAAATATTGGATGAGATATTCTCTCCACATGTCCATGATCTTCTCCTTGAAGTTAGCTCACATCTAGAAGATGAAATTCGAATCTGAGACTAAGTGGTCACTTTTGAGCTTGCTAAAGTCTTCAAATACATCTGTAAACATCACCAAAATCACCCAACTTTAAAGTATAATGAAAATATGTTATTTTTCTCAATAATTAACCATAAATTCACTCAAAATACTCAAAAAGAAATGATTTGGAAAATAGTAATATAAACCCATATTTATTATGAAAGTGGTGAATGTTAATGGTTTTATGGAAGGATATAATGGAATGAGGTGATAAATAGTATGTGAAATGATGAATAAAATGTGGTCTTTTTGCTGCTCAACATACCCCCCAACTTAACTGTTTGCATGTCCTCATGCAACTATGCATTGATTCACTTTTTAACTTTTGGCTTTATAGATAGGCTTCACATCATGATGGTATGTAACAGTAAATCATTTCATGATTTGAAATGCATGGGTAGCAACGATTTTTCTTTTCCTCTTTTTTATATATTTTGTGGCTGGTTCTTGTGTGACAACCATAACAAATGTTGGTTCTTGTGTTAACAACATTCACTTGTTTTAATTTTTTTTTATTTTTTTGCTACAATACATAAGATTTTAAAAGTATACATACATTAGAAATGATGAACCATCAATGTATAGTAAAAATCATTTTCTTCATATCATGAATCATGCCAACATAGTTTGAGAAAGACATGTTCATTAGGGGTAAATGAGATGATGAATATGTAAAATGGCAATGTATAGTCCCCCCCAACTTAAGATAGATTAGGTTTATGAAAAGGAGAAAGGGGATGTAGTGAGGGAATTTTCCAAATTCATTCATTTTCTAGCATTCAAGGAATTACATGGTTAAAGATTAGAAAACAACATACCTCCACTTACCCAAAAAAGTTGATGAACTTGTACAAAAGGAATGTGGCTGCTGCTGCTGGATCATAGAATGTGAAGTGAAGGATCTAAACTGCTGCTTGGTTGGATGAAGTGGAAGATAAGAACTGAAAGTAGAACTGTGGTACTCATATGGCTAGAAGTATGTTGTTGTAAAACTGCTGATGATGTCATGAAAAGTATATAGTATTCACCTACTACAAAACCCGATGGTACAATTCTTACCATGCGAATAAATGTGTCAATGTTGAATATGGAAAAAAATCATTGGATTACTGACCGTTGATGAATTCCATTAATAAATGTGAGGCAATCTCACCATTGATGTCAATGAGTGCCAAGGTACCGAAGTACATTGTGCAAAGTGCGAATAGATGAGCTGATGTCGAGCCACTTGCAAGATCTAACGATCAAGGGACATTGATGTATTCCCATGATTGTCAGTGAGAGAACTTACCATTAAGTCATGCAAGCCTCAAGGTACTGAAAATGAACTCTAGTTTCTATCCCAAATAATGTGCTGAGGTCGATGGGGCAAGACTTGTTGAAAGGTGGGCATTAGGGAATCCCACATCAGTCAACACGAGTTGTACATAATGAGTGGTAGGACTATATATGAAAGATCTCATGGTCAAACATTTTTTATGGGAGGGATAACAAAGCAATGTAGTCATGGAAAGGAAGCTGACTAGTTTTATTCATAAGGCAAAAGATAAACTGAAAATGAGGAAAATGTGTGTGACTCGGAATGGTAAACATGCAGGAAGTCATGATGTATAAGGCGGTGAAAATGTAGACTCTGACATGGATGATGAATAAGCTTGGAACGAAAGAGGGTAAGTAATCATGACATGGAGAAACTGGTTTCTAAAATGATTCTTTGTGGCAACAAATGTCATGACATACATAATGGAAATTCAGCTTCTCCAAGATTTCAATGGAACATTTTGTTTAGAAAATCTTTTGCGATTCTGGAAATTATTTCTACATGCCATTTATTCATCTTTAAATCTACAAAAATGTTAGTATTTCCCTGCAACAAACTTGTGAGCACATTGAAAATATATGGAATTATGTGCTTAACAGAAAGTTAAGGAGAATAAATAAAAATGCTCTTATACCTAAAAGTAGCAATGTTTCTTGTCAAAACTTGTTTTTGAGCGACTTGCAAAAACAAATTAGCGTAAAACATGTATCAAACTAGGAAGTTCTTAGTCTTCAGAAGATTCCAAGTTTATTTGCAAATTTTATAGTTTTTATATTTTATTTTTAAATATTTAATTTTGTTTGTTTATAATAAAAAAACTCTATTTTAAAACAAAAGAGAATTTTTTTTATATATTTTATTTTTATTAGTTTTATAACACCATTTTGTATGGATATTTTTTTTTGTTATTGTTATAATAATGTTTTATGATTATAACATCCTTTTATTATTATTTTTAAATTGTTTTATATATATTGTTTGTAGAAATTTGTTTTAATTTAATTTTGTTTAAGAATAAAATATATTTTGTATATATTTTATTATATGTATATATATACTAATTTAATTATACAGCTTTAAATTTTCTTCTTTTACAATAAAGTAAAACAAAGTATTATTGATTTTATGTTATTTAGTATTTTTATTTTATTTATTTTTAAAAAAAATATTAATGTTTATATTTTATTTATATATGATTTCTAACATAATTTTCACATCCTCATAAAAATGAATGTGTCTTTACATAATGCTTCAAAAATAGAGAGAGAGTGGGTCGACTCTTTCAGTGGTCGACCCCTCTAAAGCAGGCTAACTCAATGACCATGCTAAAACCTTCCCTCCAACTGAAGATGTTGCAAGGTCCCACTACGCAAGAATCAAGAAGAAAGCTTGGCTGTTACAGCAGTTGTCTTTGATTTTAAAAACACATACTAATTTTATAACATTATTTTATGTTTTACTATCCTTTATAATATTTTTATATTTTAAAAAAAAAATATTTATAATTTTTATGTTTATCATTTTTTATGTTTTATCTAAAAAAAAATTATTGTTTTAAGATATAAATACCAATAACTCTTATGAAAAGAAACAAAGAAACAAAGAAACAAATAATTTATTATATTTGTTTTTATTTGTTTATATATACCAATTTATAACAATTAAGAATCTATAATATCTAGAAAACATATGACTATCATAATATGTATTAATGTTACATGTTAGGTTAATGTTTTGATTGTTTTGTAATTAGAGCAAAAATAAAATAAAAAAAGAAATTCTTAACTAACTTTATTGTGCAAAACAACTTTGAAACAACAATAAACCATATTCTAATTTTGTGTTACTTTATTGTATATTTACATATTTATAAAATTTTATTATCTTTTATTTTTTTATTAAAACTTTTCACAACAAAATAATGTTTTTTTTTAATATATTTTCTTATTATTAATATTATTTTTAAGATTTGTTTTCTATATATATAGTTTTACTTTTTAATTAGTTTCTATATAATATATATAGAAATAAAAGAAAAAAAAATTAAAAAATTTATTTAAATAAAAATAATAAAATGCATTCCAATATTATGTACCGTGCTTTATGTCATGGACCTTGTGAACAAATTACGGACCTATATGATTTTCTCATTTGCTTTATGTGATATGAAAAGTAAAATGTATATTTTCTCATTCGCTTTATGTGATATCAAATATAAACTAGGTTATGAATCTTTATTCCATGATTGCACGTAATGTATTGACTGAATTTTCTTTAACTTAAAGACAAAGAAAAGTTTATATCGAAAGGATGGTAGAACAAAAAGATCGAAACTAACAAAACATTCAAATATCGCACACGTTTCAAGTGCATTGGGTACGAAGCAAACCCATGAGACAATGCCGTATCCCTGCTACATATAACGATGATATACCCTTTTTCGAGATAATTTTCCAATGATAAGCTTAAACATAATTCATAATTCATAATTCATAATTCATAAACAATTCATTTTACACACGACCTTTCTGCGCTAGCCGTCGGATGATACGCGGGGCATTGGTATCTGGATTGTTATTGTACCATTCTGCAAATTTACTTTTAGTAGCACAAAATTAGCTCCCAGCCTATAAATATAAATATGGGGAATTCATGATAGCAAAGTGGAATTCAATTTTAGAAAACTTAATCTTTTTAAAAAAATTAAAATTTTGAACTCCTATTAAAACAAAACAAATGAAAGTTTTTCTGAAGAAAGAAAAGAGATTAATTAAAATATATATATCTTTTTATTGATATATATATTTCTTGGATGCAAACTAGGTTTTGTAAAACTTTAGATTTATTTACATCTATCTATTTATTTATTTTTATTTTTTTTAAACTAAAGCAAATAAAAGAACATTTTACACTAAAATAAAATACTATGTAGATTTTGATTATTTTTTATTTGTTTAGTAATTTGTTTATTTTTTTACTTGTTTATTAATTAATTTAATTTATTTTTAATTATTAAAAAACTAATTCTTAATGCATTTCCATTGCCAAGATAACTAGAAAATTATTAAATAAAAAATAAAAATAAAAAGATTTAAAACAATATTAAGAATAAAAAAATTTAAAAACAAAATTTAAATTTAAAATTAAAAGATTTAAATTTGAAAGATTAAAATTTTAATTCCTAACAAAATTAAAAAACAATAGTAATTAAGACTATTTAGAAATAAAATTTTAACAATTACAAACATTAAAATAAATTAAAACAAAGCTAATTTTCAACTGAAACATAAAAACTAAAACCTACCTAGTCTAATTGAAAATTAAAAATTATTTACATAAAATGAAATTTCCAATGTAACCATCTATCTAACAGAACTAAACAGAAATTCAGATCTAATTTTACAAAATGAACTCTAAGATCTATAAAAACATGTGAAACTAAATGCTGGAGATGTAAGTTAAAAAGACAAAAACAAAACTGATTTAAACTAGTACTTACTTGGATCCATTGTTCGATGCAGCTTATGTTTGCAGGATATTCTTTAAGATGTTGATCACTCGAGATTCCTTCTTCCTCCCTTTCAATCTCTAGTTCGAATATGTGCTCCTCCTCTGATATGCATGATTCTTCAAATGCTGATTCTTTATTTGCTTCAGGAGGAGTAGTAAATCTTTTAGCTGCTATCAATAACTCCTTTTCTTGGGAAGAGAAGATCCCTGCTTTTGCTAGGAGTTGAGAGAATTTATCTAGACTTATGCCCAAAATCATTTGACTGAAATCAAATCAAATACTAGAAAAAACAAGTACATAACAAGCACAAAAACAGTAGCACAAAACAAGTGCAAAAATAGATGCACAAAAAAACTGTACAAAACAAAGCAAATGAACACATACAAAGTTAGAAACAAGTTAGTATGAAATAAAGACGCCCAAAAATGAAAGCAATCAAAACTTTACACTACAAAACTGTAAATGAAAAATGAAAACTTTCATAAAAATAAATTCATAATTGCAGAAAAATAAACATGCATTTGCAAAAAATAAAAGAACTTGCAGGAAAATAAACACTTTGCAAAAAATAATCAAGGCTTTGGAACAACCCACTAAAGTGGATGCGTCTGGCTATTGCACCACGAAAATTTCGTGGTGAAGTCATCTTTGCGTCTTACAGTTTCTCCTCCCCCTTTCTATCTAATAAAAACACACTATCTACCTATATAAACTCTAATCCCTTTTAGCACCTCCCCGGCAACGACGCCAAAATATTGGGTAAAAACATTAAACAATTTATAATAGAATTACAACGATTTAATTGTCAACCCGGAGAGAGCGTAAACTTGTAAGGTACAAACAAAGTATATGCAGGGGCAGAGTGTCGCTGAATCTAATCTAAAATTCTAGATAACTGTAATTAGAAATACATGTAATTGAAATTAAATCTAGTTTATGAAAATAAGAAATTAAATGAAAATAAATCTAATTGCAGAAAACATAAAATCAGATGGAAATAAATATAATTACAATAAAACATAAAATTGCATAAATTAACTTAATAAAGCAAGACTGAAATTGCATGAAATAAACCGGTATAAAACAATCGAACTTTTAACTTGTGAGCTCACATAAAATGAATACTGAAAATGCATAAAAAGAAATAACTGGAATTCTATACTAAGAACTCATAAGAAAGAAATTAACTGAAATTCTATACTAAGAACTCATAAGAAAGAAATTGTTGGAAATCTATATTAACAATTCATAGGAGGAAACTACTGAAAATATTTATTAACATGGGAGAATCAAAGGATGTGCATCAAAGCATAATCTCCATTACATAACAATCAGAAATCATATTCTATCACTAACTCTAAACTATATTCTACTTCCAAACCACTAGAGAGGCCTCTAACCAAAATGAGGAGAGAGCCCTCCTATTTATACATAAATCCAAGATAACTGATCATAATTACAGATCCACTATTCTCTCAACCTATCCCTTAAAATTCTCAACAAATAGACAACTCATCCCCCCAAATCCTCAACAAATCTACAACTCATCCCTTTAAATCCTCAACCAAATATTGGATTAGATGTTCTCTCCACATGTCCATGATATTCTCCTTGAAGTTAACTCACATCTAGAAGATGAAATTCGAATCTGAGGCTAGGTGGTCACTTTTGAGCTTGCTAAGTCTTCAAATACATCTATAAACATCACCAAACTCACCCAACTTTAAAGTATAATGAAAATATGTTATTTTTCTCAATAATTAACCATAAATTCACTCAAAATACTCAAAAATAAATGATTTGGAAAATAGCAATATAAACCCATATTTATTATGAAAATGGTGAATGTTAATGGTTTTATGAAAGGATATAATGGAATGAGGTGATAAATAGTATGTGAAATGATGAATAAAATGTGGTATTTTTGCGGCTCAACACACCTCATTGTCTACCAGTTAGAGTGTGAAAGCACTCACAACAACAGGAAAAATAAAAACACCCTGCATGTTATTTCTCATACTAATAATAAGGGGATAAAGGGGCACAAGGAGAAATCATTGAAAATAAAATTACTCAATTCCCTACTAACACATCAGAAGAGTATGAGATTGAATTGGAAGAAGAAAAAGTGTAGAAGCACAAGAAGAAATGTGATAAGGTCACAAGAAGTACATAAAAGTAAGAAGAATCTAAGAGATACATTACCCTAAGGAACCATAGGTTTCAAAGTTGAATAAAGGATAACCCATAGCTAAGGTTGTGGTATATTTCCACCTACATTACCATGAGGAACAACAGTCATGACGGAATATTTGTGAGCATGAACAACTATGAATCCAAAAAGGAAACAAGTGTGGGGGAACATGGAGAATTAAAAGCAATGCATGGAGATAACTTAATAACATAATGAAAAAATGGAAGAAAAGGAGAAACCACAATCAAGATAGAGGTGGAAAGGAAGTGGGTGGAACCCATGTCCACATTTTATAAGGATGGATGGATACTCGTGCTTGGTACCATTTGGCTACATTGCTTAGTAGATGGCTTCCTAAACAATGAAACATGTCTTCCTCCCTTATTTTGAGGACAAAACATGTGAAGAGGGTGGAATGTAATGTACCTAGGGAGGATTATATGGGGCACCTGTTGAGGTACCAAAGGGGATAATGTATGTAATGTGAGCATAGGCTCACGTGGTAGTTGGTGGGTAATCAAAAAATACTATAATAACAAGGGGTAGTTAGCATGCACCCCATAGGAATACCCATGAGAAAGTATATATATACTTGAGTATCATTATATGAGATATGTTGGATGAAATGTATTGTAGCAAGCATGGATTGAAGTGGAATGATTTCGTCTTTAAGGTGTAATCGATGGTGTTACCCTACCTTAAGAGTACTTCTCTACATTATTGTGTTGTTTATGGAGTGAATGTATCTTCGTATTTGTGAAGTACAAGGGTTTTATATCATTTTTGTGATTCAATTTATGGGATGTAATGTACCTAGGGAGGATAATATAGGGTAAATAAGGAGGTAGCCAAGGGAATAATGTATGAAATGTGACCATAGGCCCACTTGGTTATTGGTGGGTAATATAAAAATAATATAATAATAAGGGTTAAGTTGCATATACCCCCTAAGAATACTCGTG
The DNA here is from genome assembly GCA_001517045.1 of Pseudotsuga menziesii. Classification (NCBI taxonomy): domain Eukaryota; kingdom Viridiplantae; phylum Streptophyta; class Pinopsida; order Pinales; family Pinaceae; genus Pseudotsuga; species Pseudotsuga menziesii. Next base: position 689,223 of record LPNX010923610.1, read on the forward strand.
ATAAAGTATAATTATGCATGTGTATTGTCATATGAGATGTGTTGGATGAAATATTGTATTCTAAGCAAGCATGGCTTGTGGAGTGATTTATTTTTTAAGTAGTAATTGATGGATGTTTCCCTACCTTAGGGGTTCTTATCTACATTCTTGTGTTGTTTACGGTGTGGTTGCATCTTGTTATTTCACAATTTTAAGGGCTCTTTATCAAACTATTGTGATTCAATTTTTAGGTAAGGATCACCACAAAACCCTTTCTCAAGGTAAAAGTTCAAGGAGTAATATTCATTTATAAATTAGGCACAATTAGTTAGTTAGGACCTGTCCAAGGTAAAACCTTGAGAAAGTAGTCTCAATTTTGAAATAAAGTTTGATTTGGAAGTCATTCCCATTCTCCATTCTAATTTTTTTATTTCCTCACGATTAAGATCAAGATCCATTAATGGATTAGGACCTTCCCAAAAATGGATTTTCAATGAGACAAGTTCGATCTTCAAATATTATTTGTATTTTGATCCAAGTTTATTGACCAAGTGTATTGGAATATATGTGTGTGTGTGTGTGAAGATATCAATGAAAATTCCAAAAATGAAGCATGATCCCAATACGACATATGATTTTGATGGATTTCCTTTGAATCATTTTTGCTTGTAAATTTGGTAGAAAGTTGAAATTGCAAAGAGGAAAAGAAGGTATTATAAAGGAAAAGAAGGACCATCGTTACATGAGATCAATAGTTCAATCTCATATAGTCATATTCAAGTTCCCTAGAGAACAAAAAAATCTCATAATAAAAAATATTGAGTAAAGGATTATTTGATAGATAGGACACTTTGAAGTAACAATCCTCATATCTTCAATACCAAAAATTGTAATTATAGAGTGGTTTAAAGATAAAAGTGCATAACCAAAGAAAAATGAATTCACTTGTATGGAGTTACAATACGAGGAAAAGGAAAGGAATTAGTCATTCATTTTATTATGTAGCTCAATTTTCTATAAATAGATAATAATAAAAAATAAATATATTAATCCCCATTTTTGTTGAATAGACAAATGTAGAAAAGGAAAAGGTTGGGAAGAGAACAGTTGTAAGAAATGAAATATTATGCAAAATTAACTTCAAAGAAAGTCCTCCCAAGTAAAGAACAAATTTGTCAAATAAATTGAATATTCACAAGGAGGGCATCCAAAGGATGAGATAGCTAGAAGTCTAAAAGAAAGTAACTTCTCTTGCATATATGATATTGGTAACCAAGAATGGAGATAAAATTGTAGGTATTGGTTCTACTTATGTGATTTAATATCTATGTTTTTATATTTCGATTGGCCTAACAAAAATATAAAATTGCAAAATGGCTTGTTGCAGTGATCCAACATTAGGTTGAAGTGAATGTTACCATATTATGAAGGTATATTCATTGTTTGATTTCTTGGATTTTTTTTCGATGCATAATTTTTAGATTAACTTAGCCATTATTTTAGAGTCCTTTTAAACAATTTGGGTGTGAAATACTTCAATATTTTTCTCACCATATGAGGTTTCTCCTGTTGGTATTTTTATGAGTGTTACACTCTTTCATCAAGGGGTGATTTTGATCAGTTGTAACTAAAATGAGATATGTGGCTTCACTATAGATCATTGGTTAGAGTTCCTTCATCATATATTAGATATTCCATGTCCTTTGGATATCCCTATCCAAAGACAGTATGTGATCCTCTACATACAGTGACTTACATGTTTTCTTATGTGATTATATGTTTGCATGGATTATTTCTTTGATGCTCATATAATGATTCATACAGGGATAATTTTAGGGGTGAATTTTAGCCCAGTGGGCTATTTTTCCATGTTTTTCTCCCAAAAAAGATTCACCATTTTGCATTTTTTGAAGCCCTTTTTTGCCCAATTTCGTTGGGGTAAAAAAATTTCACCCTAAAAGTCACCAAATTATTATATAAACAATATAAAATCCTTGGAAATTAAAATATTTTTTGAAAAATATCGCCAATCATTTTATAGTTGGTGTTTTAATAATTGGTAATATTCACCAAATTTATACACTTTTAAATAAGTATGGTTCCTTAAAATCATCCCTGGATTCATATGATTAAAATAATTATTCGTGTCATAGTATTTATTTGGTGTGCAATGGCTTAGAAGTGTGTTAGTCCAAAGGTTAATCTATATCTTAGTAAAGTAGTTAAAGTGATTTTCATCCATTTTTGAATATTTTACCTATTCATTTCCATTTATGTTTATCATTTCATTCATCCCCTTCATCTTCCCCTTTATCAATGATCTATCATTAGTGATAATCTAAGGTTTTGTTATTATTCCTATGTATGAATGCCTCAAATAAAGTCAAAAGAGAGTTGTACATGTAAGGATGATGTTGATAAATTAATTGTAAATGCAAATGAAAAATTGTGGGAGATACTCCCCTTGTAAAATGATCCAAGTTTCATTGTCCTAGGTTCTCTATTCCAAATGTAAAGAAAAAGACTAATTAAATGAAAGGGTTATGAAATGTAAATAAAAAAAATATCAAAGGGAAAATAAAATAAATGGATCACAATACAATGGTGCAAGGATGGATGACCCATACATCACTTCCTTAGGCATGCATGGGGAAGAATATAAAATCCTAAGTATTGAAATTTAATGATAGACCTGCCACTCCTATATTGTTGTGATGGTCATCTCATAAAGACCCATTCTCTTTCCTATTATTTAATTCACTTCATGCAACCTCACTTGACTAGGTATCCAAGTTATGCATCTTAACTTAGGAGTGTCACATTTAATAGCATATCCTTTCTTGGATTTACATATGGTAATTTTCTTCATCATTGTCGACCAGAGGCCAACGAGATATTGTGCAAGTCTTCAAAATTCTACTCCATGACCATGTCCTCTTTCAGGGTTTGAATCCTCCAAAACCATGTTTTGCAAAGCCATGTCTAGTTTATTATATACAACAATTATCACTTGTTAGATGGGACATGTGCCTTGAGAGTTATCCTTCCTCGGCCTTGAGAATCATCCTAAAAGAGAGAAGTTACGCATTGAGGTGATAGGGGTTTTTTTCGTTTGAAGTTGCACTTGATAACACTAGTGTATTGAGACTTTTCCACTTAGGTGCTAAATTAAGTTCAAATAATGTCATTTTTCTTGTTCATGAATGGAATATGGTCTTGTAAATAGACCATTCACTGGGAATTGATATGGAATTGCATGACTTCTTAGGATTTTAGTTGTTTGTATGAAAATTCTTCATTAATAAAATATGATTATGGGAATATATGTTACAGTATGTTCTCATGTACATTATTCATTTTAAAATTCTTTATTTCCTTTCGAAGTGTATTCATGTTTTCTTCGTTTATGCCAATAATTGTATATTGTTGTACATAAGATTTAAATTTAAATTTAACTCTATATCTCTATTTTTGTACATATTTATGCTTCATTTTCAGCATGCATTTGTCCTCTTTATAGCTATAGTTTTTTTTGCATACTCCTTAAATTTATTTACAATTGTAGGTTAACTATTTCAAATTATGAGAAACATTTTGTATTTCCATTTTAATAGGAAAATATCACATTAGCTATAGGATGAAATAACCCTCTAACTTAATACATATCTTAAAATCAATAAGGAGGTCTCATACCCATAATGGGAAAGTCTCCATTCACTTACCTAACAAATAACAACTTGTCTAAGGTTGAAAAACAACACCTGCTACAAGATACTTTTAGCTAAAATAGGTCTATACTTAGTACAATTCGAAGAATTGAGATGTTTTATTTTATATAGATAGGAAATGGAATTCATTGATGAGGATGGGGTTTCAGTTAAAACCAGTCGAGATGAGCTAAAAAGGAGGAAGAAAACATGGAACCAACAATGAAAATAATGGTTTGATAGTGGGATACATAAGAAGAAAGGTTCCCAATGGAAATTATATATATATATATATATATATATATGCATGTGTAACAATAATACAAAAAGGGAAAATAAAGAAAACATAATACTACATATACAACTTCAATATTCATGATGAGATCAAAGTGAAAAACAACTTGAAACTTAACATCCCATGATGTAAATAAACATGTGATAACACAACTAAGAACCAACTCACAGATTCTGACATGTGAAATGGGAAGATGGGAATAACAGTTGGAGGAGCTAGTCGGTTAGCCGACTAGACTAGTTAGCTAACTAATTAGAGATTAGGTCGGCCTCCATAGGTCGTGTCGGTTGACTAAACTGACAGGTAGTTATTCATAACTATTTTGTAATCATATATAATAGGTTTTTGATCCAGATATGAACTTGGTTTGGTTTGATGTTTGTGTGAACCCATACGTGTTTTGTGTAATATAAGTTGTTATTCAACCTACTATTCTTCTCTCTTGTATATGTTATGATTATATTATTCTTATGTGTATTATTGGTAACTTAGTGATCTGAGTGATTACAACATTGGTTCTATTTTCGGTAGTACACGTACGGATGAAATGACCATTAGCAGATGTCTCAGAATAAGAGATTAAGGACTGGTGGGATCATAAGATTGCAAACTATTTGCATAACTACGCTCAAAGAAACAAGATGACTATTTCCTAGGCGAAAGAGAAATTCTTCACTGAAACACATGAAAAGCTTGTAGAATCGGTGCCTCAGTTTCTGAATAGATTACTGGATGAAAAATCCAGTAGACACTAAGGAACAAGAGTTGCTCCAGAAACTGATAAGAGGAGGATGAACAAATATATTGGAGTGGTTTGAAAAAATTGCATACGAGTTCTGCACAGACCGCGTTGTGGAAGAGAGAGTATCGAAGCGAGATTCTATAATGATTTCACTGCACAATTCCTTTGCTCATTACTGACCCTTTTGTTTAAATTCCTAATCGATAGGGGAGTATGACATATTGTCGATCCTCATCCATAACTAATCGAACTACTATCAAATACCAACTGGGCGAAAAAGCAGAAAGAGTGGGAGTACTTCTTGAGCAAATAGACAAAACTATCTGGGCTTAATAAAGCATCGATTAGGCTATGGGGGGGTAGCTGGTCATGTGCCGAGGTAGAGAAGATGGATTCTATTTTAATTTAGAAGGAACCACTAGCAATGAAAATTCAGACCAAGAAGAAACAATTCGGATAGTGACTCACAAAAGCACTCTGGATTTGCATAAAATAGAGAGAGATAAAAGGCAGAAGAGGAGGGAAGAACGTAGAGAGAAGGACATCATGCTGCAAAGAATAATGAATATCAGGGTGACTGAACATGAAGGAAATCCACAAGATTCAGGTCATGACTGAAAATAAGAGGGCGTAGATGAAAAATAAGTGTCACCAATGGAGGAAGATCTATGGATAGAGCAACGTGAATCTCTCCATATTGAGATACCTCGGGAGGTAAGACCTCTATCTCCTGTTAATCCAAGCCTGAGTTCCCGAGTGCAGACCATTGTCTAAGAGGACCTAAGGCTATGAGTTGTTGATTTCAGCGTATGGAGTTGACTATACGACGAAGGAAATGATGTCGATAATTTGGTAATTCATATACCTAAGGAGGGAAACTGGGTCACATTCCAATCGTACCCATTCAACTGAAGTATCAACCTACTCTACCCAGGCAATGAGGGATCACCCCCCTACCAAACACATCTTTATAAAACACATAACAGTCGGATTCACAAAGGATAATATCCAAGCTACAACAATTATCTTGGAAATCGACGAAAGAAGTCAAATTTATCCGACTACTTGTCGAGGAGGAACTGACAAATAAAAATTCTAAAGGGAAAGAGAGTTCCGTTGAAACTAGCTGTGAACAACACAAAGCTACAAAGAATATACCACTACCCCTACCACCCCCACCACCACCACCTGAATAAGAAATTGACATCAATGACATGGGGCACGATGCACCACACATCCCCCTCTATGAGGATGATGAGGATCCTAGACAGCACTAGTTCTTCTATGAGTCAACATGGGATGCTAATGCTATAACTAGTGAAGATAAACAGATGGTGCAATTCATCGATGCCTTGCGGAAATGGGAACTGACTTGGTATATGACATATAACGAGAAGACACCTAATGCAACCAAGGCATAAATTAAGAAACAACTCTTATCCTTCTTCAAAATACCAGATGAAAAACATATGGCAGCAAAAAAGGTAAAAACAACCGTTCATAAACCTACAGAAACTTTCTGGGACTATGAAAAGCGATGGAAGGACCTATTGAGACAATTAGACTATAATATTGATGAACAACTATTAATTCAATGGTTTATTGTAGGACTTGTACAGAAAATACGAAGACATATAAGTTTGGACACATTCAAAACATATGAATAAGCACTCATGAAAGCACTATAGGTCGAGATGGATGATGACTATCCAGCACACCCTATCGACAATCGTATTGAGGAGTTGGAGATTATGAAAAAATCATTAAGGGAACTAAACCTTAAAGGTCAAGATATCTAGTGCACAAACTGATCAACGGTCAGCCATACCAAATACAATAGTCAATAAGATGTCAGCCGACAAGATGTCTGATTTGTCCAAACGAAATGTTTCTGTGATATTTTCCAAGAACATGGACTACACACGATGAAGGAATGTCTATTCAACATGAATAATAGCAAAGCTTCCTGGTGTGCAATTTGCAAAGTAAAAATTCATACAACATTCGATTGCCACTTGAACCTGAAAAATTGACAAAACTATCATGCAGTCTATCAATCTAATGTTGTCGCATAGAATAACAACGATAACATTCCAATAAGAAATGAATAGAATGGGAAAATGATCAGAACTATGAAGGCTGGATATATGAGCATCGATATGACAATCATCATGGAGGATTTACGGGTCGAATTCGATTCAATGGAAATCAGGACAATAGACCACGACGACCAATTCAGTGTTTCACGTGTTAAAAGGAAGGATACTAGTACGCAGACTGTCTATATAAATATCGGACCATCCTAAAATTTTGTACTAGTTGTGCCATGGGTGATCACTCACTAGAATATTGTCCCACCATACTTGACAAAATAAATAAGAAGAAAAATGTTAATGTCTTGTCGTGTGTTCAAAAATGTGATATAATTCATACAAATAATTTACATGTACTCGCTAGAAAAGGAACAAAAAATGGAAATAATAATCCATGAATAAGTAAAATAAAAAACAAAGATGATTATCCTAACCCTATAAAGCAAAAACAATTATACAATGATGCATCAAATATGTTCCAAGAATTTTCCAGACAAGAAGAAATAGATGATAGTCGATAGAATATATCACAAGAACTACTTAACTTAATACATAATGATAAATCAATAGCACAGTTTATTTATCTATTATATAATATTAAGAACAAGCCTAGTATGGAAAAACAAACTAAAAATATATGCAGCCTAAATCAAAAAGATAATAGTGATGTCAATCCACTTGTCGACCTGGAGATAGAAGGATATCAAGTTCGACAAGTTGTTCTTGATTTTGGATCCCAAGTGAATATTATGACATGAGATACATGGGAACAAATAGGCATACCTCGACTAAATCAATCAGGCATATATCTAAAGTTAGCAGATCAAGGAATTATTGAACCTATTGGGGTTTGGAGAAATGTAGACACAACCATCAAGGGAATTACCATGAAAGTTGATTTCAAAATCATCAACCCTAAGGAAGGATCCAATTCTTTCCCAGCCTTGGTGGGCCAACCGTGGGGTCGAAATATGAAAGCATCGATTTCATTAGACAAAGAGAGGATAAATCTCAAAGGAAATGGACAAAAAGTCATCGTCCCCATTCATCCCTCTCAAGGAGAACCTTGGACCAAACGAATAGATGAAGAAGTCGATGTTTGACAACCTTAAAAAATCCAAAATAATTAAGACTATATTGAGCCAAATATCTATGGGGAACTTAATTTGGGGAACCAATATTCAGTCAGATATAATTTGGATGCAGAATTATACAATTGGGAGAAAAAATTATGAAACCCAATCACGTGGATGCTGGATTATCTAGGCCATATCGAAAAAACTAACTCGAAAATTCTTTTATGTGTCCATCATTCCAAATATATTCAAAATAAAAATAAGGGAATACCCTTCTTTATTGCCGATTAAAACAAAAAATAAACAACCTCTCCAGTATAAAGAAAGAGAATCACCAATCCTCCACATCGAACAAGTTTCCAAAAAATTAGGTGAGCATGGCCAACTACAAAGCCTGGTCGAAATGTTTATAGGTCAAACTGATCGATGGTTGGATACCCATCAATCAAGGCTACAAATGTGGACAACAACGTTTCCATACTTCATCGAAAGGTTCGGTGGGAGGAAGCTAACTAAACAGGCACAAATTTCAATATTCACACAAGGACAAAACCTTGAAAATCACATAAGTGTATGCAAAAGAGAATGGAGAAGACTTAGGTACAAAGACAAACGAACATGGCCACACTTATTTCCAACCACAATTGATGATTTACCAAATAAATGGTATAATATGGAAGAAGCTCGAGGAGAAAAATTCGTATGGAATGAAATTAAGGAAAAAATCATTAAGGACTTTATATTCATACATAAGGATGACAAACTAGTCGAAGCAACAAAATAAATAAATACAATTATGCAACCGACTATTCATCATACTTCGACACAAAATCATAATCGACTGAAAGCATCATGTAATAACATTCAGTCGAATAGAATACCACAGTTGACCAGGACTGGAGAATGAGCATACACATGGAAAAATATTTCAGTGGAAAACTGATAATCCAGAAATGGTAAAACCAATTAAAACAATATTTAAAGTCGAGTCAACCGATAAGGAAGATACTGATAGGATGACAGCAACAGACTTTCCTACATCATTTTCTCAGTTTATGGAGGGAAGTCACCAAATCAATGAAAACAAGGCGCCAGAATGGTTGGACGTGAAGGTCAAAACGAAAGAAGTTGACATCTCCAATGATGACTGACCAAAAATGGCACGAATAGGTGAATATTGGAACGACAAACAAATAACATAAATAGTTAGTCTATTGAAATAATTTAGGATTTATTTGCTTGAGACTATAAATAGCTTAAAAGGTTAGTAAAAGAAATGGGTGAAATGAAAATAGACATCAAACTAGATGCAAGACCTATAGAGAAAAGACCCTACAAATTGGCTCACAAATACAAGGAAATAGTGAAAAAGGAGATTGACAATATGTTAGCAGCAGAGATCATTTATCCAATTGACCAGTTGGAATGGGAAATCCCTATGTTCATCCAACTGAAAAAGCACGATTCAACAAAACTAAGAATATGTGTCGAGTTTCGAGAGATAAATAAAGTCACTTTAACTTATCCATTTACAACACCATTCGTAGATGAAATATTAAATCAAGTTGTAGGACATGAGAGCTACTCCTTTACAAACGGATTCTCAAGATATAATCAAGTCTTGATCATGAAAGAAGATCAAAAGAAGACGACATTTGTTTGTGAATTCGGTTCATTTGCTTACAAATTCATGCCATTTGGATTAAAGAATGCACCAATTGTATTCTCAAGGATAGTGGTCAAAGCATTTCAATAATACATATATATAAAAAATGGATGTATACTTTTATGACTGGACAATTTATTTGATGTTGAAAGATCATTGAAAATCGTTAAGGCTAATGTTAGAATGTTTCCAGCAAATCCAGTTATCTCTCAATATAAGGAAATGTATCTTTGTGACTCCCATAGGAATATTATTGGGACATATTGTATGCAAAGAAGGCATTAAAGTCGACTTTGCAAAAATAAAAATAATTTTGAACCTAAAACCCTCAGTGAACCCAAAGAAAATCAGAGTATTATTAGGACATACGAGTTATTATAGAAAATTCATTCGGCATTATTCAGATATGACCTACCCCTTGGAAGAACTATTGAAATAAGATTAGGAGTACGAGTGGACTGAGGAATGTGATACTTCATTCAACTTGTTGAAGAAAAAATTAGTCGAAGTGCCAGTTTTTAGGTTTCCAAATTGGTCAATCAAATTTCACGTACACATTGATGCATCAGGCATAGAAATAGGTGCAATATTGACCCAACCTAGAGATGACAGGATGGACTATGCAATTTTGTATAGCAACAAAAAATTAAACAAAGCAAAGTGTAACTATTCAATGAAAAAAAGAGAGGAATTAGGAATGTTATTTGCACTACAGAAATATCAACATTACCTATTAGCTAATCCTTTCATATTCTACACAGATCACCAAGCTTTAAAATACTTGGTAAACAAACCTTTACATCATGGAAGAATCTGTCGTTGGTTATTGCTATTCCAAGAATTCGAATTTGAAGTCATCATTTCACTAGGCAAGCTAAATGTCAGACCCAACCACTTGTAGAGAATCGACATGGGGGAGGAACCAACAAGAGTTGAAGACAATATTCCAGACACACATATATTTCGAGTAGAAGTTGTACCGACAGAATTAAAATAAATATCTCAATTTTTAGAGAATGGTTGTTGTAATCTCATAGATCACATAAGGTTACCAATAATACACACTAAAACATACATAAATCTAAACAGAGACAAGAGATAAGAACAGATAGAATTAAAACAGATTATATTATTACAATGAGTCCATACAACGCAGAGAACTAAACTGAGTTCTTGTCTGGCTCAACAGCCTAATATATATGATTTATAGACGGTTACAAAATAACTACCTGTAAGTTCGGTGAACCGACGTGACTTTTAGATGGCTGACCTAATCTCTTGTTTTAGTCGGCCGACCGACTTAGTCGGCTGATCGACTAAGTCAGCCCATCGAATTAGTCGGTTGACCGACTAAGTCGAACCTCGTTCAAGTCAACTGATCAACTTGCTCCTTCTACATCTCCCCCATAAAAAAAAACGTTTCTTCGTCCCAAAGAAACAGGGAGGTACACAAAATTTGTTTGTTTTGGTCCTTCAAAAATTTTACTGTGGCGGACTGTGAAAACGGACGGTTGGTCGTTTCTATACACAGACCTCAACAATGGCTAGAGCTATGATGGAGAGGTGATGTTGGAAATCTGTCCAACTCTACAAATATTTATGGATGTCAATGGTTTATGTGGTTAAGCTTGACAGGACCGGCATCTTCTCCAAGATGGGGACTTCAGCTATCCTTTCCATGTTGGGGCCCATGAACTGGTTATGCTCTTCTGCAGTCTCGATGAATCGTTTCATCTATGGGCAGATGATGTCAACTTTCTCTACGTTGGGAAGAGCTTATTGCACCTACTGATGTGCTTCCCATTCTAGTTTCTGTAGTTTGGTGGTTTCCAGCACTATCTGATCTTCTATTGTTGATCTAAGTGTTGTCTTCGTGGTTTTTCTATTCTCCAATTCCTGAATCCCTTGTCGGGTCTATTGTGTCTACTGGTAAACTTTCCCATAGTAAGTAGGCCAGTCTCTTAGTACTTCTTCGGTTACGAAAGACTCCTCCATATGGTCCTGCAAGACTTTGTATGCTTCCGAAAATGCAGTGTGCTGTGCTAGTAGCAGTCTGGCAGTCTCCTCTTTCTATTCCTCCTTAGTTTCCTGAAGGTGTACTTGGAGGGTTGACACCATGCTCTCGAAGAGCTAATATGCTCTTTCAAGTGGTCTGTCTGTGTCGATCTCAATGGGGCCTAGCAGGACAAATTGTGCCAAATTCCTGCATCTGTCGAGAAACTCAATCTGTTCTGTGTGTTTGGCCTGAAGCTCTTGAGTTTTCCTAGTACTCCTCGACTTTGCTTTGCTCGTTAGGGTTTTGAGGAGCTATCCCATCTCTACGTCGGTTAAGGAACTTGTGTCCCTTAAGCTAATTTGAATTTTGGAAGACTTCCCATGATGCCTTTTCTTGTGCTTCCCGGCTTCTGTCTCCTGTGTACCTGCAATAATTGATCCAGGAACTTGGGTTTGTGGACTAGAAGCTGATGATTTGTCAGATTGGGGAGGTGGGATGGCAGCTACCTCTGGTTGTGTCGATGTACTCGATTGTGTTGGGCCTGTCTCTGACTCAAGAGGTGGTGGTGATGGTGGAGATGGTGGTGGTGGTGGTGATGGAGTGGGGGAATGGTTGGGGGTGATGGGTTTGGGGTAAGTATGGTGTGGACTTACGTCGGAAGGCATGTCTGCTTCTGCCAGTGTAGTGGTTGGTAGGTCAGCCTGGGATTCAGGGTCGATCAGTTCAATAGTAGATGTCACTTGTCAAATCATGTCATCTTCTTTGTCAGATTGTCGTGTGAAGGTCGACATGATGTGTGCAAATACGGTGGGTTGTGTTCTGCTATCTGTATACATGGGAGCCTAGGTGGAAATTTTCTGGGCCGACTGAAATAGCCCAAGCAATGTCTCGAATAGAGATTTTAATTCAGTATATTTGTCAAATTTTTCTTTTACTGTCTTCGGCATTGCGCTTTTGTATAATTCGAGGGGGATAACTAACTGTTGCACTTGCTCCTAGACTATTTGTGTTGGTGATGGGGGTGGAGGTGTCGACACAATATCGATGACGTTTTCGGGCATCGTCGTAGTTTTTGCTTTATTTGGTCATCCTGTGGGGGCTCCTTTTTCAACAAACTACTGGAATTGAGTTTCAACCAGCACTTTATTTATGGTGGCATCCTCTATAATGTCAAGGGCCACAGCTGCCAGTTCATCTTCATCATCTGATGATTCGGCAATGGTAAGTTTGCGCTTACCTTTTCCTTGTTGTTGTTCTTGCCCTTTTATTTTCTTCTGGGCTGCTACTATTTCATTGGTGAGTTTCTGAATGATGCCTTTTGTAACAGCATACTCATGGTTGTTTGGTTCGACTTCGCCCATCGGTTCCTGAGTCGGGACAACACTTGCTAGAGCCGGAGGAGTTGTTTGCTGCTATTGTTGTGGCTTTGGTTTTGCAAGTTGTGGTACTTCTTGCTTTGCGGTCGGAGGTTTGATAGTTATTTTTACTCTACCAGTGGGTTCGACCAGTAGGTCCTTCGACACAAATGTGCTAATGTAGAGGTTGAACTCATAGTCTTCCTCCTTCTCTTGGTCAGTGAGTGGCTCCTCGATTGAGAAGTCAACCTGTTTCACTGCTTCTGGCACTGGTATATTTGTCTTAGTCTGTCGAGACAATTCTCAGAATATTTGGTTGGAAGATGGATAGTAGTCGAGGGATTTGGCGTTGGAGGCCTCGCCCTGCATGTACCACACCGAGGTATGGTCGAGCTCTAGCTGGATGTGGTAGTTCACGGGTAGATTTCGTTGGATGTTTTGAGGCACCCTCCATCTAGTCATGCAAACTTTCAGTTGTTGGAACCAGTTCTCCAGGAATACTTTCCCTCACCCTATTTCATACGGGGTTCCTTTCTGGGAAAAGGGTTTAAACCTCCACATGTCAAACCTTGATGGTTCCTGGAAGACTGGGCTTCCTTCTGGGCAGATGTGGTACATAACGATCCATAGGATGAGGGAGGGGAACTTGATGATTCCTCCTGTCTCTTGGCATTTCTCATAGACGGTTTTTATCATGTCGGCGACATAATCCCCCCATCTATAAAGTCACCCGTCGGTGGCAATTGTGTCGACGGCTTCCAGCATTTCTAACTTGAGGTCGCTGCCTCGACCTGCTAATGTGAGTGTGATTGCAATTATTTTGGCCACAATCTGTGGTGTTGGAGTTGTGATTTGGCCGATCATCAACCCTTTTGAGTTTTTCCCGGAAGATGATCCCATAAGTTGTTCGACCAGTCCTTCTTTGATTTCGACTGGTACAGGGTCTCCTTTGTTAGATAGGCCAGTCAGTTTGGAGATGACATCTCCAGAAATGTTGATCGGCTCATCAAAGTAGAACCCGCCGTTGTGATACCGACTGATGATGAATTTCACCGCGGCTTCCTTCGTTCCACCAAAGCTAGCCATTAGCGGTGCATTGGCGTAGCCAAAGAGAGTGCTACGTTGTATTTTTTGTGCTGCCTGGGTTGCCTTTTTGTCGACAAAGGCCCACTCTTGGATCTCAGCCCATAGTTTCTGCCATGGGCCCTCCTGTAGTTTGGCGTTTTTTATGTTCTTCAATCTGCGGACCAAAGGTGTATCCGCAGCCTGTATCTATTTTGCCTTGGTCGATGCTCTGGTCTACTTGGGGGGCATTGTGTCTGTTTGGTCGAGGTTACTACAGGGTTCTTGGTTTTTGGTCAACTGAGTGTTCGGATGCTTTGGGTGTAAAGGTTGTGGTGAATGAACCTTCGACAGTTTGGTTTTTATAGGCGATGATGTGTTTGGATGTGATAATGGCTGCATTAATGGTGTACATGATGTTCTAGTTGGAGGACGTGAGTGTGAGTTAATGGTGGCTTGCTTTCGGCGCTCGAGGTCATGAATACGTGATGGGACTATCGAGGTCATCGGCTGGTGCCGGTGCTGAGAATGGTCGACAGGAATGGTCGATAAAAATGGTCGAGGGTCATGATGTTAGTTGTCGAAGTGGTGATTTCCTATCATGGTGTTGTGTCTGTGGGATTTTTTTTTTTTTTGGAATTTTTAGTTTTGTATGTATTTTGGTGGCCGGTTATGGTCGTTATATGAATTGTTTTTTTTTTTAGTTTCTGTAACATTTTAGTTGGGCTCCATTAACGAGCTTCCAAAAGACTCGGCCCTGTATCGTCCTTAGTCGTACTGATCCGTTGGGGTGTATCTCTTCGACAATGTAAGGTCCCATCCACTCTGTGTGGAGTTTCTTAGGTTTCACTTTGATCCAACTATTGTAGAGTAAAGCAAAGTTGCCGACCGCTAAGTATTTGTTCTTGATGTTGCAGTTGTGCCATGCTTTCTATTGTTGCTTCTGAATTTCTTGGTGTTGTATGGTGATGAGTCGGTGCTCTTCCAACTTACTGAGCTGAAGTAGTTGGTCCTTCCTTCCCTGTTCGACATCGACATGTAGGATTTTTGTGATAGGAGGTGTCTATTGTCGGAAGTGTAGTGGAACTACTGCCTCCTGTCCGTAGACTAGTAGAAAGGGGGTTTGATTGGTCAACCATTTATAGGATGTTCTGTATGCCCATAAGACTATAGGTATTTTCTCATCCCAGTCGTCTTTGTCGACATTACATATTTTGGTTAACCCTTTTGTTAATGTTTTATTGAAAGCTTCAATCGCTCCATTTGACTGAGGATAATATGTTGTACTCCGTCGGTGGTCGATTTGGAACTGGTCAGTCAGGGTTTTGATAGTTTTGTTGATAAAGTGTGTGCCTTGGTCACTAATCAAGGTTAGTGTCAATACAAATCTAGTGATAATGTTTTCATAAATAAACTTAGCGGCTATCTCACTTGAACATGTATCGACGGGTTCGGCTTCTGCCCACTTAGTAACGTATTCTACTGCAGTAATAATATACCTTGCTCCTAATATTTTTGTTGGGATGGGAAATGGTCCTATGAAGTCTATAGCCCATATTTCAAATGTGAGACTAGGGTTTACTGATATCAAGGGAATTTCTGTACTAGGTAGGGGTCGACCAAGTCATTGACATCTGTCACATCGACTAACAAAACTTTTGCAATCTGTGTGGAGTGTCGGCCACCATAATCCTGACTGTTGAATTTTCTTTGCAGTTGTGTTTGCTTGGAAATGTCCTCCTGCAGGTCCATAGTGTGCTTCATGCATGATTTGGTCTCATTCATGTTCCAGTACACACCTTCTGAGGATGTCGTCTAATCCCATTTTGTATAAAAATCCATTAATCAGACTGTATGGTGCAGCCTTCATAGCTAAGATTTGTTTTTTATTGGTATTCATACCTTATGGTGCCTGAACTTTTTCTAAGAACTGAGCTATTTCTTCTGGTTCTACTGGCACTACTTCTATTCGAAATAAATGTGCATCAGGTAAGTCATCGTCGACTCCGGTCGGTTCCTCTCCTGTGTCTATTCTGGATAGATGGTCGGGTCTGACATTTAGCTCTCCTGGTCGGACAACGACTTCGAACTCAAATTCTTGGAAGAGAAGTAGCCAACGACAAATCCTTCCATGATGGAGTGGTTTATTGACAAGGTACTTGAGGGCTTGATGGTCGGTATAGAATGTGAAGGGGTTGGCTAAAAGGTAATGTCGATACTTTTGGAGGGAAAATACCATACCTAGGGCTTCTCTTTCTGTAGTCGAATAGTTTCTTTCAACCTTATTTAATTTGCGACTGCTGTAAACTATGGGATAATCCATTCCATCATCTCCTGGCTGAGTTAAGATTGCTCCTATTGCTATTCCTGATGCATCGATATGCACATGGAATTTGATCGACCAGTTTGGAAATTTTAGGATGAAGGCTTCAACTAGTTTTCTTTTTGGTTTCTCGAATGAGATGTGACATTCCTCTGTCTAGTTAAACTCTTGATCTTCCTTTAATAGTTATTCAAGAGAGTAGGTCATATATGAATAGTATCTTATAAATTTTCGGTAATAGCCTGTATGGCCAAGTAACACCCTGACTTGTTTGGGGTTTACTAGTGGTTTCAGGTCAAGGATAATTTTAATTTTTGCAAAGTTGACCTTGATACCTTCTTTACAGACAATATGCCCTAATAGTATGCCTATGGGAGTCATAAATATACATTTCTTAATGTTCAGGGAGAGTTGAATCTGCCGACATCTCTCCAGCATAAGTTTGAGCCATTTGCAGTGATCTTTTAAGGTGGATTATATTGTCCAGTCATCAAAGTATACTACCATGGTCTTATATATGTACTCTTGGAATGTTTTGACAACAATTCAAGAAAACACTGCAGGTGCATTCTTTAATCCAAAAAGCATAACTCTGTAAGCAAAGGAACCAAATTCACACACAAATGTTGTCTTCTTTTGATCGTCTTTAGCTATTGGTACTTGGTTATAGCCTGAGAATCCATCTATAAATGAGTAGCATTCATGTCCTGCAACTTCATTCAAGATTTCAGTAGCATAAGGGGTTGGGAATGGGTCTGTCAGTGTTAATTTGTTGAGTTCCCTAAAGTCGACACAAATTCTTAACCTTGTTGGGTCATGTTTCTTGGGTTGTATGACCATTGGACTTGCCCATTCTGACTGGTTGATAGGGTAAATGATCCCTGCTGCTAACATGTTATCAATTTCCTTTTTGACTATTTATTTGTACTTGTGAGCCAGTTTATAAGGTCTTTTGTTAACAGGTCGAACATCAGGTTTAGTATCAATTTTCATTTCTCCCATTTCTTGGATTAAGCCTTTTAGGTCTTCATAGTCCCTGGAAAAGACATCTTGGAACTCTCTTAGTAAGTTCACTATCTCTGTGGTCTGTTGTTCGTTCCAGTAGTCCCCAATTTTTGCTAGTTTTGGTCGGTCATCATTTGAGATGTCGACTTCTTTAGTTTTCACTTTGGAATCTAGCCACTCTGGTGCTTTAGCTTCATTAATCGGTCGAATTCCTTCTTTGAAGTGTGAGAATGTGGCAGGGAAGTCAGCTACAGTCATTCTATCAGTATCTTGTTTGTCAGTCATTGCGATTTTCAGGATCGAGTGGATAGGTTTTGTTGTTTCAACATGGTTGGATTTCCATCTGAATCTCTTTCCTTCTGTGTTTTCATTCTATAGTTGTAAATGGGTCGACTGTGGTCTTGACCATGTTTGTAGATTGTTACAGTCTTTTATCTTTCGATGGTCTCGTGAGGGTTGTTTTTCGGTCGGTTGGATAAATTGTTTAATTTTCTTTGCTGTCTCAGCCAGATTTTCCTTTTGAGGTATGAAGTTGAAGTCTTTAATAAAATTTTCCCTGAGTTCATGCCATAAGAAGGTTTCACCTCTAGCTTCTTCCATCTTATACCATTTGTTTGGAAAGTCAGCTAGGGTTGAGGGGAACAAATGTGGCCAGGCTCGCTCATCCTTGTATCCAAGTCTTCTCCACTCCTTTTCACAAGTTTTGATATGTTCTTCTGGGTTTTGTCCTTGAGTAAATAAAGGTATATGAACTTGCTAAGTTAACTTCTTTCCTCCAAATCTCTCGACAAATTAAGTCGAAGCAGTTGTCCAGGTCTGTAGTTTTGTCTGATGGGTATCCCACCATCTAGCTGCTTGACCTGTAAACATTTCAACTAAGCTTTGAAGTCGGCCATGTTCACCAATATTTTTAGATACTTGCTCAATCTACATGACTGGTGATTCCCTCTCCTTATACCTTGGTAGGTGTGTAGTATTTAGGTTAGTTGGTTGTAAGGTAGGGCGTTCCCTTATTTTCTTTTCAAAGATTTTTGGGACAGTGGATACTATGAAGCACTATTGGGTGGGCTTTTTCTGTACTTTTTGTATATTCCAACACCCTCTTGCTTGTGTTTCATAATTCTCAATCTCCCATTCGTATAATTCAGCATCTGAGTTATAACCAATTGAGACTTGGTTACCTAAGTTAAGTTCTCCATGGATGTTTGGTTCTGTGTAATCTGCATCGTTGTGGATTTGGTAAAGTTGTCTGACATCGAATTATTCATCAATAGGTTCAATCCAAGGTTCCCCTTGGGATGGATGAATGGGTACAATGACCTTTTGACCGTTTCCTTTTAATTTAATTCATTCATTATCCAAGGATATGGATGCTTTCATCTTTCTACCCCAAGGTCGACCGACTAGTGCTGGGAAGGAGCTGGCTCCTTCATTTGGATCAATGATTTTGAAGTCAACCTTGGTAGAGATTCCTTTGATAGTCATATCAACATTTTTCCAGACTCCAATGGGTTCAATTAGGCCTTGGTCGGCTAGTTTCAGGTATATGCCTGATTCATATAGTCGAGGTTGGCCCATATGTTCCCAAGTGTCATGATTCATGATATTTAACTGTGAGCCAAATTCAAGTACTACTTGTCGGACATGGTAACCTATGATTTCCAGGTCGACAAGTGGGTCGACATCACTTTTGTCTTTTTGATTCAAGCTGCAGATGTTTTTTGTTTGTTTTTATGGGTTTGTACCTTTTATTTCATGTAATAATTCAATGAACTGCGATACTAATTTGTCTGTTTGAACAAGTTGGATTAGTTTATTTATTGTGTTGGGTCGACTATTATGGAGGTCTTCTTGTCGTGCAATTTCTTGAAAGACATGGGTTGCTTCTTTATATGTTTGTGTTTCCTACCGTGGATCAGGATAGACATTTGTTTGTTTAATCTTGGTAATTTGAGGGTTATCAGATCATGTTTTTGTTCCTTGTCAAGTTACAATATGTAAATTTTTAGTGGTTATTACATCATGTTTTTGCACACAAGACAAGACATTAACATTTTTCTTGGTATTAATTTTTTCTAACATAGTAGGGAAATCCTCCAGCGAGTGATCGCCTACTCCACAGTGGGTACAGAATTTGAGATCAGTCCTGTCCTTGTATGGACAGTCTGCATACCGGTGACCTTCTTTGTAACATATAAAGCATTGGATTGCTCGACGCGGGCGTATGTCGCGATTCCCCGGGAATCGACCTCTTCCTCCATAGCCTTGGCGTCGATTATCGTACCGGCAGTCATATCGTCGGCCGTCGTATCTTTGTCTGTTCTAATCATTTGGTGGATTGTTTTGCTCACTATGTTGTGCCACTGCATTTTTTTGGTATACTGCCTGACAGTTCTGTCGATTCTTTAGGTTTAACTGACAGTTGGCAGTGTTATGACTTTTGGTTTCGCAGATGGCGTACCAGGAAGTCTTGTCGTTCTTCATGTTAAACTGGCAGTCTGTTGTAGATTGATCTCTGTGTTCCTGGAAAATGTCGCAAAAGGATTTGGTTTGTACAAATCAGACATCTTGTCAGCTATATTCTTGTCGACAGTTATCTTTGGAGTGGCCATTTGTTGAGCATTTGGTGCACCAGATCTCCTGATTCTTGAGGCTTAGCTCCTTCAGAGACTTCTACAAATTCTTGAGCTATTGTTCCAATATGTGGTCCGTGTGGTAAGCAGGTATATCCTCGTCCATCTCAACCTGAAGAACTTTCGTTAGCGCATCCTCATACGTTTTGAACGTCTCCAGACTAATGTGTCGACGTACTTTTTGCGATAGTCCTGCAAGAAACCATTGAATTAGTAACTGTTCATCTATAACATAATCCAATTGGCTCAATAAGTCCTTCCAATGCTTATCGTAGTCGCGAACGGATTCTCCAATCTTTTGTGATGTGGTTTTAAGCTTCTTCACAGCCAGGTGCTTAGCATCTGGAGTTTTAAAAAATGATGAAAAGTGTGCCTTAATCTCGGCTTTTGTCGCTCTAGGTTGTCTCTCCAAAAAGGTCATGTACCATGTCAATGCCCTTTTCCTTAAGGCTCCTGCAAACTGTGCCATTTGTCTATCTTCATCTGTAACCTGGTTGGCTTCCCAGGTCGACTCGCAGACGAACCAATGTCGTCTGGAGTCTTCATCTCCTTCATAGAGGGGGATGTGAGCCGATCCATGACCCATGTATGAATCACTATCACTGCTCTCAGAAGTTGGTGATGGTGGTGGTGATGAGGGTGGTGGGATTATTGATGTATTCGTGCCTGAGGAATTCTGGTCGATAGAACTGGCGTTTCCATCGGTTGTCGATTCTTCGTCGACGTGCAGTAGTTTGATGTCAACTTCTACTGTCAATGGTCCACTGCAACTATTTGTTCACAGGGCTGATTGTTCGATTTATTCTAAAGCTGTATTTGGTGGGGGGGGTGCTCCTTCATGTGTCGTTAAGAGCAAGTGGATACTTCAAAGGGAGGCTGCCACTTGAAATGTCACCCAATTTCCTTCCACTGGTCGACATATAATAAGGTGTCATCCAGGGTACGTTTCATCACCTAGTCGGCTCCATATACTGAAGTCACCAGCTCATAGTTGGAGGTCTTCTTTGATAATATTCTGTACTCAAGTACACGGATTAAATGGGGAAAGGGTTGTTCCTTCATCGGGATCTCTTAACTAGAGAGCTTCTGGATGCTTTATCCACAATTATTCCTCCTTAGGGGTCGCTTCTTGTTCCATGCCCTCTTCATGTTGGTCATGACCCGACTCTGGAGGATTCTCTTCTTAGTCCTTATCCCTAGGGTTTTGTCCTCCATGCAGCTCTAAGGCCCTTCCTCGTCTTGCTTCCCTTCTCTGGTGTCTCTTGTCCCTTTCGATTTTCTGAATGTCTGACATACTTTCGTAGTATACTATTCTCTGAAGGTCCTTCTTAGTCGACTTCTCATTACTGGTGACTGATATTGGATTCTAGTCGACTAGGATCCACTATACTCTATCTTCGACACATGACCAGCTACCCCCCCCCATAGCCTACCCGACGCTTTTTAGAAATCCCAGATAGTTCATTCTATTTGCTTAAGAAGTATTCCCACTCCCTTTCGGTAATGAATTTTTCCCACTTCCTCTGCTTCTCCGCCCAGTTAGAGTTTGTTGGCAGTTCCTGAAGTGATGGTCGAGGTTCGACGATATGTGCTACTCCTTTCTTGATCAAAAATTTGAACAGCAAGGTCGGTAGGGAACACAGAAATTGTTTGGCGAGGTCTGTGTAAAATTTATCCTTCACTGTTTCTATTGAAGTTCTATCTTTGACTGCTTGTTCCTCACAGAAGTCGTCGGTGATTTTCTCAAACCACTCGAACAGGTTTGTTCTACCTCCATGGATCAGCTTTTCCAGCAACTGTTGTTCTTTAGTCCCGTCCGGTTTTCTCATCCAGGAATTTCTTCAAAAGTTGGGGAACTGATTCGACAAACTTTTCATGCGTCTTTGTGAAAAAAAATTCTTTTGCTTGTGCGACTGTTAATATGTTCCTTTGCGTGTAATTTTGCAAGTAGTTTGCAATTTTATGATTCCACCAGTCCTTAATCTCTTGCTCTGGTATCATTTGGCATACATTCCAGTCGTGTACTACTAGCAACAGAACCAATGTTGTAATCTCATAGATCACATAAGGTCACCAATAATACACACTAAAACATACATAAATCTAAACAGAGACAAGAGATAAGAACAGATAGAATTAAAATAGATTATATTATTACAATGAGTCCATACAATGTAGAGAACTGAACTGAGTTCTCGTCTGGCTCAACAGCCTAATATATATGATTTACAGACGGTTACAAAATAACTACCTGTCAGTTTGGTGAACCGACGCGACTTTTAGATGATCGACCTAATCTCTTGTTTTAGTTGGCCGACCAATTTAGTCGGCTGATCGACTAAGTCAGCCCATCGACTTAGTCGGTTGATCGAGTAACTTTCAGACCTCGTTCAAGTCGATTGATCGACTTGCTCCTTCTATAATGGTCAAGAACCTAAAGGCATGAGCACTAAAAAGAAACAAATTTTAGCAATGAAGGTTGCACCATTCACTCTAATTAATGGATTCCTATATAAAATAGGCTTGGATGAAGTACTTCGTTGATGTGTTTTAGAGCATGAAAGAGAAAACATAATGCATGAAGCACACTATGGACGAGCTGTAGGACATTTCTAGTCGGATATGACTACCAAAAAGATCCAACAGTTAGGGCTATGGTGGTCGACATTATACAAGGATTGTCGAAAGTTTGTAAGTAAATGTGATTGATGTCAACGTTTGGGTCGACCACTTGCAATTAATGATCTACCCTTAATATAGGTAAGCCCATGCTTAACATTTGAAATTCGGGCTATCAAGTTTGCATGGCCATTCCTAGTTCTAGTGAAAAGGATAGGTGCACGCTACATCATAACATCAGTAGAGTATGTTACTAAATGGGTAGAGGCAGAACCTATCGAAACCTGTTCTAGTGAGGTAGTAGCTAAGTTGATATACGAAAATATAATCACCTAATTTGGTTTCCCACTAACATTAATCAGTGACCACAAACGAAGTACAGCCTATCACCCTTAGTCTAATGGAGCAATAGAAGCATTTAATAAAACCCTAACAAAATTCTTGATAAAAAATTGTAACACTGACAAAGATGACTGGGATGAAAAAATTATTGTCATTTTATGGGCTTACCAAACAGCATATAAACAATCTACCAACCAAACACCATTTTGACTAGTCTATGTCCAAGAAGTAGTCGTCCCCCTACACTTCTGACAATAGACACCAGTAATAGTCGACATATTACATATTAATGTCGAAGAAGAAAATAAGGACTGACTAATGCAACTAGCTAATCTAGAAAAAGACCAACTTATGGCTATACAGCATCAAGAAATTCAAAACCAACAACAAAAATCATGGCACAACTGAAACATTAAAAACAGGAATTTTTCGGTTGGAGATCTTTCACTGCTATATAACATTCATGTTAAAGGAAAACCAAATAAATTGTAAATGGAGAGGATGGGACCCTATATCATTGAAGAAATCAATGCCAATGGTTCAGTCCGACAAAGAACGTTACAAGGAAGAGTATTTCAGAAACTAGTAAACGGTGTCCAAATAAAGCAGGTATTAAAACTGAAAAACCTATATATATATATACAGAGAGAGAGAGAGAGAGAGAGAGAGAAACGACTTTATAATTGTTAAAAAAATATATAGAAACAAAAAAAACCTAAAAACAACAAAAAGAATAAAAGACCAGTAAGATCAAAATGACATGAAATCTCAAAACACGTAGCAAAATACAATTCGACAAAAACAATAACCGACATTTTCACCATTGTCATACCGCTTATCGACCATACAATCGACATCAATGATAGGATCAAAAGGTCCAATCAAGTTATCATGACTACGGTCAGAAGGAGCACCAAAACCAGAGTGCATTAAAAGAGCCTTCAATAGAGATCCCTTTACCATCAAATCTACCATTAATACCTCCATCGACAAGATCTCCATCTTCTCCACCTATAAACACTATGTTAAACAAAGATTTCATATCATTCTATGAAAAAATTGAGCGACAAAATTACCTGAACCCTAAGAGAAAAATACTTGTTCAAGAAGATGACCCTGTAACCGACAAAATGACATCAAACAAGACCAGAGCCACGACTACCAAAGCAAAGGACTTGGAATTAGCTATAATTCCATTAGTAAAAACATTGGAAAACATTAAAAAGGAAAAAGTACTGGAAAACTCATGGACGCAACTCTGGGCAGAAATTAAAAAATGGGCCTATGAAAAAATGAAGATGACAGAGGAAGGGCTCAAAGTAAATTCTAGCACCATCATGAATTATATAAACGCACCTCTCATGGTGATTTTTGGGGGGACAAAAGAAACCATTTTCATATTCATCATTAGCAGATATCACAACGGGAAGTTTTACTTCGATAAACCTGTTAAGATATCTCGTGAAACCATTTACAAGCTCACTGGGCTCTCTAACAAAGGTGAGCATGTTCCAGTAGGTATAAAGGATGGGTTAGTTGATAGATTAATAGGATCTCTGATAGGAAATAAATCCAAAGTCCTGATAATTAGACAAATCAAAGCTTCCATGCCCAAAATGATTTCAACAATAGTGTCCATAGGTTTAACTCTTGCAGGTCGAGGGTGCGACCTGAAGCTTGACATGTTGGAAGCCATAGAAAAAATAACCGAAAAAAGGGAAAATATACTGTTGGGCTCAATATGTAGCTGATATGGTCTAATCCATCTATGAAAAATGTCAGGAAACAAGCGCAATAATCATGTTTTCGTCACTGATCATATGGATCGTTATGTACTACTTGTGTCCAGTCAGACATCCATAGTTCCTCGAACCATGCAAATTTTATATGTGGTGTTTTAAGACTTTTTCAATGGCTGGAAACCCACAAGAACTAGAAGAAACTATGGTATTATTAGAAAATTGCTTTCAAAATTTAAAAATCCAAACAGCCAGATGGAGGGTGCCTCAAAATATCTGAATATGTCTACCCCCGATAGCACGCATTTAGCTAGAGCTCGACCACACTACAGTCTGTTACATGCAACAAGCAATGATAAAGGCCAAACCCCTTGATTATTACCCAACAGCCGAGGATATTTTTAAAGAATTGAGCTGACAATGCAACACCAAGATACCCCCATCAACAATGGCAAACAAGACCAACCAACCAATCATAAAACCCTTGACTGACCAAGAGCAAGATGAATATTATGAAGTGCACCTTCATATCAGCACTTTCACTTCTAAGGATACCCCAGAAGAAGAGAAAAATAATCTTCATCTTGTAACTCTACCACAACCACAGCAAACCATTATACCGACCCAACAGCAGGAGGAGGGATGAGAACAAATAGACGAAGAAACACAATCTGACAGACCTAAGTATGCTATGACAAAGAAGAATATGAAAAAAAATATCTCAGGAGATATCAACATCGAGGAAGAAGAAAGACAATCAGACATAAGGAAAGGGGAAGTGCAAACTCATCCTTCTAGAGGAATCAGAAAATGAGGAAGAGTTACTTTCTAGCATTGTCGACATTCTGGAGGATTCTTCCAGAAACAAGGTGTCTATCGAGATACAGTTCAAACGTTTTGTAGAGACAGAAGCAAGACATGGACAAACTAAAAAGGTAAGAGTCTCCTCCCCTCTTGAAATTAATCCTATTTATTTGACACCAAACTCCCCACGCCCATCTCCAACCATAATAACACCATATTCGACTATTGTCATCTTTCCCAACCCCTATGAAAATATAATACTGGGAACCCTTAAAGAAAAATTTGCTAAAGATGTTGAGCTATAGCAATTTATCAATAACTTGCTAAATTTATTCCACAATGCCCATCAAATCAACACCACGCACCAACTCACAGGGTCAAGCTCTGCACGACGACTTCTCACCCAACAAACCTACCAAGCCTCACCACAGTCAAAATTTGTGGGAGTCATCAATTCCTCATTTATCCAAAACCCCGACAAATCATCCACAGTTGTCACAGCCCAAATTTCACCATCTATCTCGGATCCTCTAGTTAATGAACCAGACAAGGGAGAAGTTGTTCTTGAGGGGAATGATCAAGTAGAAGCACTAGATCAATAAATAACCAACCTCATGGAATATGAAGAGACCGACAACCCTCTTGACTTGCAACCGGAAGTCGAAGATCCCATGCTGACAAGTGACCTCCTGACCACCCCATTAACCCCAGAGCATTCGTCATCACTTTCACCACCACCAACCTTAGATCCCCCTCACAATACATAACCCCCATATTCACCACTATTGGATTCAAAAATAGCTACAAGCCCCATCCATGAAATACAGTCGGTAAACCCTACTATAACAGAAGTTCAGCCAACTAAAAATCCACTGACTGCAGAGCAACAAACAGAATAGTAGCATCTAGAATCAGTACCAATAGCAGCAGTGGTGGCCCATCATTCTAAACACAAAAGTAAAAGAAAAGAGAACAACAGTAGACACAAAACGTACCGACAGTTATCCACCTTTATCAGCTAGAATCGACTACTGCAGTCGACACTCCAAAGCTTAGAAATGGAGAATTGGACCAACTATTGGAAGCCCTTACTAAAGAGACTACAACAAGAAATCAAAGAAGACATGAACAAATAGAGAAACTTAAAACATAACAAGTATAATTCCTGACCAAATGCAGGTAACTAACACACAATTTTACCGGGAACAACAGAGACCGACACCGATAAACCATTGGAAATATATTACCAGTTGTTGGAAAGTGTCATGTCGAACCTTTAGACACATTTATAGGACAAAAAATATCAGCAAAAAGAAGATACTTCTGTGCTACTGAGACATCAGTACACAACATTTTCAGAATCCCATAAGGTACTGCAAGAGAATTTGGACGATTCTACCACTACAAAATAAGTATTGCAAAATTGGTATACCTATTATGGCCAAGTATTCCAGCAAGCTAGAGATACTCATGAACATATCAAAACTGGAAAATCAACAAAGACTTGAAGAAACAATGAAGACCACAATCCAAGATCAGATAGTACTAGAATCAGCAAATCTCGAGAAATTAGAGAAACAAACACATCAATGGATGAATCAAGCACTCCCTAGCCTTGACACACTTGATAATATTTTTCCACAAATGAATATATTACTTGATGCAGCTGAGTAAAAAGATCAATTTTTGGGCCCCGACATGATTAATATCATAGACTTCTCGCTACAAGAAAATATGTCGACCCTGTCAATCATTACAACCTTGACCATTGGAATTCAGAATGCCCTCCACAATTGGACAGAATTTCAGCACCAATTAGCCATTACAGCAGAATCCATTTTGGATATATGTGTATAGAAATGACCAACCATTCAACTGCATAGCCCATGCAGATAGATCAATTGGAAAAAACCACTTCATACAGGATATTTTTTCTACCTCCCATGTTTCTTCGGGACAAAGAAATATTTTGTTCCTGGGGGAGATATTGGAGGAGCTATTTGGTTAGCTGACTAAACTAGTTAGCCGACTAATTAAAGAATAGGTCAGCCTCCATAGGTTGTTTTGGTTGACTGAACCAACAGGTAGTTATTCATAATTGTTTTGTAATCATATATAATAGTTTGTTGAGCCAGATACGAACTTGGTTCGGTTTGATGTTTGTATGAACCCATATGTGTTTTGTGTAATATAAGTTGTTATTCAACCTAGTATTCTTGTCTCTTTTCTTTGTTATGATTATATGATTCTTATGTGTATTATTGGTAACTTAGTGATCTGAGTGATTACAACAAGAACCCAAGGAGTCATGAGAGGAAATATTATGTTGAATATGTGGAAATGGGGATGTACAAATTGAATAAAAATTTCACTTATGTTTTTTAACATACTTGTAAATGGAGGATATTCAATTTGCATATCAAAAACTAGGAATCAACATTTCAAGAGAATCTACTGAGAGGTATAGCAAGGTTGGCTAAGAAAATGATTTGGGTAGAATGCAAATCGTTGAGATTTTAGTCAATGATGTATATAACCTTTGATAGACAAAGGAGACCATATAATCTTGAGTAGGTGAAGTCGGTAATTTTGATCCCACCATTACAAGACTCAATCTACTTATCATAATTTCTTTATTCTATTGAAAATTATGCACATAATGCCAACTTTGTTATCCCATTTGATTATCATATTGTATGGATAATTTAGTAAAATATGTCATGGATCTCATAACAATATCATAAGTTTGAAAATTATATTTATTCAAATTAAATGTATGAACATATAATTATATATTACACCCCACAAATAGCCATGTCCACAACAAATCCAACTCTACAAAATAGAATGTGAGGGGGAGGATTTTTTTCTATGGAAAAGGGAATGATTTTTTAATGGAATAGATATGATTCTAAACACAAATGGGCTTAACATGTGACCCATGTCTGAGGCTTGGAGAGTGAACCATCGCAACCTAAAGTTAGATGAGTTAGGGCTTGGACAAGGAAGATGCATTGGGTATCACCTAGGAAATGGTGGAGGATGAACTCATAGATTATTTAGGGGATCCCTCGGTAGTAATATTGTGTAAATATTCATTGTGAATGAAATAATAAAAGTAGAATAATGGGATTGCAATATTTTTCTCTCTATGGTCTTTTTTATCTCTATATCACTTCGCATCTAGTAGCATCTATGGTATCAACAAGGGCTTTTTCCCCTCCCCCCTAAAGTAGAATATTTCAAATCCCTTGCAGTGGCCATGGGTAAGAAAACATTGGATAAATCCCAATCTCTATTTGTGAAATGACTTGATTTTATCCCTGAATTGGTTATACCTTTGGGGGCTCCTATGCAAATGGTGCTTGCAATTTCCAAAAAGACTCTTATTGAAAAATTTATAGGGGTTTTTCCCTCCCAAAATTGATCGAAACTTGGATCCAAAATAATGTATAAATTACAGCTTTGATATAATGTATAAAAATATCCTTGATGCAAAGAAGAAGCACATGAGGTAGATCTTGCTACAAGATAATTCTCACAAGTATGCAAAAGGAAAATAGAGAGAATAATAAAGAGACTGAATCACATGAAGAAGTGAAGAATGAATAATTTATTGATAATCAATAATGAATTTATTGATTATTACAATAATAATGCATCCTTATAAAGGAAAATTAAGTTCGTGGAAGACAACTCATGCTAGCTCATAAATCAGGCTTACTAAATATGATAAACCCTTATAGGTGGCTAAAGCACTTTCCAACTATGACAAGGACCTCGCGAATTAGATGAAGCATGAGTAAGTTGTCAAGAGTGATGAAAAAAAATGCTAATACTTGACTCTGGAGAGAAAATCATGGAGGATGGGTTGGCAACAAAATATAGCAATTTCCTAGTTGACTAGATTTACCTTATCCATTGAAAAGCCGAAATAAAGCATAATAAAGATAGAATCGGAATGAAGGTGCATTTAATAATTGTAGAAGTCAATAAAGTTGACAAGATCAAACCATAATCATGATAAATGCCTTCTTGGGGTATATATGGAAAGTGTTTACCAAATGGTGCAAGTGGATGCCAACTATCTAGGCTAGTAGGTAGGAATTTAATAAAAAATGATTAAATATTTTGTCCTGAGTATGAAGTGGTTTTATAATATCCCAACATCCCCCTTTAATTTATGATGATATTTATGAAATAATCATATGCATATATGTGCATATAGGGCCCAGCAACAAGGCTATGGTCACCCTTTACAATTATTCATGTCCAGAAAAGTGAGGAAAGAGGCAAAACCACATGGGGAAATTCCTTCCTCACAAAAGGACAAGGCACAAAATTTGAAATATGTCTTCAATCATTTATTTATATTCACTTGAATTAGATTAATGAACTTATTCTGGTGAAATACTTTGATGAATAAATCATGAACTCCATGATCATGCGCTAGAGTGTAGAATCTACTAGAAAGAAGAGGAGAGGCTCCTTGTACCTCATCATCTGATGAAGTAGGATCATTATCTGAATTATTCTTTCTGTTTTCATACTCTGATATGCAAACACAATCTGAAAAGGAAAATATATCTATCCATACTCCTTCCCAAAGAGTACAAAAATTAAGACAATCAGTTACATAATCAGTTCCTTGTATAGCTGCAAAATTGTGATGTGGATCACATATATTCCTTCCAATATGATGTAGAAACTTCCCATATCTGATATGAGGTTGAAAATAATCTGATATATCATAAAAATTATCATATGGAACAGCAAATACCAAAGCGTCAGTGTCTCAATGAGGATATGGGGATATACTAGGAAAAGGATGAGCAATTGGGGAAAACTGATGAGTGTAAAAATATGAATGATGGATGGACTTGAGATCTGAACCATAAGTGTTTAGAAAATATCCAATCATGTGTAATATAATTCCAATGATTACTAAGTTCATATATAACCAGCCAGTGAAAAATAGACAGGACTTGAAACCATTTGATATAAGTAACATTGCATAAGAAACCAATGAGGACTCAACTAGTGAACTTGGGGTTTGTATAGTCTTAGTATTATTCAAAGGTATGGTAGATGGTATGGATGATTTCATGACATGCATATTATCCTAAAAATATGTTTCTAAATCATAATTATAACCATTTTAATGGAGTGAAGAAGAGTTGCTTAAAGACAAGTCTGGATCTAGTGAAAAATCACAAGTATTGGGAGATGAATATAGGAGACTGATAGGTGGATTATCAAAGAAAGAAACTTATATTTAATATTCTGGTATATCAGAAATTAAATATATATCATATTTGTGAGAAAAATATTTAACTCCGGCACTCAAGGCATAGTTTATATCACCTTGGAACTATGCACTATGATAGTGTTCTGAGAAATTAGTAGGATTCTCTAGCTCATCTGGAACTTCGATTTTGTGCTTCTCAAGAAGATGAGACATTATGTCTATATTCTTCTTGAAACATTTATTCTTAGTATGAAATCCCTTTCTGCAATAATAACACTTGGATGTACCTCCTTTCATCTTGACTTTCTTCGTTGAACCCTCATTAGTAGGCTTCGAACTTTCATCTTCATTATCTGACGTTGGCTTCTTCTCTTTCACAATTTGATTTTCATTAGATTTTATACTCTTCCTTACTTGAACTATGATAGCATGATCCTTTCCCTTGGAAGATATAAGATTTTCCCATATGTATCAATTTATCGTGATCCTTTGTAAGTGAATCAAAGAATGTACTCTAAGAAGGCATTTTCCAATTATTAATAGCAAGCCTGGTAGCATGAAAAGTAGACACAAAAATTGAGTATTCAGGACTCAATTTTGATAGAATGGAAAGAATCAATTCATTTTCTTTCTTCTCAATGCCACATTTCTTGAGAAATATAACAACTGACTTGAATTTGGTAAAGAAACCCTCAATAGAATCAAAACTTATTGGAATCAATGATAATAACTCACTCTCCAGCTGATGTGCTCGTATCCCAGCTTGAAATCCAAAGAGAGTCTCAAGTTTCGTCCAAACTTGGTTTGCAATGGTAAAAACATATAGTTGAAAGAGTATATCAAGGTAAATAGAGAGGCAAAGCAATCCATAGTATTCATCCAACCTATTATGCCACTTAGCTTTCTCAACAATGGAATTTGGTTCATTTTCTAAATCCATAGAAACCTTATATAGTCCCTTACTGCACAATAGAATGTCAATTTTGGATTTCCATTCATGATAGTTGAAAGGAGTCATAATAATATCTAAAGAAGAATCCATACTAATATTTTGATGCACTTAAGAACAAAATCTGCGGCAACCTACACAAATATATAAAATTGGAGTCACAGCAATATAACAAACAAGACATAAACTTACAATAGATTTCATAGATTAATTTTACTCAGAAATGACATGAAACATTGCAATTAGGAGTTGCAACTATATATTTTCTTATCATTAACATAATTAGTGATACAATGTCATACAATGGCATAAATATCCATGCAATTTGAATCCCAGAGAGGTCATTTGAATTGATTACATGAGAGTGGCTTACTTTCCAATTAAACACCACTTCGCACATCAGTTAACCACTTAACTCAACCTTAATTGACTCTAACTGACTCGAAGGCATTTTAGAATGAGTCTAACTAAATAGAACTTAATTGCATGCCAACAAGTAGGTGAGGGCACCAATGTGATTTCAGTTGGGTGAGCTGAACTGAACTACACTAAACTAAGTCAACAAAAGTAGGTGGAGGCGCCTTTAATCACTCTAGTTAACTAAAATTAACCAAAAATAGGCTACTTGATGAGGAAGGTTCCTTTACAGCTCCAGTTTAATTGAAAGGTATGTGAAACAACCTTTATTTGACTGAATGGGGCACTTATTTCATGCGGATCAACCCATATTTGCTCCTATATTGAAGGAGCAGGCTCAGTTAGTCTCCTTGATTGAAGGAGAACACTCAGTTAGGCTCCCTGATTGAAGGAGGATGATCCAGTTGATGATGTGATCACATATTTGAGTCAAGAACGTAGGATAAGTGGTAAATTAGGACAAATAAGCCAAATAATTATGTGTGGTTAAATAATGAATCCAACACCCCCCCCCCCAATCTAAACTCATGTGGAGGAGTAACAAAAAATATAGGTCCCCAGCAACAAAAGCCATAGGTCACCCTTTACAAATAACTAAAAAAGAATAAAAAATTTATGCTTAATAAACTGAGGAAATAAAGGAAACCATCATGGGAAAAACCCCCCCTCAATATAAGCAGCGAATCAGGAAAACAAGTTTTGAATAAAACTTTGTGAAAATTTTGTTGCAATTTGCAGCACTATGTTGCAGCAAATCTAGTATCTTGGTTCTTCTGTGTAGCATCATCCTGAGACTGTGCATGCGAACCTCTGAATCCAAACTAAATGATTATGTCTGGAGTAATATTCCTCTTTGTAAGAAGAAGAATATGCTCAAATTAATCATAAATATAGACATCTGCTAGATGAAAATTGGACCCATGCAGAGAAACTGAAATCAAGTGATGAGAGAGAAAAAGGGATTCAGAATTCAAATCATGTGAGGAACACCCAAGAAATTGATATATTTAATACTTGAACA
This sequence comes from Pseudotsuga menziesii, assembly GCA_001517045.1. Lineage (NCBI taxonomy): Eukaryota > Viridiplantae > Streptophyta > Pinopsida > Pinales > Pinaceae > Pseudotsuga > Pseudotsuga menziesii. The sequence continues at coordinate 722,294 of LPNX010923610.1, forward strand.
TCAAACCATGTGAGGTAATATCAGCTCCAAGTGTTAGGGGCAAATTTCCATACGAATGCAGAATGTCTCCATCTTTACTAGTTCTGTGAGGAGATGAGCATGTGATCAAATACAAAGGTAGAGAAGCCCTGGGACTGTGGAGAGAGAATGATTGAGATCCATAATATGATATAGCCTCAGAAATAACCATTGGTTCACAAAATATTTAGAAAACTCATAAGAGGAAACTAACATCAAATCCCCAGCAACAAGTTTGAAGAAGACTTGTGGTACTTGATTTGTCACACCAAAATTGATGAGACCAGCTACAAGCATGAATGAAGGATCTTGGAACTTAAAAATTGAACCAAATAATATCATATCAGATCCAAATAATATTGTACCAGATCCAAATAATTTCATATCATATCCAAAAGTGTGGAATGACAACAAATCCCCAAATAGCGTTTTTGAAGGAGACTTGTGGTACTTGATTTTTCACACCAAAATTGATGAGAACAGCTACAAGCATTACTCAAATATATTGAAACTTAAAACTTGAACCAAATAATATCATATCAGATACAAATAATATCATATCATATCCAAATAGTTGCATATCATATCAAAGAGCGTGCTTCACCGAGATGGCAGATGCACAATTTTCTCCTTCAAAATTTTGAGTATTGGTGCATGAAATCATGTAGGAATTTGCTGGAAGCTCTAGATAAATAAGAGTGAATGGATTACTCCTAAAATATGATATTATTTCCAAAATATATAAAGTATTACTTATCTGCACACCAGCAGCAACATTAGAGGGAGATAAATCGAATTCCTCTTCATTTTCTGAAGCAATCACTGGTAAACTTTGCACATAATTTAAAAAGGAATCACTGTAGAATGTTTGCATAGGATGGAAGGATAGTTTTTCTTCAATATCAGAGATTTGAATGTCTTCTTCTGTATCAGCCATATGAGAATATGAGATATTAGATATATCATAAACTTCTAGAGCAGCAGGAGAAGGAGTCATTGCAAGGAAACTTTCTTCAATTTGAATTGACTATGTGGAATATTTTGCTTCTTCTTCATCTTGAAAAAATTCATCATATAGAATAGAGGCTAATAATTTTGAACAAATAACTCTTTCTATTATGATCCTCATTGTGCTTTCCAAAGGTTTGTTATACACCTGATTGGCACCTCTCCATCCGAGTGCTGACATCCCTCAGGTCGGCACACAAAAGGACACTTATGGATTGAGGTTTGCCTAGTTTCATTATACCTTGGTTGATGATGAAATACATTGCCTATATGCCCAGCTGATTACTTTTCCATTTTGAGATTTTGAGTAGCATTCGCGACTATATCTATTGGCATCTCGCGCATCATATGCGAGTATCATGTTCAGCAGGTCGCGCATACATGTATACACGGCTTGCACTTATATAGAGTCGTGTATCATACGCGGGTTGCTCTACTACAGACCCGCGTATGGTTTCCTCAAAATTAATATTTAAAAACACAAGTTAATGGGAGATTATTTTACTTATTTACCTTAATCCCATTAACTGCTATAACCTCCCTAACCTTCGAGAACTGCCTCATTTCATCCATATAAATAGAGGCCTTGGGGAGGGGGTTTAATATATATCCTTGGAGAGCAAAGTTATGCTGGTGGATTGTCTACAGAAATCTTTGGAGCAGAGAAACTCAGAGTCCTTTGGTGACAGAGGAGTCCTTGTTCAGACATTGGGTTGTAACCTAAACTCTCTTCTATTATTGTTAATAAATATATTACTTCTTCCATATGTGTTTCATATCTTGTGGATTGGTAAATGTTTACATTTCAATATGATATATGATTTGCCTAACCTGCATCTATATATATGAATTGCTTTGTATCTGGAAGAGTGTTTATTAACGAGTGAAGGAGGAACTATCCTGGAGACTTTGGAAGTGGATTAGAGAGGGAGAATATAGCAAGGATCAACCTTCGTTTAATACAAGTAAGTTCCTGCTACTTTCCTATTTCCTATTCTGTGCTTTTAAAGTCAAATTGTCTGCAAGTGTTAGAGTATGTTGGTAACCCCCAGACCTAGGTTATTAGGTGAATTATCCTGTACAACAGAATTGGCGACTCCACTGGGGAAGCCAAGTCTGCTTTAGGTCTTTTTCTGTTGTCCTGACCAGTCATTGCTCGAAGTTTTGTTTGTGATTTTTTGTCCTGGTTTCTTACTTACTGTAGCATTTGAAAGTCTTGGGTCTTTCTCTGTTTTTGAGAATTCTTTTTATACCCATTCGCGGGTTGTCCCATTGGACAGTCGCGAATATTGAGTCTCATACGCGGGTTGTTCCACTGTACAGTCGCGCATCATTCGCGACCTGCACTACTACACAGTCGCGTATACTCCTGAAAACTGTGGTTTTTGTGTCAAAGTTTGCTTGTTCTTTGGCCTGTTATAAGTCCTGTTTTTTGATTAATACTTTCTTTAAGAGTGTTGCAGAGTTGTCTGAGTGTATCAGGTGATCACATCTAAGTGCTTTTCGAAGCCCTTGGGTTCTCTTTACTTGTTTTATTTACTGTATGCATCTTGAAACTTTCTGGCCTGTTTGGGTTGTTGGTTTGAGTGCTTGAGTCTAGATCAGTGATCAGGGTCTTAGATTCTATCTGTCCAGTTTGTTGTCTGTCAGTTATTGGTTTGCACTTTCCTGTTTAAAAGTCTGCAGTGATCTCTCGGTCATTGTCTGCACCCAAGTTAAGGTCCTAGCCTGCTTTTCTTGCTGGTTTTTAGGTTCTGTTTGCCTGTTAGTTTCAGTTTGTGTTTTTTTATACAGTCTATAAGTGTCAAGTTTACTCAAGCATTGCATTTATACATGCACAGTAGATTTTTGAGCATTTTTTAAAGTGAAAAACAAAACATAGTTAATCTTTTGCATTGTAATTTTTGCATTAGAGTAGTGTTTGTTTCAGTTTAAGAAATACTATCTCAGAAAAATACAAAAACATATAGGCTTAGTTTCTCTTTTTGCTACATATAGTTCATCAATATTTATTTGAAAAAATGAAAAGAAGTTTATTTTATAGTGATAGTTTGCTTTAAATGCACCTTTTACTTTCATTTATTTTCTGCTGAGTCAAAACATCATACAGTCCATCACTTCCACTTCCTTTGAGTAAAGAACAACCCTTAAAATTAACGCTTAAATTTAAAATCTATTAGTAAGTTTTTATTTTTAGGGCCTTCCACCTACTGGCTTAGGCTAGGTTTGTGGGCTAGGGAGTGTAAACTTCCCACAAACTATAAAATCAGATGTAGTGGGCTATTCATTAGGTAAATCCTTGGTTCTACCGCTGTATCTGGGAAGCTCCTCTCAAACGGGAGTTAAGCACGAGGCCGCGTGGAGGCTTGGACAGAGGGGATAACCCCTCGAATCCTTGTCAAAACGTAACCCAGGACTTTTGCGCATCTGGGGATTCTGTCTAGGCAGAATTTTGGGCTCAGCTACCCTGCCCATGCGTATGAGTTCGGCTTGAGACTGTCCCCCCAGACAGTAGGTATTGTCAAGGTAGCCTTAGTCTCTTGTCTTTTTAGGGCTCATACCCAGGTAAACCAGAAGGTTATTTCTGGTTCACCTTGAACGGACTTGGAAGGTAAGCCTTATGGAAAGTGTAGGAGGGCGGTTGGGTGATTCCTCCGCTTGTGCCTAAGAACGCCTCAAGGACGCCAAGTAACTGTTCATCAGCTTTCTTCGGGAAAGCATATCTTTATAGCCTGTTTTGAGTGCTTGAGACTTAGGATTTTTTTTAGTGAATGCTCTGTGGATCTGCTTGTGTTTAGTTGGCCTTAGGGTGTAATTTTTTAAGTCTTAATTCTAGAGGACCAACTTGTTAGAAGGTCAAGAAGGTTGCGAAACCTTCCTCCTCTCTCACCACTAGAACCTCCACCTTTACCCCAAAGGCGGAGATTAAGCACAGGTGGTTCTTTTGAACCAGTAGGAGTAAGTGAGGTTCTTGGTGAACTGGAATTAATAGTTAACTGCTTTGACTTTGACACAGTCGAGGTAGAATAATTGCAAGCTGACGAGTTTGCAATAAATTACAATACCCCCTTGACTGATTTGAACGATCCAGTGATCGTGCAGGTTAGGCCTTTTAGTTCACCAGTGCTAGGTGTACTTGTAGGTAGAGCTATGTCTTCTAAGGGAGAAAGTTCATTTGTCTTCACCTCAACCCTTCCGGTTGAAGGGGTGCTACCTCCCCCGGTTAGTACCCCTAGATCTAGTTTACCTTCCACACCCTTAACTCCAGCAAGCCGGGTGGTCCAACCACCGGTTTACTCGAACATAGGAAGTATGTCTGGTGATATGGCTACTGGGATTCCTAGTATGCCTACAATTCCTTCTTCCTTCCCTTACACTACCCACAGTGGTCCGGTGGGATCCTCGGCCTTTGTCCAAGGATTCCCTTGGAATGGGGGCCACATACCCCCATCCAGTCCATATGTAGGTCCACCTCCTTCATATGTAGGAGTGCAGTTTGGCAGCAACACCTCTTATGGGCAAAGCTACCAAACTCCTATTTCGGTCCCATACACGATCTCTCCCTTCTCTTTGTTTAGTGGAGGGATACCTGCTCCAGTCTTTCAGACCCCAACTTCTATGGGGACGGTCCGAACCACTTACACTACAACTCCCACCCAAAATCCGGTGGCTTACGGATGGAATTTGTTCCAAAGCAACCTTCCCACTTCACAACCAGTGTCTGGGGGAAACCCCACTTTTACTTATGGGAGATCGGGGGCAAGTCCCTCTAATCCCCAAGCTAGTACCTCTAGTACACCGGCTAGGCCAAAGCTTCCTTTTCTGGAAACTTTGAACTTGCCAGACTTATCAAAATTGATGAACGATCTGGTGAGGCATGACCCTTTGTGGCCACCTGTTCCCACCAAACTGCCCTCGGACATCCCTAAGTTCGAAGGTAAGGCTAGTGAAGATCCTGGGGCACATGCCACCACCTTCCACTAATGGTGTTCTTCCAACTCATTGAATGAAGATTCAGTGAGATTGAGGCTGTTCCAGAGGACCTTGACGGGCACTGCAGCAAAATGGTACATTGAGCTGCCTTCTGCTGCTTTTAGCAGCTTCTGGGACTTGGCTACCGCTTTCCTTAGCCACTTTCAGCTTCCAGTCTGTTACGATTTCAGAACGGACTTGTTGTCCACCTTTACACAAAACAAGGCAACCCACATCTCAAATCACATCCAAGAGTGGAGGAGGTGAAAGAGCCTCATTAAAGTTACCATCCCTCCTGAGTTTCTGTTAGAATGGTTCCTTAAATCTTTATTGCCCTATATATCTAAGGATGTATCCACATCAGGAGTGACTAGTGAGGAAGAAGCCATACTCAGGGCCCACCAATTGGACTTGATTTATTCACAGTCTGGGATTTTATATGAAATCATCCTTGAGGCACCAAGGCCTTCTCATGAGGCTGAGAAACCCAAGCCTAGACCCCATGCCGATGGTGTGGTTGGGTCTGTAAACTCTCCCACTGTAGAGTCTTTGACAAAACAACTTCACCAATTATCTGTCAAACAGTCTACGGTGGAGGAAGCAAAGGCTGCCCCCTCCTCCCAAAGTGCAAATGTTTTTGCACAAACCTCTTCGAAGGGAAATCAGCAGCCCGGCGGGAAGAAGAAGAAAGGTAAAAAGGGAGAGGGAAACCAAAATCAAAACAAGCAAAAGCCCGCAAACAATGCTGATGGGGGCAAAAAGGAAAAGAAGAAAGTCAAGTTCCCTTGTAAGTTGTGCCAAGGGGACTATCTTACTCATCTTTGTCCCCTCATGGAACAACCTCAGAAGCTTTTACAAGCGCAACCGCCGGCTGTCCTGAAGGATCCATTTCCCCAAGGGTAGAATTCTGCTTTAGCTTCTACCGTAGCAGGGGGCAGTCAAACTGCTCCTGACCCTAATTATATCAACATGGTTAGATCCTCAACTTTGTTACAAACCAGGAACAAGAACTATGAGAAAGAGACTGATGAGAAGGGTAAAGCTGTAGTTGAATCTTCCAACCCTCTCACTATAGAGAAACCTGCGGAAATAATGCCAAAGATACCCAAAGGTGTCTTTAAGAAGACTTTGCATAACCCAAATGCCCGAGCCGCTTCTAACTACTCAGTGGTTGAAGACTTGGCCTAGACTCCTTGTGCACTGTCAGCTTTGGAGGTGCTACAGAGTTGTCCCGCTCAACGGAATTCCCTCTTAGTAGCTCTAGGTAGCATGGAATCTTCGAGTCTCTTAGAGAAATTTAATCTCTCAGATGTTAAAATTCGCCTCCCTTATCATGTATCTTTATCGATAGATGTTGTCCATGGTGGTAAGACCATTGGACGAACGGTTGTTGATGAGGGAGCCTCTACTTGTGTTATGTCTCTGGCTTGTTGGAAAGCTCTCGGATCCCCAGAGCTGGTCCCATCAACCAATTTACTTACTACTTTTGATGGAAGGTCTTTCCGTCCACATGGCATCCTACCAACTTTCGAGATTAATTTGGACGAAAAAGCAGTCTATGTTGAAGTCGAAGTGATTGATGCTCCATTGGACTACAATTTGCTTCTGGGTAGGAATTGGACTTATGCAATGTCTACTGTTGCATCTGCTGTCTTTCATGTCGTGGTATTTCCACATGAGGGCAAGCTGGTCACTGTTGACCAACTTGATTTTACTTGTAAAGGCCGCTTAGAGTCTAAAGATTCCACTATGCCATTGGTTGATCAGGCCAAACCTGCTGCACAGAGCTTGGGGGATGGACTGTACGCATCATTGATGGGCACATTCGATATTCCAGCTCCAGTCCTTTATCTCAGTTCTACTACTATAGGGAAGTCCATTGATTCAATGGTCGATAGGACTAATTCTTGGGTCCTCCCAACCCCTCAAGAACTGGAAGTGCCCTTGTCTGCAGTGGAAGTGGCGTATCAAGATATTACCCAAACCACTGTAAATCCCATTCCAGATCCTCTTACAGTCTCAGATGATCTGGAAGAATTTTATATGCCTGCATGGGCAAATAACTATTTACATTCCATAGATTGCTTAGACACTGTTTTACCTTCAGATGAAGCTATTCTGGAAGCTATGTGTTCACGTGATAAGATATGTGAGGATCTTCATCACCGATCTTATTTCCTTCCAGAGCTAAGCAAGATAGAAAACCAAGAGTTCCATGTGAGACTGTCGGATGATGTTGATACACCCGTCAATCCTTTACCTAGGGAAGGAGTGTTTGCCGAGGGTAATATGGAAAACATTTCCGCTACTATACCGATCAACATCTCCGTAAAACTAGATGTCGTGGAAAATATCTAGATAGGTGCAAACTGCTCTCCGGAGGAGATTGCCATTTATACTGCCTTTTCAAGGAATTCTGTGATATCTTTGCCTGGTCATATGAGGATATGCCAGGTATTGATCCATCTATTGTTCAACATGAGATCCCAACCTATCCTGATGCCAAGCCGGTTCGACAAAAATTATGCCCCGTGAACCCGCGTAAAGCGGCGGCTGTGAAGGCAGAGGTAGAAAAGCTGTTGAAAGCAGGCTTTATATATCCCGTTGCTTTGACTGAGTGGGTGTCCAACCCAGTTCCTGTTGATAAAAAGCAAGGGACTATTCGCATTTGTACAGAATTTCGAGACCTTAACAAAGCCTGTCCCAAGGACAACTACCCTACACCGTTTATTGATCAAATCATAGATGCATGTGCGGGTAGTGAGGTATTCTCGTTTATGGATGGTTTTTCCGGCTACAATCAAATCCAAATCAAACCGGAAGACCAACATAAAACTGCTTTTATTTGCCCTTGGGGTACATTCGCTTATAGAAAAATGCCCTTTGGATTGAAAAATGCAGGGGCAACCTTTCAATGAGCCATGAACTTTGCTTTTAACGATATAAAAGCCATTGTCGAGCCTTACCTGGATGATCTGCCTGCTCATTCTCGCAAGAGGATCCAGCATCCAGATCATTTAAGGTTGATTTTTGAGAGATGCAGGTACTATAAAATTCGCTTGAATCCCCACAAGTGTGTTTTCTACGTCGAATCAGGTAGATTGCTTGGATTCATTGTCTCTAGTAGGGGCATACAGGTGGATCCCTTAAAAGTCGAGGCCATTGTAAATTTGCCTCCTCCTCGTTCACTTAGGCAACTTCAGAGTCTACAAGGTAAGTCTAACTTCCTTCAACGTTTTATCGTTAATTATGCCAAGATCACAAAAGGTTTCATGCGCCTACTTAAACAAGACACCCCATTTGTATGGGATGAAACTGCACAACTCACGTTCGAGGCATTAAAGAAAGCCTTATTGTCGGCTCCTTTATTATGCCCGCCAGATTATTCTAGGGATTTTTTATTATATCTGGTCGCGTCAGAGTCTACCATTGGGGTAGTGCTAGTTCAGGAGGATGACAAGCTTGTTGAGCATGTTGTTTATTATCTTAGCCGCACTCTGGTTAGGCCTGAGCTTAAGTACTCCCACGTCGAGAAGTTAGCCTTAGTGGCTGTTTATGCTGTACAGAGGTTATGGCACTACATCTTACTGAGGACCACTACTGTAGTGGCGGATGTAAACCCTTTCCAATATGTTTTATCCCGACGCATTGTTGGGGGAAAATTCAACAAGTGGATAGTCATTCTTCAAGAGTTTGACTTGGTTTTCTAATCAGCTAAATCCAAAAAGTCCTTAGTTTTTTCGGAGCTTATAGAAAAATTCCCTATGGAAGAAGATGTAGTAATTCAAGATGACTCATTCCCAGATAAGCACATCTTTCTTATATCAACCTCTGATCCTTGGTACGGAGATATTCTTATATATCTCCAGACTTTGAAGTATCCTACCGCTTAGTCTAGGGAAGACCGATGCAAGCTACGTCTTCACGCTAAAAACTACCTCATAATACGAGATACATTATATCGAAGAGGGGTAGATTCTGTCTTGCACCACTGCCTTACTCATGAGGAAGCGGAGATTGTCCTAAATGATGCCCATAGTGGAGCATGTGGGGGTCATTTATCTGGGTTAGCAACGGCCCAGAAGATATTACGTGCCGGGTATTTCTGGCCCACCATCTTTAAATATTGTGTGGAAGTTGTTAAACGCTGTCATCCATGTCAGCTGTACACCAGAAAAATGCGGTCACATCCTGCTCCCTTGTTTCTCGTTGTCTCGGTAGGCCCCTTCATGAAGTGGGGGATCGATTATATGACATGCAACCCAGCCTCGGCTGGGGGGAACAAATACATCATTGTCGCTGTCGACTATTTCACAAAATGGGCAGAGGCAATGCCTACTTTCAAAGACAATGGGGAAACGGCAGCTTATTTCGTGTTTAATCAGATTATTTCTAGGTTTGGTATTCCCAAAGTGATTGTCACTGACCATGGCAGTCATTTCCAAAATCACATGATGACAGAGCTAACCACCATGCTCGGATTCCGACAAGAACATTCTTCTCCTTATTATCTGCAAGCAAATGGTCAGGTCGAGGCTGTAAACAAAACCTTAAAAACTATACTTAAACGTACTATTGATACAGCCCGTTCAAATTGGCACATCATGTTATATCCTACTCTTTGAGCTTATCGAACCAATGTCAAAACTGCTACGGGTTTTTCCCCCTTCTAACTCGTTCACGGGGTGGAAGCTATTACGCCGATTGAATGCGAAATCCCATCCTTGCAGATAGCTATTCATGTGCTACTTGACACAACTGAGCTTGAAGAACAATTGCTCCATTTAGAACATATTGATGAGCAATGTAGAGATGCGTTGACTGCAAATCAAGCCCATAAGAATAGGGTTAAATCTCAATATGATAAAACAGTCAAAGCTCGGGTTTTCTTTAAGGGGGAACTTGTCTTTCTCTGGGATCAAGATAAAGAACCCCTGGGGGCAGGAAAATTCAAGGCTATGTGGTTGGGACCCTATGTTGTGTCTAAAGTTTTGAGTAAAGGTGCATATGAATTAGTGGAATATGATGGGAATAAGCTGCCTAAGCCTAGAAATGGGCTCTACCTGAAGAAGTACTATGCCTAGGCTAGCACTTTTTCTTGTATATTAATGTATGTATTTTTATGTACATTAGGTTGTCAGTTTCATTTTTTATACTATCTGCTGGTTGTTACAGATGTCTTCTGAGATGTATGTAGGTTTTGCTGATGGCGCCAGCCGTCACACTTGTAACCTGGCTTCGGCAGCATGGGTTATCTATTCCCCTTCAGGACAGCTTGTTGCCGCGAGTGGCGCTTGTCTAGGTCCTGCTTCCAATAATGTTGCTGAATATAGGGCTGTAATTGAGCTCCTATGGGATGCTTTGTCACGAGGCATCACCCAGCTAGAATTCCGTTTGGATTCTCAGTTGGTTGTTTCCCAGCTCAATCGAGCTTACCAGGTGCGTAATCCTACATTGTTACGTCAGTTCATGCAAATACGTTTACTGGAAAGACATTTTGAAGTTATTACTTTTAATCACATTCCAAGAAACCAAAATTCATTAACTGATGCATATGCTAATTATGTTTTGGACTGGCATCTCACACACATTCCATAAAATATACAGCAAATATATAAAGAACATTTGTAAATAAGCTGACAACCAAACACAAATATATATATATATATATATGTAAATATCTGTTCATACATAGGATAGGTCAAGTCTGATCCGTAGATCCCATCATGTACAAAATATACAAAAAGTGGATCAACATCCATCAAAATGCCTAGAACTAAGCCTGCCTGCCATGGCCACTGGGACCTGGTTGGTCCCCGTGATCTCTGTGCCCCCTGGCTTCCTCAGCCTCCTCGGCTTCGGCAGCCTCCACTGCATCTCTATATACACATACTACTCTGGCTACCCATCTGAAAAGACATAGCCAGGCCGGTGGAACTCCAACTACGGACTCCTGCATAGCTACAGGGAGATGCTCTATCCGTATAGTGGGTACCCGCTCGGTAAGCCTAGTCAGCTTCACCTCGAGTACCTGGATCAGCCCAGGATCTCCTCCTGCTACAGGATGTACAAAGGTACGTGGGTGCCCTACAGGGCGGACTGGTCCAATATCTGCATTTTGACACATGAGTAGGGTTAGACTTGTGCATATGTATATATCATATCATTAGAAAATTTATAAAAATTTAATAATGATAAAAAATTAAAAAGACTTACCCATCTCTCCCCATGCTCCTCCTGGAGGGAGGACTAGGTCCGGATCACCTCGGAAATATAGCCCAGCGTATGGAAACTGCTCTAATGCTGGCACCTGCCATTCCCACCATGAATAGAAATCGTTGTCATACATACTCTGCACTACATCTCCCCCTCCTTGTTGGAGGAAGATATCCCCCCACCTGCTCAGCCTCGACTGGCGGGGATGCTGGACCTGTAATGGCACCGCAGGGCTCATAGCTGGCACCCTCTCAAAGAAGAACGCAGCCAATATACTAGCATAGCTAAAGTTCTTCCGTCTCCCCCTCCTACAGTCGGACATTTGCCTCCTCATGATGGGGGCAATCCATGTACACCAATCAAAGAGTGTGCCTCTCAAACAATCAACCGCCACTCTCATCTGAGTCCTGGTGGCATGATGTAGTCCTGATGACCCTGAAAGTCTAACAATAGTACTGGCCAATACCTGCAGCGTAAAGTCCTGTATGTCTGCGATGAGAACGCTACTGCCCTTCTTTTGAGTACCTGGCCTGTAGAATACGTCAACATAGTTCTGGACACTCAAGGGGTCACCACCCCTGCCAGTGCCCTCCAGGTTCACTGATGCTCCCCAATGTGATAATCCGGTAATGAAATAGATGTCCTCTACGGTAAGCTCCAAATTCTCACCTTGGATGTTGAACATCCCCAGGTCATGGTCCCAATAACTGACCAAGAACTCTAATATGCGGACATTGGCCCGCATGGGTGATGTGCAAAAAAGCTTTAATAGCCCACTATTCCGCAATGCTTGGATAGTAGGCGGGCTTTGGAGAGCCGCTTGGTCCATCATCTCATGTTCCCTCTCCCTCCACTCCAGCACCATATTTTCCTGACAAAAAACACATAGTGTGATTCAGTAATTCATCATAAAAATTTAAAAATTTGATCTATTTTTCAAGCTTTTAGCTATGGCGCAGTATGCGCGACTGTCCATTGGGACAGCTCGCGAGTCATGCGCGGCTTCCCTATGCAGAAACTCGCGCATCAAACGCGTATGCGCGGCTTTCCTATGCAGCAACCAGCGTATACATTTTGCCATTTTTTATATTGATGAATTAAATTGAATTGACCATTAATTCTAAAATTTGTTTGGATGAAATTAAAGAGCACAGGGTGTAGATTTACCTAACACTGACGGATCTGAATTCCACCGGTCCAGTTGTCCACAACGAGCGATCAAAGTTAGAGGGTAAAACTCTCCTTTTTGGTCCAAAAAGTGCAATGGTGAGAAATGTTTTGTTTTTCAAACTATATATAGAAAAATTATTTCGTAAAGTGGGTTTTTTCTATAGTTTGAAACGTCAATTGATTAATACCATCCCTTTTTGTGCCTTGGAACAGGTTTACTAACTATTTCAAAGTGTTGATGCTTCTATAGGGTGGTTTTTGCTCTTCCCAACATATGTTGGCAACTTATCACTCCACATTAACCTTAGTATGCAACATTTTGCCATGGACTATGGTATTTTAAGCCATTAGTCCCTTGTCTCTACCATTGTTCTTCCGTGGCTAGGATCCCTTTTTCATGAGTATCATCCTTATATGCCTTTTCCATCCTTTGGTACTCATTCCATCACTGTTTCAGGACCAGGGGTTTCCTCATAGCTATTTTTCATGCCAAATAGAGCTTCTTCTGAATCTCTCTTTACAAGCTATCCCTTTATAGGACTCCCCGCCCTATGGAGTTTCTTTAGGCCCAGGTCTGACTCCTTCAAAATAGACTTGACTGCCGAGTAAACTTGTCCATTCAGGCTCGTTAAGAATATGTGAATGGGCATCCGCATTGGTGGTAGGTTATTTCTTTCTCGGACCATGCGGAATAATACGAGAAAGGATCACTCTCTTTTCTTCAGAATTGAGAAGAGTATTCTCAGGTATAGGTTTATCACTTTTCCGGACCTGAGGGAATAAATTTACGGAAAAGGAGCACCCGGTTTGAGCTTACTTTTTCTTTTTCGTGCTCTGGACCCAAACATGAAAAAGATTCGGAGTGTACTTTGTGTCTTTGTCATGCTCGTTAAACACTCAAGAACAAAGCAACGAGTTTATTGTTGTAAGCCCCATTTCTCATAACCAAATGGATCTTT